>OY750778.1:6000000-6600000 GCA_963556745.1 Catoptria pinella | reverse complement strand
AATACATTGTAACAAAATTCTTAATGTGCTTGATAAGATTGCTTCAACTATTTTATTAATAATGTTTTTTAGTATTTATTTCTTTCTCAGAATTTTAAGTTGCGCATTGTATTAGGATGTTACTTATAATGTTGTTTTTAAACTTTTTTACGTTACGAATATTACTGATAATAATTCCATTAAGTCATATTTTGTATCAATAGTCCCTTGTAAGATAGAATACTGTTTACAACGATCGTTCGAATATTCCCCAGAGAAAATCCTAAATCAAATTGTCTGTGATGTTTGCTCAGAAGCATAAAAAATATATATCGTTTGCTCAAAGCTTATGACTTGTTTATTCATTTAATAAAAACGGTAAAGGCTTTATTAAGACAAAAAATACTATTATAATGTTAAGACGACTTTTTCGTTTGTAGGTTTGATAACGTTTCTTGAATAAAAAGCAAAATGTTTATACAATTATTTGCTTACTAAAATTGTTATTCCTCGGTGACAACATGTTTTTTATTTTCCTTTGTCAGTGTGACAAAACGAAATCAGTTGTTCACAAATAGTAAATACTTATTTTTCCTTTAATATAGTATTCAGGTGATTTTCCTTACTTCCGTCATGTTTACCTTTTATTGTAATGTCTGTAAAAATTTCGTGCAATTTCTCTAATAAAGCGTACTATATTTTATACTTTTTGTGTCGAGTCTGTTATTCAAAAATGTCAAGAGAAACATTTCTAGCAGATTATATTATCAAAAATGTTTCTACATTTCTAATTATATTTTGGCGAGTGTATAGTTTGTAGTTAGTAGATATAGCGTCTCTTTTTAACGTTAATCTTAAATAGTTTGTCAGAGAGTTAACACTAACAGTGTTGAACTATACATCCGATATATATTTAATTATTTATTAACTTTAACAATTATTTGTTTAAGCGATAAAATATGGAAAGAGCTAGTTTACTACAAAACGGCAAAAGTAATAAAAATCAATGCCTAATTATTAAATTTAGATTTTTCGCATTCACAATGCTATTTTTATATTAAGATAAATAATATTAGAAAAAATACTAGAAAAAATCGACTCACCCGTAGCACCTCAGACGGGACTCGAACCCGCACCCTTGGGATTCCGGCCCAATGCACTGACCAATTATGCTACCGAGTCGCCAGTGGGAGCGGCGAAATTTTCTAGTACTTTTTAATTTCTTCGCTGCAAGCCAGCGCAATTTCATCAATGTGAGGAAATACCCCCACATTCGAAAGAAACATCTTTCCAGATGTTTTGACAATCGATAAAGATGAAACAGCTATATAATTATTAAATTTAGATTTTTCACATTCACAATGCTATTTTTATATTAAGATAAATAATATATAATAATTTCGCCGCTCCCACTGGCGACTCGGTAGCATAATTGGTCAGTGCATTGGGCCGGAATCCCAAGGGTGCGGGTTCGAGTCCCGTCTGAGGTGCTACGGGTGAGTCGATTTTTTCTAGTATTTTTTCTAATATTATTTATATCAATGCCTAATATCAAAATTTGAATCTTGACCTAAATCGAGTTCAAATATAGTTTTCGCAAAAGGGTCCTGAAATTTCTATAAAAACAACCCTTTTCTAAATTATTTCTGATAAAAACACCCATGTTTTGTAAACAAACATTTGCATCGAAGCGGAAATCGAATTCGGGACCCTTGATTCCGCCTCTTATAAGCTATTCGCCGGCGACCGTGCCAATTGGCTCAACCTTTCTATATTTTAGAGTATTCTATTTGTATTCTTATAATAATAATAGTAATAATAACAGGTAAAACCAGCTTTAGGCTGTGAAAAAAATATTTTTTTCTAAATAATAATAATAAATTACAAATATTTCATAAATTCTAAAGACATTGGTGAGTTTTAAGCTTGACCTTAATAAATTGATATTTTTTTAAGTAATTAGCTATCTGTTCAAAATATGATGTTTATGTTACCAAGGTGTTACCATTTCCGAGGCTCGATTTCGGGTCTGGTTGGGTCTGGGTGTTTATGGTTACGTTGTTATCTACGTTTTTTGGGATCAGAGAATGTGATATTCTCTAATCTTTAGATCTAATCTGTTTTGTTGTATTTAAAATGTTCTATCGGGCCCATAAATACGAATTCATAAAATTTAATTCATGATATACTATGGCATAAAGTTATTTGGCAGAATGATCAATTCGCATAACATTAAAACTGAAAATTGTCAAAAACTGTCTACTAAATAAGACATAATAATATTTATTAGCATAACAATTTATAACATAATACATACTCGCCAGCAGATCGGTTCTGGCACTTCGCCAACTGCGGCCGACGCTGCGGCCGACGCTGCGGCCGACGCTGCGGCACGCTCGCTTTGCTTGATCGGCTCGTGCGAACCTACCCTCGTCCTCGCTCGCTATGCTCGCCCGTCGTTGCGCTTAATCGTCTGTTTACCAGAGGTCCTAACATAAACTAGTCCATCAAATGTTTTATAGTGCCAATCAAGTTATGACTATGAAGCTTATTGTAATAAATTATGCCATTTGTATATTTTGTTTAACTACTATTTTGCATGTTAAAGTAATGCCTTTAAAATTTATTCTCACTAAATTTATACCAAATTAAATTAGTACAAGTAATCGTTATGCCAATGAAATCATTCTTATGCGAATATGCCATTATGCTAAAAACTATGGCATTCTTGTTATGCCAAACCATATTATGACTAAAAGTTTTATGCCAGTGAAATGGCACCCGGTTCTATCCTATTCTTTCCACTCTGTCATAAGTTATTATTTAAACCCATCGCATCGATATATTATTAGAGTACCTACTCCGATGCAACCGAGACCCTACTCTGCCGGAAGTGTGCCAAACGGATTAGCGAAGAGGTAATTGCTTTCATGCGGCGAGCCAAACTCACCTTCAGAAATAAATCCAGAAGGCGATTCCACCGAAAAAGGTTTTTTTTTCAATCACGTATCAGTTAACGTAATTTGTGGTGGATGGCGGACTGACCTAATTATTGCTCTTCGAAAAAACGATGTTAACCTACGAGTATAACAAGTGTACTCATAACCTTATTGTTTTAGGTACGGTTAGCTTCAGAAATAGCTTCGGAATTATCAAATTACGTGTTTCTATAAATCAATATGCATTCAATTTCGAACGAATAAAATTGCGATTATTTAAAACGATGAATTTAATTTAGCAAATATCAAATTTGACAACTTTTATTTTTTACGATTATCTACACAAGATATAAAAATATGTTGTATCTCTCTTTTTTAACTCCAAAACAAAAGGATCAACAAAAGGATCGGAATCAATATTCTGAAAAATACTAAGCAAAAAGATAGGTAGGTGAGCGAAACGAGCGAAAAGAGTAAGGTTCTATCATGACTATGACAAATGCCGCATCCTGTTTCGCTTTGATTTTAATTCGAATTGTCGTTTTATTATACCCCTTACTAATAAAGATTGTATAGCAGATGTTAAGTTACACAATAGTAATTTGTCAAACTATTTAAGTTTGACATTAAAAAGAAAGGGACAAAATATTGTGTAACTATACATCTGCTATACAATCTTTATTAGTAAGGGCATAAGCGTGTTCTTGTCCACCCATTGAATCTTACATAATACGAATAGTATTTTACTTAAAAAGGCAATGCCACAAAACTTTAAAAGCATTTCACGTGAGAAAAATCTTATGTCCGAATCTAGCTCATTCACATTCTAGCAGCGACCCATGCGGTCAAATGCAGAACTAACAAGTTGGCACTCATTCATATTCAACAAACCGTTAAAGTAACTTTGGACATAGGAAACGTTTTGCCGACAAAGTTGTTAATGTGGTCAGACAGTTTCACACTGTAGGCTAATAGCTTCACGATAATGCTGTTATTTAGTTAGTTTGAGCCTTGTGAGCGTATTATGATGTTTTGCGTCTCTGGACAAAACTATTATTTTGAAGTTTTCGGGCATCCCTTGAGCAAATAAATGCGAGCGATCGTGAGAGACCTACGCCTAGCCGAATTGTGTTGTGCAGATTACACGATATTAGGTAAGTATCTTTCAAACACTATACATATTAAATGAAGATGCTATTTTTTATTGAAAATTAGTGTATTCGGGAGAGGAGTAATTTTTGGCAACGTGTAAGTTATTTTCCGGTGGAGTTTCAAGCGTTTAGAAGCTAATGATTTGGTAGGCTGTATGTATACCTGACTGTATGCCACCATTGTTAAAAAAACAAATTTCATTTACGTAATAGAAAGTAGGACTGTACTAGAAACAGGTAGGTATTACGTAGCAGAGACTTGTCCTACTACTATTATTCGTAGCCACTCGTAGCAACTCGTAGCACAGCAAACCGTAGCAATGCTAAAGTAAGACAAAAGAAAACAGAATTTCTGCCGTATTAGGCTGCCATAAAACGTCACAATGGATGTTAAACATGTGAGCCATTGATTAGTTTAACCGATATAAGCTGCTGGCTGTACACAGTAACTGTCTTTATTTACATTTCCATCTGGAACTTGAATTATTTTGCTATCAAACAAAGAATAAAAAATACCTAGAGATATAAAAAAAACTAAAACAAACTACGATTGCGTGTGCTTCAAGAACAATAAAATCTACATTCTAAATAAAATTTAGAATTCCCTCAGAAACGGAGTTATGAATACAAACCGCCAAGGCTATGAATTTCAAGGAGTGGCGTAATTCAATCTTGTACTGTTTCGTATACCACTCGTATCCAACGTTTAGTTTGAAAATAAAAGATACGCTGGGACGGATTGCACATAACCCACTGGTCTTTTGGGATTTCATGCCGCTACGTTTTTATATGGACTGAGTTTACACCGTGACGTATTTTTGAGCGACATATTTTTTTATTTTTATTTTATTGATCTTTGAGGGGTTTACAGCTCTTAATACCATTTGGTATTACATAAATAAAAACTAAAAGTCTATTACAAACCTCCACTGGTTTGTAACTAGTTTGGAGTTAGACTAGTTTTTTGTGTTACTAGTTTGGAGTTAAATAAATAATAAGTAAAATAATTAACCAGAAATAAAAAGGAATTTTAATTTATTTTTACTTATAAGGAATACCTAACTAATCACAAAGATCAACTGCCAACATTATCTAATATGATTTACATAGGCGCACTACGCAGCAACCACCTTGAGTCTCCTAGGAAGTATTTTGGCCGAAGAAATTCAGGCCTACAGTTCGCCTAATACTTGCAGTGCATGTCACAAACAGATGAAAGTCGTAATCAGCGCTATACTTATTATGAGTAGTAAGACCACGTATCAGGAAGGTATTACTCCTGTAATTATTATGGTCATACAGCTTAATCGATGTGTTATAGCTCGATTAAGATCACTTCAATATTGATAAGTCAACGATTTCTACTTCATTTAAATTTTATTAACAACGGTTTTGAAACCTTTCCTGGAACCATGGTCACATGGTTTTTGACCCTTGGATAAGTGTCGAAACGTCAAGAAATCAAAAATATATCTAAATCACATTAAAACAATAGTTTTTTTTTATTAAAACAAAATTATCGTGGTATTTCGTAATCGTAAATAAATGTATTTTATTTTTCAATTTGTAGTAGGTACAGTCTATGAATTTTTTTCTACTGAAAAGCGGGTCTACTAATATGGTGATTACTTTTTATTATTTTAGTAGTTATATAATGCTAGTCTCTATTGCTTATTAGGACACTGGTATAGTACACTGTGCTAAGGTAAGCTAGCTTATTAATTTTTAGATTTTTCGCATTAACAATTCTATTTTTATATTAAGATAAATAATTTTAGAAAAAATACTAGAAAAAATCGACTCACCCGTAGCACCTCAGACGGGACTCGAACCCGCACCCTTAGGATTCCGGCCCAATGCACTGACCAATTATGCTACCGAGTCGCTAGTGGGGGCGGCGAAATTTTCTAGTACTTTTTACTTCGTCGCTGCAAACCAGCGCAATTTCATCAATGTAAGGAAATACCCACACACTCGAAAGTAAGCTAGTTTACCTTACAATATGGTCTAAGCACCAGCCATTGTTATTCGCATGTAAATGTGAGAGTCATATTGAAATTCTAAGGATTCCAAGGATGTAGGTAATTCCTTTTTGTAAGCTGCCTCTTTGTGGTCGCGGTTTCGAGGCAGACTTTATTTTCAGGGGGGGTAGTTTAAAGATCGTATGGCAATATTTTCATAGTTCTGTGCCCATAGCACGAACAACTATCGAAAAAATAACGCGCGTAAAAACATTCTGTTCAGTAGTTTTGTGTGGGAAATATGTACAGCCATCTACCGCCGAAAAGTGAAATGAAATTTCTTATACTTTGACGTGCGTTGTTTTTTCTCGATGGATGTTCGTGCTTAGTTTTTTCTAATGATTCAAATGAAACTGAATAACTAAAATGTAAAAAAAAATACTTAATAAAGTATTATGTCCTTACCTATGAAATTGACGTTTTGTAAGGTAATTTTTAATAACAAAACTTTTATGTATAAATGTTTGAACATTAGCTAACTTGGGCAACACAACTAACTAAAGCGAAACAAATAAAAAAAATCAGTTTCGCTAACAAAGAAAGGAATTTTTTCAATGCTAAGAAAACAAAATAAATAGATTAGATTAGAAATAAAAACAAAATAAACAAATATTTAGTATTAAAATAAATAGACTTTAATTATACTAATAGTTGACGGCTTTAGTCATAATTTGATGTAATATCCAGCAATTGATAAATATTTTGAATCACAAAAGTTATGGGGTTCATGGGTAACGACCCAATATTTAAGACTCCGGCAAACAGTGAGGTCACCATACAAACGTAATAGCAAAATGATTTCAAATTTGAGCCTAATTGACTTTTCTTCTGATATTATTCGGTTTAAGACAGTATTTGTCTAGGTTTCTATTATATAAAAAATCTAAGGTACTAAACCAAATAAAAATTAATGCGATTTACAGTTTTGTATGAAAAAATGTAATCGGCATTCATTTTAAATAGGGTATGTAATAAAATCAATTTTCATATTTTAATGTAAACAACAAAAAACAAAAAAGAAATCTGAATCTTAATCTTTACAAATTCGAATTATCATACCTGACTTGAAGTCAAGCAAAATTATTAAAATATTCGCTCCTAAATTATCGGAGTCATTAGTATGATAAAACTGTAGGTACTTTATTCAAAACTTGGCGAAGTTTCGAAGGAGTGTGCCAATTAGTTGGTATAGAAATAAAACTAGTAGATATGGGAACAGATTTTAAATTTATACCACGTTCTATACAACATGTTACAAAAATACCCGTAATGCCGAATATGGTATATAGGGACCATCAAACTGAACAACTTTTTCTATGGGACCAACTCTAAATTCGCGAAAAAATATAATCAGCTGTATCATTCAAAAATTAAAATCGAAAATATCAAAATGTATGAAACAGCTGATTTTTTATTCGCGATTTCAGAATTGGTCCCAATTTGTAAAGCGTCATGTACCGTCGAAAAGTGAAATGAGATTTTCCATAGAGAATTACTCTATCGAGTACTTTTACGCGCGTTTTTTTTTTTCTCGATAGCTGTTCGTGCTACCGGTACAGCGGGCTTACTCAACAGCACTCGTGAACGTTCGGCGTTTTCGTGATCGTAAAACAGTGTAAGATATAGTCAGTGAGTCGACTCCTCTATCGGCCTTTTTCGTTGCTCTATCGAGCAACTAAAATCATATACCGTGAATTTTTATTTCACTATGAGAAACTGACATCGTCAGTCAAATTGGTACCCAAAAGCACATTCGCGATCGTAAACGTTTGGATAACGACCACCACGACCACATAGACTTTTTTACTGTGGTTTTATCCTCTTTTATTATACTCTTTGTATTTGTGACAATGTCAAAGGATTTTACTTACATTTTTTGGATTTAAATAATAATATTAATTACATCGATCGTTTTGGAATCAACAAGCGGAGAGCGACTGCAACAGCTAAGCAACGAGCAATATTTAGCCATGATTGATTTTATGAAAAGGTGGGTAATAATCACTGTTGAAAATGGTTTCAGGAATGTTATTGCACGGCTTCAAGAGCTCCCTTGAACGCTTTAATGACGACCCTTGGTAGTGGAGTCCGTAAGGACGTAGAAAAGTGGTTACTATTTTAGACCTAATATTCAGACCTATCTATTATGTACCATAACACGATTTGCCATTATTTACCTATAGTAAATAAAATTGCCCCTAAGCAAGGCCGGCTACCACAAGAATTTTTAGATAAAATTATTTTATTTATATTTCTGTTTTTACTTTATTCATATTTTTTGCTATGAAAATTTTGATTAAAATTAAAAAAGTAGATGGTATCACGGTATATATTGCAAAATTCCCTAAATAACAACCCCCAAGTTATGAATAAATACCAAACATTGAGTGAAAAATATGTATTGTGGATTTCATTTTGACGATAACTACAAGGTTTTGGATAGTGGTATTTATTATCTGTGGAAAGCGTGATCTTAAACGTATTATTAACGAAATCGCTGTCAAAATTGTGCATTTGCGTAAGCACTTGCGATGACCACTTCCACAACTTGTCTATGACGGTGGAGACCACGAAGATTTAAGTAAACATACACGCTAAGACATTTTTCAGAATCTTACAAGTGTCTCTATAATAATATTTGCATTGTCATGGTTTGAAAATTGAAGTTTACGACAATCCATTTGGTTATAGCTCTTCATGTCGTGGCTTGAATGGTGTGTTTTGTCTTGGCTCTGTCAATACCATAGAGTTAGAGTAATTTTATACGTCAAAAATATAGGGTAACTATTTAAAATACGGTACTTTAATAATTAAGAGAGCATTTTTTTTTTTTAAGAAGTGTTGAATGGAGATTTATCGTTTTTTGGGCTAACAAATTACGGAATAATCTATTAAATCTTAAAGAACAAGTGTATATAAGTATAAGTCAATTTACACACTGTTAATCATCTTTGGCTTAAAATTATAGAAAAAACTATAATTTTAAGCCAAAGATGATTAAAAATGTTTTATCTATACACAAATTATTCGAACAGAAAAATAGCTAGGACCTACTATCAAAGACTGTTAAATAGGTTCTCTGAGTGCTACTTACTTAGGGTTACCCTACATGAACCATAAACGAAATTATGATATTTTTTAGAACCACGCACACGGACACTTGGTGAACACTAGCATGTACTTCGTCGCTGCAAACCAGCGCAATTTCATCAATGTAAGGAAATACCCACACACTCGAAAGTAAGCTAGTTTACCTTACAATATGGTCTAAGCACCAGCCATTGTTATTCGCATGTAAATGTGAGAGTCATATTGAAATTCTAAGGATTCCAAGGATGTAGGTAATTCCTTTTTGTAAGCTGCCTCTTTGTGGTCGCGGTTTCGAGGCAGACTTTATTTTCAGGGGGGGTAGTTTAAAGATCGTATGGCAATATTTTCATAGTTCTGTGCCCATAGCACGAACAACTATCGAAAAAATAACGCGCGTAAAAACATTCTGTTCAGTAGTTTTGTGTGGGAAATATGTACAGCCATCTACCGCCGAAAAGTGAAATGAAATTTCTTATACTTTGACGTGCGTTGTTTTTTCTCGATGGATGTTCGTGCTTAGTTTTTTCTAATGATTCAAATGAAACTGAATAACTAAAATGTAAAAAAAAATACTTAATAAAGTATTATGTCCTTACCTATGAAATTGACGTTTTGTAAGGTAATTTTTAATAACAAAACTTTTATGTATAAATGTTTGAACATTAGCTAACTTGGGCAACACAACTAACTAAAGCGAAACAAATAAAAAAAATCAGTTTCGCTAACAAAGAAAGGAATTTTTTCAATGCTAAGAAAACAAAATAAATAGATTAGATTAGAAATAAAAACAAAATAAACAAATATTTAGTATTAAAATAAATAGACTTTAATTATACTAATAGTTGACGGCTTTAGTCATAATTTGATGTAATATCCAGCAATTGATAAATATTTTGAATCACAAAAGTTATGGGGTTCATGGGTAACGACCCAATATTTAAGACTCCGGCAAACAGTGAGGTCACCATACAAACGTAATAGCAAAATGATTTCAAATTTGAGCCTAATTGACTTTTCTTCTGATATTATTCGGTTTAAGACAGTATTTGTCTAGGTTTCTATTATATAAAAAATCTAAGGTACTAAACCAAATAAAAATTAATGCGATTTACAGTTTTGTATGAAAAAATGTAATCGGCATTCATTTTAAATAGGGTATGTAATAAAATCAATTTTCATATTTTAATGTAAACAACAAAAAACAAAAAAGAAATCTGAATCTTAATCTTTACAAATTCGAATTATCATACCTGACTTGAAGTCAAGCAAAATTATTAAAATATTCGCTCCTAAATTATCGGAGTCATTAGTATGATAAAACTGTAGGTACTTTATTCAAAACTTGGCGAAGTTTCGAAGGAGTGTGCCAATTAGTTGGTATAGAAATAAAACTAGTAGATATGGGAACAGATTTTAAATTTATACCACGTTCTATACAACATGTTACAAAAATACCCGTAATGCCGAATATGGTATATAGGGACCATCAAACTGAACAACTTTTTCTATGGGACCAACTCTAAATTCGCGAAAAAATATAATCAGCTGTATCATTCAAAAATTAAAATCGAAAATATCAAAATGTATGAAACAGCTGATTTTTTATTCGCGATTTCAGAATTGGTCCCAATTTGTAAAGCGTCATGTACCGTCGAAAAGTGAAATGAGATTTTCCATAGAGAATTACTCTATCGAGTACTTTTACGCGCGTTTTTTTTTTTCTCGATAGCTGTTCGTGCTACCGGTACAGCGGGCTTACTCAACAGCACTCGTGAACGTTCGGCGTTTTCGTGATCGTAAAACAGTGTAAGATATAGTCAGTGAGTCGACTCCTCTATCGGCCTTTTTCGTTGCTCTATCGAGCAACTAAAATCATATACCGTGAATTTTTATTTCACTATGAGAAACTGACATCGTCAGTCAAATTGGTACCCAAAAGCACATTCGCGATCGTAAACGTTTGGATAACGACCACCACGACCACATAGACTTTTTTACTGTGGTTTTATCCTCTTTTATTATACTCTTTGTATTTGTGACAATGTCAAAGGATTTTACTTACATTTTTTGGATTTAAATAATAATATTAATTACATCGATCGTTTTGGAATCAACAAGCGGAGAGCGACTGCAACAGCTAAGCAACGAGCAATATTTAGCCATGATTGATTTTATGAAAAGGTGGGTAATAATCACTGTTGAAAATGGTTTCAGGAATGTTATTGCACGGCTTCAAGAGCTCCCTTGAACGCTTTAATGACGACCCTTGGTAGTGGAGTCCGTAAGGACGTAGAAAAGTGGTTACTATTTTAGACCTAATATTCAGACCTATCTATTATGTACCATAACACGATTTGCCATTATTTACCTATAGTAAATAAAATTGCCCCTAAGCAAGGCCGGCTACCACAAGAATTTTTAGATAAAATTATTTTATTTATATTTCTGTTTTTACTTTATTCATATTTTTTGCTATGAAAATTTTGATTAAAATTAAAAAAGTAGATGGTATCACGGTATATATTGCAAAATTCCCTAAATAACAACCCCCAAGTTATGAATAAATACCAAACATTGAGTGAAAAATATGTATTGTGGATTTCATTTTGACGATAACTACAAGGTTTTGGATAGTGGTATTTATTATCTGTGGAAAGCGTGATCTTAAACGTATTATTAACGAAATCGCTGTCAAAATTGTGCATTTGCGTAAGCACTTGCGATGACCACTTCCACAACTTGTCTATGACGGTGGAGACCACGAAGATTTAAGTAAACATACACGCTAAGACATTTTTCAGAATCTTACAAGTGTCTCTATAATAATATTTGCATTGTCATGGTTTGAAAATTGAAGTTTACGACAATCCATTTGGTTATAGCTCTTCATGTCGTGGCTTGAATGGTGTGTTTTGTCTTGGCTCTGTCAATACCATAGAGTTAGAGTAATTTTATACGTCAAAAATATAGGGTAACTATTTAAAATACGGTACTTTAATAATTAAGAGAGCATTTTTTTTTTTTAAGAAGTGTTGAATGGAGATTTATCGTTTTTTGGGCTAACAAATTACGGAATAATCTATTAAATCTTAAAGAACAAGTGTATATAAGTATAAGTCAATTTACACACTGTTAATCATCTTTGGCTTAAAATTATAGAAAAAACTATAATTTTAAGCCAAAGATGATTAAAAATGTTTTATCTATACACAAATTATTCGAACAGAAAAATAGCTAGGACCTACTATCAAAGACTGTTAAATAGGTTCTCTGAGTGCTACTTACTTAGGGTTACCCTACATGAACCATAAACGAAATTATGATATTTTTTAGAACCACGCACACGGACACTTGGTGAACACTAGCATGTGAAATAACGACGGAAATAAAGAAATAACGGAATTCATGCATTGTAAAGCCGTGGTCGTCGCTAACGTTGTAATGTCAAATTAACGATCACGACACGAAAATTCGTTATTGGAAAGGTGCTGTTGAGTAAGCCCGCCGATCATTTTCTCAGGCGGGACATAATCTGGTGACAAGTCGATTTTTTTCTAGTATATAATTTAGTATTAATATAAAAATAGCATTGTCTAAAATCTCAAACTTAAAAATGTAGTCTCTGTCACAAATATTTTTGAGGTACTTAATACAAGTTTCTTTCCTACTATAATTGTTGCAATTTTACATCTGCCTGTCGATTCTGTAACCAAAATCGCATCTCACTTCGAACCTCACTTCACTACGTGTGAATTTGTTATTAGAAATTGGTTGTATATAGTAGCTACTTTACCGTTTGCAAAAGATTTTAGGTAGTTACCGTGGCTATCTAAAATCTTTTGTGATAAAAAAACAGCCTATCATTTTCCCATTTATGATTTAAAATTGATTTAAAACCTCACTTCACTAGGTTCGTGTTTGGTTACAAAATCGTCAAGCTGAAGGGAAGGTATTGCCGAATTTACTTCTTCTTGAGATAAAATTTATTGAATAAAACAATATTTGTCTAGATTTTCAAAGTATTTCAAAATATTTATTTTTTAATATAACTCAAAGTCCTGCTAAACATATTTTATTTGAACTTAATATTTACTTCGTTGAAATCAATTCAAGATCATCAATGGAGAAGAACAAAAAAATGGAATCCAAAATAAAACAATTGACATTCTAAATAAATACAGGGTCACAAACTTTTTCGCCTGTCAAAGCAAATAACCTCTTTCTTTCGCTTTACTCGATTCAATCTCAGCCTTACAGTCTAAATCAAATCAAGAGCAAACTCAATAGATCAACGGGACACATGATTCAGTAATCAGTTTACAAGTATTACAATCTACTTAAGAACACGAAAAAAATCCAAAAGATTTTTCGGCTTCAACTAAAAAGATATTCAAACTCCCAACTATAAATGAAACTTCATTTTACTTTTACCCTTACTAACGAACTCTTTTAGGGTAAAATTTCTCTTGAAAGTTGCAAGCCTACGCAGAAAACGTGTCTCGAATTTTTAATACGATGGAAGAGCGTTTTACGTAAAGAAAGTAATTTGAATATTACTTAGTTTGTGCCAGTAACTTCGTTCGTGTGCTTACCAGTATTATTCAGGATATGCTACTGGGACCCAGTTCTAGTAGACTACAGGCCCGTGTCCAAAAAAATGGATGGGTCATATGAACCACCAGGTGACGTATATAGGACGATATAAGAGCATAAAATAATACGATTCAGCACTATGCCGTCACTTGTAAGCTGTCCAACTGAGTGCTGGTGAGAATTCAAAAGTGCTGGTAGCGTGAGTACATTTTGGTCATATATTTTTGTAGGGCATTTTTACCATCGATAGATCCAAGAAAAATAGAAATGTGTTGAGGAATAATGGATAAGAAGCTGTTTTGAAACAGTATGAAACTGATGCCGTACAGAATGAAATGACCAAATTTACCCTGGAAATTGTCAGAAAATCAAAAAAAAATACCGACTTTGTGGCGCACCATTTTTTTACGGCACTGTGCGCTTTCTTATTATTTTTCATGAATCTATCGATGGTAAAAATGCCGTACAAAAATATATGACCAAAATGTACTCACTCTACCAGCACTTTTGAATTCTCACCAGCACTCAGTTGGACAGCTTACAAGTGACGGCATAGTGCTGAATCGTATTATTTTATGCTCTTATATCGTCCTATATACGTCACCTGGTGGTTCACATGACCCATTCATTTTTTGGACACGGGCCTGTAGTGTAAAGGAACCATTATTAAACTCTGTCGTTAGTTCAGTATTGAAATTTGGTAACACAGTATTATTCCTTCTAATGCTGATAAAGTCCAAAAATAAACTGTAGTGTATGCATAGCCTATAAACCCTCTGTACTAGGTTTTTTAATTAAAAGCAATTATTCTTACGTTTCTCTTTTTCAAAATACGTTTCATTAACGTGAAACACCTATTAAATTATAGATTGTTTAGAAAATAATTTGTTTTGTCGATATCAAATACGTACCTTGATATTATTATAATCTTTACCATTGAACAATAATTTTACCATTATACCTTTAAAATCGGGAACAATTTTGAAATGAAGATAATGTATTAATAAAATATTTGAAACGATTTTTTTGTGACGAAATATATTCATACAGCAAACAGGTATAAATGAAAAAAAAAACAAAGCTCAGTAACGAATGAACTTTGCTTCAATTTGACCCAAGTACGTAATCAATAAAACGGATTTTAATTTTCTAGGACAATCTACACCAATACGATTTCCGGAGCCCATATAGATAAACATCTAACCCATAATTTATTTTTATACCAACGCAAAAAGTCGGTAGCTAATAATGGAACAAAAGAAAGATTATCTACAAAACGAAGGCTTATCACCTTTCACGTTACACGCATCGTGATTATAAGGTGCAAGAAAAAAAATCCAAGATGGCTGACAGTAAAATATTGTGGGCTGGAGGACCCTCGTCACACGTCCGTTACGTTATAGTGTCACGTTCGGCTGGATTTCGGATGCCACATGATTTGAGGTTGACTTTGTGAATCATTTAACAGTCGAACATACAATATTTACAATTGTCTGTTGGTCATAAAAAAGTCGTTCTGATGAACCTTGTTATGTCACCTTTAACGTATCATCGACTAAAAAAGATTGGCAGTGGGTAGAATGTAAAGTTTTAATAAAACCCGATTAAAAAAAAATAACTAGCTCAGTTGCTGTGATCTAAATGGGATAATAAAGTCCACTGAAATATACATGGTCCGCAAACAAATGATGTGGTTATTTTCGATTCTCTTATTTAATTATGGGGACATTTAACCCTTCAACGCCCGGAAAATGAGACAGTAGATTATTCCATTGTTATCCGGCCGCATGCATCCGCTCGGGCGTTGATGAATTAATTGTCAAAAATAGAATACATACAGTTTTCTTTTTTCTTAGTATTTGATCTTAGGTTCTCTTTAGTAATGCAAAAGCTGCTTCATCTTGAAGTCAAGATGACATTGGGATTGATTAATTCAAAGTAGTCTTTTTTCGGTGACAGACAAAGATAAATGAGATCTTAGCACCTTTTTAACTTTTTAATAAAACATTACTGCATACAATTTAGAGTAAGTTTAATTCCCTACTTATTGTCATTGTCTTTGACTTAAAAGAACGTTGTTTTCGACGATCTGGGTGGTGCAGTGGTCAACGTGCCGGTCTACAACGCAAGAAGTCCCGGGTTTGATTCCCGGCCGGGCTCCAAGTATGGCTCCAGCCGAGCTTCGATTGAGTTCCGGACGAGCTCCGGTTTAGTTCCGGACGAGCACCGTGTGTGTTCCGGACGAGCTCCGGGTGAGCTTAAGTCAAGCATTCATGAAAATTAACACTAACACTAGTAAAACTCCGAACGAATGAATAAATAAGATTATCCTTATTAATTCGTAATCGAAGAGATGGGGTGTCGCTGCTTTTTCGCATCGTCAAATACGTGGCCAATGAGAAATCGCTCGTACTCGCTTCGCTTGGTCGCGTACATAGCTGTCAATGAGTGTCGACCCTTGTCTAAACGTAGGACAGTGGTTAAACAAGAAGTTGCTAAAGACACACATTGTTGAAGAAAATTAGGGGATAATATCGGGAAAATTCACCACTATTCGATTTTTTCGACGATGGATATTATGTGCTTGGCCTTTATCTTAAGATAGTCTTTAAGTCTATAGCTACCGTACTCAGAGACGTCATATTATCGTTTCGTCCTTTACTATTATTATGGAAAAGAAAGAGATAGCACCAATATTAAAGAATAATTAAATTTAATTGACGTTTTTGAGTACGGCAGTAACTATTGGAACACAAGAATCTTAAAAGTATTACCTATTCTGACTTGGATGACAATGATGATGACGATATCATCCATCATGTTATACAAGCTATTATAATTAAGAAGACACATACATGCTTAAACTGTCATGATGGTATAATGCTCCCTTCGGCCGCATACGAAACCGCATGTTCGTAATCAGTTACCAATGACGAAAAAATTGTCTTTGTACGAAACCGGTTTCGAAATAATATTTTTTCTTCCTCGTATGAAACCTCTAGTTACGAAAGTACTAGTTGATGCTATCCTAAGCATGGCTTTTTTTAGGCGGATCGGTTGGATGCCACTTATTACTTTTTCTTAATAATAAACCTCTCAACATATTATCATGTTTAAGGAAAAAGTCTATCAGCAATTCCCCCACCATCTTATTAAGTTAACCTTTTCCTGCACACAGTGCTGCGATGTCTCCATTCCAGTTCCACAATGTGATCACATTCCTGGAAACTTCCACATTCCATCGCCGCAAAGCAATTGAGTTCCACCTCGTTATTAGAACGCAGAACTGGCACGGCTAACTCAGGGTTCAATTTAACTTCTTTTAGTGGAACCTCCTTATGTAGAACTTCGCTAACATCATTAGATACTTCTTAATGTTTTTTCGAACTTCAAATTGTGTAAAATGTTAGAAACTCTTTTACCTGTGATACTTCCGAGAATCGCGTTAGCGTCTGTCGTGTTTGCTCGTCTATTGTATTTACAAGTTGCGAATTGATAAATTGAGTTTGATAAAAGATTCCAACAATCTGTGTAAACGGATTAAAAATTTTGAGCCTCAAAGTATTCATTCTATCTAATCGTAGGTCCAGATTACTGCAAATACATTTTCAGTTATTTGCGAAGTGCTTATTTGAATAATCTAGAAATAAGCGTACAATCTTTATATTCCATTTTCATATTCGTCATAATCTGATATTTATGAATCATTATAGGTTATCAGACCATAAAATTTGCTTAAAAGCTTTTTAACCGTTATTTGCGAATACAAAACGATATCTCAACATTCAGATAATTTAGCATAAAAGCAATCCCGTACGGCGAAACACTAAGCAAACATTGCGGCATTTGCTACCCAGTACCTAGCAGAACCAACAGAGGTTAAAATAGTAAAGCAGTGAACAGAACCTTATTTTAAAAACATTGAATATAAAAATAACTTTACAACTAAAAATATGAATATGTGATTCAAAATTCGTATCAAAAGTATTCGACTGTAATAAAAAATAACAAGTCATAAATAATCGTAACGTAAAACTAATTTCGGAATATTTATAACAAACATTTTAGACGAATACATTCTTTCAATGAGACAGGTTATTTAGGGTTTTTTTTTTATTTTAACAACGGATTTCCCGCTAGTCCTACCACATAGTTTTACCAGTAGTACTCCTGGATATTTTCATCCCAAAAGACTTACTAAAATTAAAAAGCAATTTTGGTGCTAGCTGTCTTACCAGTAAAACTCGATCGTAGATCTTATAATATTATTACTAGACAACTGTTATTGAATTTGAATAAATAAAAAAAATGGTTTATGGGTCGATATGTAACACACACACACACACACACACACACGCAGACGCACACGCAAAATAGATGCGAAGACAAGGATCAAAATCTGAAACAGGTAGATATATTCTTATTTTAACCTCAACTTGTACAAGACCTTCTGCCATCTTGTTTTTCAGTAATCGAGTGGGAGTGTTGTTTTCAGAACCACTCACCCGCGCAACTAATTACAACAAGGTTAGTTTTTGTTTCAATGCCGTCGGTTTTCGGAACGGAAATTCCTTAAAGTCGGGTAAAAAGTGAAAGCCAGTGGGGAAAATCGGGTACTATCTGTAGCATTTTAGAGAACATATAATAACGCGCACCAAAAAAGATGTATTCAAAACACAAAATAATAATAATAAAATGTTATGGACCAATCATACAAATCATTTAGTCCTAGACTAAGCTAAGCTTGTATGATGACTCGGGATCAAATGCTTACACTCATGACACAAACAAATGCCCTGGTTTCGTACCTGGGACCTCTGACTCAAGAGGCAGGCCACTGCTGCCACTGCGCCAAGCGGTCTACAAATTTTTTTTTTGGAGTAAATGGCGAATATCCTTCGGCGATGATAAGTTTTCGTGTAATTTTAAACAAAATCCGGTGATTAAATTTAGATTTTTTGCATTCACAATGCTATTTTTATATTAAGATAAATAATATTAGAAAAAATACTAGAATGTGGGGGTATTTCCTCATTGATGAAATTGCGCTGGCTTGCAACGAAGAAGTAAAAAGTAAAAATTTCGCCGCTTCCACTAGCGACCTGGTAGCATAATCGGTCAGTGCATTGGGCCGGAATCCCAAGAGTGCGGGTTCGAGTCCCGTCTGAGTTGCTACGGGTGAGTCGATTTTTTCTAGTATTTTTTCTAATATTATTTATCTTCAAATCCGGTGGGTAAAAAACCTACTATTTGGTTGAAGTTATTAATCTTCTTCTTCTCGTGTCAAAATAACCTATTTATGTTTAACCAGTTTGCAACATCGACTGCTTGCTGGCTTCCAGGAGGTCAAGTTGCGTGCAAGTAGTGGACAGGTTTGGGCAGGATAGCAAGTGCTCCATAGATAATGATGAATAATGTTTTGACAAACACAAAAGCCTGTTTATAAATGATTTGATTTAAATTATTTTCTAATTATAAAATTCAGATATTCCTAGAAATTAAGAGTAGTTACTAAAATGTATATTCAGCTTATGTTAGAATTATCAAATTAAATTAACATCAAAAACAATTTATTCACTCTTTAATAATCAGGCTGTTATAAGCACTTGTAAATGTCAACGAATTTTACATAACCTCAACATTTTTAGGGTTTCTTTCATTTATTCGCATAAATTGAGTTTAACTGCTTTGCAGTCGGTATCAGTGTAATTTTGTTACCAAAACATTCCACTGCGGTATTCGTTTCAAAGTAAGTGGAAAACTTATTCGTATTGCCGCTTGCCTAATTAATTGGCAGTTGTACAGTTTCTGTTTAAGCAGTGATGCAATTAGGGAAACTACGTATAGCTATCACGAATCTGCGAGGAAAATTTAATTTTGTTAATGGGATCTGCGTAGTATGAACCATTGCTGTTTACGATGAATGACAAGAACAAAAAATAAAGATGTTTTTATTCTACTCCCCTACACCTACTGATTTGAATTGATTGAGGAGCTCGGTGGCGCAGTGGTTTAGCGGCTGACCGTGCGATTGTTGAGCTTAAGCAACTTTCGTAAGGGTCGGTCATGGGATGGGTGACCAAACATTTACTATCTCGAGTTCCTCCGTGCTTCGAAAGGCATTTTAAGCCGTTGGTCCCGGCTGCATTTGCAGTCGTTAACACCCACTAATCCGCATTGAGCCTGCGTCGTGGGTTTTGGCCCATCCTCCTTATCCACCCGTAAGGAAGGCCTGTGCCCCAGCAGTGGGGACATTAAAAATTGCTGATGTCATACCTATTAATTAACAGAATACACCAATCAAAATATGTTTGCTTGATTACGCTCAACACAAGTGTTATAAACTGTTTGGATACCATCCAATGCCGTGAAAGTTGCTAGTATAAGCACCGACCAGTGGACCATAAGGATATTGGAATGGGAGCCAAAATAAATAACGTGTGATAGAGGTGTCCACCAGAAAGATGGGTCAATGACCTACGGACATGCTGGTTCCATAGATAGTTAGAAAGCCAGAGGATCCGTTGTTATCAGCAGGCCTATTTTGTAACTGTGACAGGTTCGGTTGTTAACCGAGTTTGGCATTTGGTGTAAGTACATTGCTGCTACAGTGAGGGTCAAAGTGACGACTCTCACAAAAATAAAGCAATGTTCTTCCACCATTAGTCAAACTCGGTTGTCCACCAAAGCTATCAGAGTTGCAAAATAGGCCTACAGGAGAGCTAGCTGTTCATTTTAACAGCACCAAATATCGGTGTAAGAGCACTGTAAACTTCGAACGGTTTTTTTGTTTGACCAGAAAAGCATTATTTTGTTTGACAAAAGATCAACTGCAATATTTTAAGTGAACATTAATAAATGACAAGAAAACAGCCCAGCGCATGTTTTCGTCAGTACTGGCACACTAAGTAAACATCAGTTTTCCTTACGAGTGAAAATAATATGATAATAGTGCATCCAGAACTAAATTTTCCAACAGTTCACATCCAGACGAGAGAGAAATGCACAGCCATTACATGCTATTGTTATCTACTTTCAAGAAATCGAGTTCCGATATTATTTGATACTTGAAAACATCTGCACAATGGAAACACAGGCGATATATATCTAAACAGAACATTACTAAATAATAAATAAACAGAACATTTTTAAAATAACACTAAGAAAATGTTTAGTTAGTTTTGTCATGAAAAAACTTGACTTTGTTTTTTGTGCGATTTTGCTCAGAAACGTATAATTGGCATACTGTTGTACCTTTTATGCATTCACGTTGACTTTAACCTACTCGCTATTTAAGAGCACTATATTAAAAAGGCTAATGATAACTCGTGTCAGCGAAATTATACATTTTTTTGCTTTATTATTATGCATGAAAGAGTTTGATACTTAAAATAGGTAACAGAGTTTGTTCACAAATATTTCAAGTAAATTATTGCAAAAACTGTTGGCATACTGGATTTAGCTGTACAAATTTTTAGACTTTGAATTATTATAAAAATAAAAGCTTCATATCAAAATAGCGCCGCCATTGGAAAAAAAATCATAGTGCTTAAATAAAGACGAAATTGTGAATTATCTCTTTGTAGTGCACTCCGAAGAAGCATTTTGGTACTTTTTATAGCTTAAAAAATGTTTTCTAGGCTGTTGTTTTTTCCGGAAAAGTGGCTACTTTTTGCAATAATACTCCATTAAACTAAACGACAGTCTAGAAAATATTGTGTAAGTGATAAAAAGTACAGAGAGATAATTCACAAATATGTCTTTATTTAAACACTAGTTATTTTAATGTCGGCGCTAGTGTGTCGACTACGCGCTCTTAAAACGTTTTTAATATTTAATCTCCGGTCTATAGCTTTTGCATTTTATCTACTAGCAATGGTAACACACACACACACACAAATTGGTCTAATGTGTGTGTTGTTCTAATCAGACCATCAGCCATTTAATCCCTGCTGCAGGGACACAGGCCTTCCTTATGGGTGGGTGTTGACGACTGCAAATACAGCCGGGACCAATGGCTTAACGTGCTTTCCGAAGCACGGAGGAGCTCAAGATAATAAATTTTTGGTCACCCATCTTCGCAATCGCTGGGCCAGGCGCTTAACCACTGCCACCGCCATCGAGTTCCTCAATTATAAAACGAGCTTATAAAACAGAACAAACTTTTGGAAACCTTTGGTTTATTTTAAATTTTTGAGATTTAAGCATTCACAATGCTATTTTTATATAATACTAAATAATATACTAGAAAAAATAGGACTCGCACCAAATCATGTTCTCGGACGGGAATCGAACCCACGACCTTTGGATATCCGGTCCAATGCTCTGACCGCTGAGCTACCGAGTCACTTTGGTTTAACTAAAATATCTTTATTGTAGCGTGGTAAACATCCTGTGCTAGCTTGGTCTAATTTTCATCGATGTTATCAAAACGAAAGCGAGAATTTATCTAATAAATACATATAACATATCATAAAAGTAATCGAAACGACAATATTTTGGTTTATCGTTCAAAATACGCGTGATCGGCCTCTGATCTCATTCTATTCTTGGAACATTAGAATCGTCAATGTTCGTAATGTCTCTCATGTTAAATATTCCGACAAAAACATAACATTCAACTATGAGTACAAGTATATTGATTCAACCGTTCACTTCCTCAGTACTAAATACAGTTTAAACCAAGATCACACAGCGATAGATACGCATCTCGGTACAATTTCACGGTAGGGTAACTGTCAAAGGATCCATTCTCTAACTGGTAGTCAAGTCAACACCAGACACGTCACTTTAACTGAATTCTGCCTTACACGCTTTTTGCTCGCAGGTCTCATTGATAAGATGAGTGAAGTATTATGCTGAAAAATCTCGCAGCTCATGATTGAAATGAGAAAAGGTATAGAATAAATGGGGATAGAAAAAGGATATGTTAGGTTAGATAAGGTTATGAGAAAATGATGATTTTGAATCGCTTTTAAAATGAGGTCATACTAACGAAATATTTCCATATTAGCTGAATTTGAGCTGTGATCAACTAAATAAAAACAGCAGCATAACATCGAAACAGCAACAGCAAAATAAAATAATAATATAGATAATAATAATAACGCTATATTGCACACTAAAAAAAATACAAAGGAGCAAACAATAATGGACATGGACAAGTACGAAAAACGCAGCCTTATTGCTATGTAGCAATCTCTTCTAGGCAATCTTGAGTAGAGAAATATTGAGAGGACAGAGGGTGTTTGCAAAAATATTGGAAGGAAAACAGATATAGATGTACATAAATAAAGAAGAGAGAAAATGTATGTACATGAAATGAAAGTTGAAAGGGAGATAAGAGAAAAAAAGTGGTATAGTAGTTGGGAAAAATAAAATGTCTTCTAACTTCATCGGTGAAAGATCTCAAAGAACGAGCTTTACGGATGCCCTCTGGAATTGCGTTCCACAAACAGACAGAATGCACAGAGAATGAATAGGAAAGGAAATCAGTGCAATGACGGGGAATATCGAAGGTGAGATTAGAAGAAGAACGCAGAGTACGTAGTGAAGAAGAAGGTCGAAAGTCAAAAAATTAAGATAAAGTGGGGAAGTTGGGAGGAAAAGGATAGAGTACAGGAATTTAAGATTGTGTAAGTTCCTGCGCCGGCAAATAGTAAGTAAGTAAACTTTACTGAAATAAATTAGGAAAATAATATAAAGAACTTATTTTGTAACTTAAAATGTCCAAAAATCTGTTTTCAGTAATAAAATAATGCGTTAGTACATACAAATGAGTTGTACCTACCTAATCAATACTAAAAAATGTGTTTTTGACTAGCTGCTAGATGGATCAAAATCTTTGCCAACTTAACGACTGTGCACACCAGCTGTAATATAACGTTATGTTTTAACTTTAACAGAAAAGACAAATAAACATCATAAAAAAATACCATTGAGAAGTTTGTAGAAGATATTTTTGAGAGTATTCATGAAGAAACACAAATATAATGAGAAATGTGACCTTTTCAGGTTAAGTAAAAATATATTTCATTTATCTTACAAACGTAATGCGAAAGAAAATTGATTCATTGTTCGTTCAATAATAAGTTTATTCATCGTGTTTTTTTATGTTGTAAATGTAAAAGAAATTTCTAAATACGTTCAAATAAAAATAACTTGAATAAATGGCGATAAATTATTATGATTTTTTTTACATAAAACTAGTGAATAACTGTGAATACCACTTTAACTATAAAATTTTAACTATCGTTGTCAGTCTCCTCAGTTGGTACTCCAAAGACAGTACTTTCTTGTCACAAAAGCCTTTACATTACAAATTATGCCTTACCCTCCTGTGTTAAAGCCTATTTTCCTAGATGACATGGAATCCTTGAATGAAATGCGCAGAGACGGAACAGCTAAATGTATTTCATATCATCACATAAGATACACGATCTGAGTTGGCAGGACGTGAAATTGCAACTGAAAGACGATTTCAAATATGCGGGGAGCTGATTACGTAACTCTGTTGCTAACAATTCTCGATTGAAATTGATTGAAACAGCAGTTACATTGCTGCTTTAAGTAAGATAGTTGTCACATTGGTTCTTACTAAAGCAGCAATGTAGCTGCGATTTCTGTCAGAGTTGATTGCAACAAAGTTACATAATCAGGGGGCGGGTTGGTATGAATGATTGCGGTTGAAAGGAAAATCATCTTTTGAATTATTAAGAGCTTTAAAATTTTAACTAAGCAGATGTTTCGTTGGCAAACATTTTTCTCGAGACACAATTAGCTAATACTAAATAATATGCTAGAAAAAATACGACTTGCATCAGATCATGTTCTCGGACATGATCTGATATCATGTTCTCGGACGGGAATCGAACCCACGACCTTTGGATATAAGGTCCAATGCTCTGACCGCACTCGACTCGGTAGCTCAGCGGTCAGAGCATTGGACCGGAGTATATTATTTAGTATTATATAAAAATAGCATTGTGAATGCATCTCAAAATTTAAAAATACAATAAGCTGTTTGAAAAAGATGGCATCATTTTCATGTAAAGGATATAGCTAAAATGTGACTTTTATTACATGACGTGTCTTCTAGTTAGCGTAAACTCAATGAAAGGAGCCGAACACTTGGATGCTTATTGTACAATACCTACTTTCAGGAATAAATATCTGCTTAAAACTGTATTTTATGCCTAAAAACAGCTTTATTTCTTAAATTTTAAGGACTGAAATTGAGTGCATCTTTTCAGTCTGTTGTTTGCAACAACAGAAAACGCCGAATGCGCCAAATCTCTTTTTGATTCCTTTAACGAAGAAAACGATTTCCGTTTAATAAATTTTACCATTTGTTTGTGACAGAGTTTATCAACGCTGAAGGAAGATAGTACATATTAATTATTTTACGCAATGCGTGTTAAAAAAACATGAATTTATTTATGTCAAAACTATGGTTTTGCTTTAGGTCCAAGGTATTAATTAAGGATAATACTAACTAGGTAGTGTGAATGACTTTGTCAACAAAAGCCCAAAAGCCATTCAATAATACTTAATACTAAAAAAACATGATTATAATGTACCAATAAGTAAGAATGGTGTTTCGACATCAGCCATTTTTAATGTCACTGCTGGGGCACAGACCTTCCTTATGGGTGGATAAGGAGGATGTGCCATAACCCACCACGCAGGCCCAATGCGGATTAGAGGGTGTTAACGACTGCAAATACAGCCGGGACCATGAGTTGTATTGTTCAAATTATTTTCGGCCCTAGGGTGGAAAGCAGTGTTTTCAACCCGCTGCTTGGTTTAAATTTACAACACTTTCATTTATTAAAATATATATTTTGTGATTGATATACCTTTTACGAAGGAAGATTATTAGTTTTCAATTCAATTATTGACGTATTTTTTTCTAATCTCATTTTTATCCGATTTTTTAAGACTGTAGTAAACCACTTATCTCGATAGTTCTTCGACCAAATTATTAATTTATTTTTAAAGGTTTTAGTTAAGGTAAAATAGTAGAATCATATTTTCAAGTATAGTTAATTTTTGAATAAGGTTTTCAAAATCAAGAAAAACCTGAAATTTCTTTGAACTTGGGGATATGCACGTGTAACCACCTAACTTTCTGATTTGTATTGTAACGTATTAGTGTTTAGTTCGATATATTTATGACCTCAAACGTATTTAAGACTGCTAATTCTGACATATGCACTCCTTAAGTAGTTATTAACAACGTGCTTAAGTTAATAAAGCACAAAACATGACGTGAAAGTTGCGAAGTGAAAGTTACGACAAGTTTCAGGTTCCAACTTCACTTCCCTGCAATTACATTATGTTAGAACAAAGATAAATTTAATTGATAGCAATTTAGATGTTATTAAAATAAAAATAAAAATAATAGCAAAAATAGATTTATTTGCTCAGTGGCATCAGCTGTGTGATATTTGAGAATATTTTAAACTTAGAACTAACTTAAAGTATTTTTACTGTAATTATTTTATCTGAGTAAGATGTATCGTTTTAGTGAGATTTATGCTCTAGATTTAACCTTGTCTTTTAAATTTAGCTTTAAAATATTTCTGACATTTATCTTGCTTTTTATTAGAATACCTATTTGTTATTGCAACAAGCTTTCGTTTTGGCTAAGATTATAATTCACTTTATTAAAGTTTGTCTTTAATTTAATTATGAATTTTGTAACTTAATCCGGTCATTGTTTTCAATGTATTTAATTATTATTGCAACTTTAGAGTAACAACACTAGACCTTTGCTTAGCACGACACAATTAAAGCATCCTAAACTAAAGGACCGTATACACTGGTGTTTTCTTACCATTGCAGAGTTGCAGCACTAAATTTAGTGCGATATTATTACAAAGCTCTCGTTTTGTCAGAAAATAAACGGGAAATAGGAGTTTTGGGAGAGCGCGTGTCCATTAGTTAGAGAATAGTATGGCCTGGACTTTATGAAATATTTTGATTCATACATAAGTACCTACTGATATTAATTAGCAATGTTTTGTATGGCAATTATCATTGTTTCAATGTTATGACATTCAATGTTCGCTAGTCTTGATAAATTTTATTCAACTTCAACTTTATTATCTTTTAGAACCTTTGATACGAACTAAAACTTACAGTACATGCACACACACACACACATACACACACACACACACACACACACACACACACACACACACAAACTCACACACATAACGAGCCCCAATTTCGTTTTTCAATTCTGTACATAACACGCTTTGTTAAGGTAGAGTGACTCTTTCTGGCACAGGTGCCTTGCCACTTAAAAGAACCTACCTTTAAATCTCTGCTAAATTATTTTTGTTACAGAAATAAAAACAAAATACTTTTTTCATTTTCATTGAGTTTATATAAAATAAGACTTTATTAAATAATACAATTTGTTAATATGGTTAACGCATATTAACAAGAGCGTTTACTGATATAATACGACAGACAAACCAAAATCGTAGTGTGTAATATCTGTTATACTCACTTTTAAACTGCAAGAAGCTCCTTAGAAACAGTCTTACATTTCATCCTACTAACACTTCAATAAATAGAGGGCTAAACTTGAATCTTTTACAAGAGGAGAACATTCCAGCTCTCAAGTGCTGCAGAACACACAACTAGGAGGAACGACACCCTCTTAAAATTCCTTTTAACTCCCGACCAAGTTCCGTGGAGGGAAGTAAAACAAAAGACGATGTAGGAATTAACGGATACGGTAATGCGTTTCGTCCTATATTGGCGGCTGTGAAGTTAGGACCTTATCACACTGGCGATTTGTCAACGAGTTTAAAGTGAAGTTAATGCGCAGCGAGTTCGCCACAATCGCGCAACGAGCTCGCGGCGAGTTCGCAACGAGCGCGCGTCGAACTCGCCGCGAACATATTGCGGGCGCGCAGCGAGCTCGTGTATGTACAAAATGGCGTCCATCGCGGCGAGCTCGCTGTGCACTCGCCTCGCTTTAAACTCGCTCGCAAATCGCCAGTGTAATAAGGCTCTTAGCCACTATGCGCGTAGCCGTACTCCACCACTCACCTCTCTCACTCACTTAACATCGAAATTGTGTTCTGCGCAGCCTCTTGCACGATGTTCCGAGCCGCCAGTATCGCTGAAACGTATCACTAATGACTATTTCTTCGCACTGCGTCATTAGTCCCCGGATGCGGGATTTCGGATGTTGGATTCACCCACATTATCTATCTATCACCTATTATTATAATCTCTTGGGAATTTTCCATGTTAAAATAGCCGGGCTGTTTTAATATAAAAAAAAACTATCGTTGTATGATTGTTAAGGTTTCCAAAAGGTTTTTGTAATCTGTACCTATCTAATTAGCAAACGAAAAGGTTTCTTCAATCATTTGACAAGCATTTCAGATTTTTACTAAGATTCATGTCGTGTAGTTAACAATGCCAAATCGCATTAGTGACGACTTGACATTATAAGTAAATATAAAAAATAAAATTAAAATTGCGCCCTCTACTTTTTATACATCCAAAATAAAGTCCCTGTGACTTGATTAAAATAAGTTTCGTTAATAAACAAACCGAGGACAACCAGATGATTAAAACGAGAAATCAAATATTTAAAACATAAGTACCAGTTGGTATCACAGATGTTGAATTACTACGTACTATGACAATTTTGAAAGTCAACAACATGGTTTATTTTAAAAATTTCGATCGATCAAAAAGTAAAGTAAAGTAAAGTAAAGTAAAAAATTGCTTTATTCAAATAAACTTAGTAATTAAGCGCTTTTGAATCGTCTATGTTTTTCTACCACCTGTTCCAGACTTTTTTAACTGACAAGAAGAACAGGCGCAAGAAACTTATCAGCTTTAACAGAAATAAGTAACGATATTTACAAACTTAAATATATCGTTACCAAATACAAAAAAAATACAACAGGTTATTAACAATAAAACTTACTAGCGAGTTATTGTGTTACATCATTTCCACGCATTCCGGTCTTTCAAATAATCGTCTACTTTATAATAACCTTTACCCATGAGCGTCTTTTTGACATGATTTTTAAATTCATGCAAAGGTAGATCAATCACTTGTTGTGGAACTTTATTAAACAAGGTTATGCGTTTCCCCATAAATGAACCTCTAGTTTTTGCAAGCCTAAATCTTGGAACGGCAAGTTTATCTTTATTCCTTGTATTAATATGGTGATTATCGCTGTTCTTAGCAAATGAATCATAGTGTTTCCTTACACATAGTAAATTTTCATATATGTATTGGCCAGCCAAAGTTAGTATATTTATTTCTTTAAACAATTCTCTCAGGGAATCTCTCCGACGAAGATTATATATGGCACGAACAGCTCTTTTTTGAAGTATAAAAATATTTTGAATATTGGCAGCCGAGCCCCACAATAGTAGCCCATAAGACATTACACTGTGAAAATAACTAAAATATACCAACCTTGCCGTTTCAATATCAGTTAAAAGTCTTATTTTCTTAACGGCGAAGGCCGCAGAACTAAGTCTACTTGACAAAGCTTCAATATGAGGATCCCATTGCAGTCGTGAATCTAGTGTAATACCTAGAAATTTTGTACTCTCCGTAAACTCAACTTCAACGTTATTCAGATTAATATTCAATTCGACGTGCTCAACATTCGGTAATGAAAATTTAACACATTTAGTTTTTTTGGGGTTGAGTGCTAAATTATTACTATTAAACCAGTATGAAACTTTAGAGAGAGCGCTATTTACTTCGTCAGAACAGTTATTACCTCTGTTGACTTTGAAAACTAAAGAAGTATCATCCGCAAATAGCACTGCCTCACATAAATTATTCGCGTAGTTAGGAAGGTCATTTATATAAATTAAAAACAGCAAAGGGCCCAATATTGATCCCTGTGGCACGCCCATATTGATGGGGGCTCCAGTAGATTCAGTTCTATTAATCACTACTTTCTGGGTTCTATTGTACAAATAAGATTTCATAAGACTAACTGATTTAACAGAGACACCATAATGTTCTAGCTTCTTTAATAGTGTTTGGTGATCAACGCAATCGAATGCCTTAGAAAGGTCACAAAAAATACCAATCACATCTTGCTTTCCCTCCCAAGCATCAAGGATATGTTTGAGAAGAGCAGAAACAATTACTTGCAGGTTCGAATTGAATTCAATTTTAAAAATAAAGTTATTCCTCTCAAATTCACACCAACTCACTAATATTATGATAATGTTTATCGATGCAACCATATCGCTACGTCAATAAATATTCAGTTCTTGAATGCAAACAATAGTCATTACACGTAGGTGTGACATCAGCTATATTTTTAATGTCCCCACTGCTGGGGCACAGTCCTTCCTTATGGGTGGATAAGAAGGATGGGCCATAACCCACCAGGCAGGCCCAATGTGGATTAGTGAGTGTTAACGACTGCATATGCAGCCGGGACCAACGGCTTAACGGGCCTTCCGAAGCACTGAGGGACTCAAGATAATAAATGTTTGGTCACCCATCCTACGACCGACCCTTGCGAAAGTTGCTTAACATCCGCAATCGCAGGGCCAGACGCTAAACAGCTGCGCAACCGAGCTCATCAATACCTTTAATACACGTAGGTACTGTGATGCTTGACTGCATCGCTTACAAACTTCTTGGCCATTTGGCAAGTAGTAAATTAAATAAAGAATGTTTTATTTATAATTAGCTTTGAAAGCTCGTCCTGACAGTAGAAGAGAAGAAAGAATGTGTCTAGAGTGATTTTAATTACGGGTTTATAATTAGCTGACTAAAATATAAAATAAAGTCGAAATAATATATAATAAGACGTTTTATCTGTAGCTACGCCCCATAAACCCGACATGGTGGAGGCGCCGGGTAATCTGCACATTGGTCTTTTGCAATACTGTGACCCCTCACAGAAAGTTTTAAGTTGAGTTAACATGGAGACCCTTGTGTCGGTTAGTCTGTAGTAAAGACCGGCACCTGATTGTGAATTTCCACACTAGGCAGGGCTGTCTCTTAGGTTAATATTTAAGGATGAGCTTTAGGAAATTTATTTCTTTGCTTTATGGCAAATAAATAAATTTAAGAGGTACCTGCGGAGTGTGATGCTTGACTGCATCGCTTACAAACTTCTTGGCCATTTGGCAAGTAGTAAATTAAATAAAGAATGTTTTATTTATAATTAGCTTTGAAAGCTCGTCCTGACAGTAGAAGAGAAGAAAAAATGTGTCCAGAGTGATTTTAATTACGGGTTTATAATTAGCTGACTAAAATATAAAATAAAGTCGAAATAATATATAATAAGACGTTTTATATGTAGCTACGCCCCATAAACCCGACAGTACTTATATCTATTCTGTGACGTTGGTATGACCGTCACAACTACATCAAGCTAACATAGAGAGAATATGAAAACCAGAATAACCACTATAAATTCCCTATATAGTGATACAGTCTCAATAATTAACTGCATTCGGAGCGCAGAACCACAGAGACTACACTTTTCGCTGAATATTTAGAGAAAAGATTCTCAACAAAATGATATTCACATTATTATGACTAAGCGTTAAAGGTAGGCAATGTAGTTAAATATAGTGCAACCACCCATTATGAAGAGAGCATAAAAGAGAGAATACGACGCTCTAAATACCAGTTAGAGTAGTTTTCTTGGACGAATAAACCACGTACTTTTGTATCATTATTTCAGTTGTAGGCACATTTCCGTATTAAGTAGGTTTATAGAATTCAACTCAATATGGGAATATGACTTCAAATTCTTGAAAGAACTAAATGAGGTTCTATTTAGTAAAATGAACACGTTGCATAAAACTGTTATGAACAAAAAATTAACTAACTGCGTTATAATGCTTCTCAATTATTAAAAATATTATTTTATTAAAATTTCAATGGATTTTCGGGAAACAAAACCGTAATACAATGACATTGACTTTAAAAATAACTTCAGTATCGCATTTGTCTTTGTTCCAAAATTTATGTCTATTAAGCTCTCCAAATAGTTCAGAATTATTCCAAACGATATGCAAACTTAACGGTAAGTCCCGGATAATATAAAGCTTCGGATAATCCTTCTCTGCAGACACCTGTGGCTTTCATTCGGTGCTATATTGTTCCAGAAATTGTTATGACAATTTTATGAACCTTAGCCTTCACTTGATGGCTACATGTTTTAACTACAGATATTTTCTTTAGTGAATTTTATAAAGAGTTTTTACTTTCACTTGCTTTGGCTTGTTTATATATTATTGTTAAAACTAGTCTGAAAATACAGTTGGTTTTTTAATTTGACGACCTCCGTAGTCCGCTTTGTAAGTTTTCAAGGTGTCGCCATCTCTGAGGTCCCGGGTTCGATCCCCGGTTGGGTCAATTTAGAAAAACGAACTTTTCTATATTGGCTCAGGTCTGGGTGTTTGTGATACCACCGTTGTCTCTGATATCCATAACACAAGTGTTTTAGCTACTTACTTTGGAATTGGAGCAATGTATGTGATGTTGTCAAATTTATTTATTTATTTAATTGTAGTTTTATTATCTTAAAGTTTAATATTGAGAAATACTAGAATTACCTACAAATATCAATGAGTTTTCGTTTAATATTCTATGGGTGGGTATGTTCTCTCTCACATATATTTTTTTATTTTTATTTTTACAACTATTTTTAAGTTAAACAATTTCTTAAGCTAGCATTATCAAAGTACACAAGTTTACAAGTAACTTAGTTTAAGATTTTCAAATTTAAAATAAATATTAGATTTATCAAATAAAAATTTATCGATAAGGCGTATAATTTATAACCACATTATAGTGTAATGTGGCTTAACCACATATTAGGAAAAAACAGATGTTCTCGAGTGTTTTATTGTTTCTCATTACGCTGCAGACAGTTTATACGATAAAACAAATTGTTTTACATATTATATCTACGTAAGTTATTTCGTTCAATATTCAATGAATCCATTATCAACAACTATGCCCAGCAGTATGCACTGTAAAAGCATTCTAAACATGCTACTAAATTATATTTAACACTTTAACAGCGCTACTATAAGTTGGTTTAGCCACAGGTGTCAATGTAGCTTCCGCCCAATTAGTGTTAAACAGTCTGAGACATCGCTTAAATTAAGCTATGTACTCATTTGCATTCCGTGTAGCTTGTTTATAAAGGCAGGGAATATTAATTATCTTATTTCAAATAAGACTGAAGAACTTTTGGTTGTTTAAGCAGAAACAAATAGTGACAACACAACTTGTTATACTAAAATACCCTAAGAATATTTAAGAACGCATAATCTGCACACTAGCGCCGCCATTGAAAAAACTATAGTGCTTAAATTAAGACAGAATTGTGAATTATCACTCTGTAGTGCACTCCGGAGAAGCTTTGTGGTACTTTTTATCGCTTAAACATATTTTTCTCGTTCGTCGTTAAGTTTAATAGAGTTTTTTTTGCGAAAAGTGGCCACTTTTAGCAAATAAATTCCAATCAACTAAACGACAGGCTAGAAAATATTGTTCAAGCGATAAAAAGTACCAGAATGCTGATTCGGAGTGCACTCCAGAGAGCTAATTCACAATTTTGTCTTTATTTAAGCACTATGATTTTTTTTCCAATGGCGGCGCTAGTGTACAGTTTACGCTCTCTTAATGAAATTACAAAATTACTAACTTCTTGAGTTTGAATCAATAACATTAAATTATTTTTCTTTCCACGTGCAGGGGCATAGAATATTAGCTTTAACGTAGTAAGTGAGATGTTAGTAATTCAAATGTATTTAATAATCATTTGGATACAAGAAACAACAAAATAAATAGTAAAAATTCATCACTTGTTTGCTAATACTTTGTTTTTCTTTTAAACATTAATATTTTAAAAAACATTACCTTTCGATAAGTAGTGATTAAAAGGTACTTAAGACGACGGCGAATAGTGAGCTTCCCATACAAACGTAATACCAAAATGATTTTCAATTTGAGCATAATTAACTAATCTTGTGATGTTATTCGGATTAAGACAGTATATATCTAGGTTTCTTTTAAATAAAAATTTCGAAATGCTCACCCAATTCAAAATAAATGCCAATTTTGTTTTTCATACAAAGCTGCAAATCGCATTAATTTTTATTTGGTTTAGTATTTTGAATTTTTTATATACTTAATAGAGACCTAGACAAATACTGTCTTAATCCGAATACCATCACAAGAAGAGTTAATTATGCTCAAATTGCAAATCATTTTGGTATTACGTTTGTATGGGAAGCTCACTGTTCGCGGCGTCTTAATATTCATAGCTAGACAGCCGTCGCTTCACTGTGGCAAGGTTTTCATGTAAAATTTCAAAGGAGCATTCTTAGATTTTTATATAGTAGCTTCTCTCAAAAGCTTCACTGCTATTTGAAGGTTACTTTACCATCCTGGTTATTACACATTCCTTAATGTCTTTAATGTTTATTTTAGGGCGCCGTCAAATGTCAAGTGTAAGATTGAAGAACATTGATTTATCAGCCTCGTGAAAAGCCTGAATTCGTGATACGACAAACGATAATGAACCATGTAGGTACGGTGACAACGTGTACAAAATACGCTTTGAAAGTTTACACGAACGAACGTCCTGTCCTAACAGTGTCAAAAGGGAAAATTATAATAAATAAAACTCTAACCTTTATTCCTATTCTTATTGTACATCGAAGAAGAAAACTAGATTATTATTCACCATAATATTAAAGATATAAATTTAAGAGTTTTGATTTCAAACACACCTAATGTGGGTCATGCATATTTATGAATAGTCTTCTTGAGATAATTACATACATATTCAACGGCGACCAGACGTCTTACAATGGGAATGAATACTGAGAAACTAATGGCGCCACAAGCGACTGTTCTAAAATCGTTTGATTGGTTGTTTCAAGTGTCAAATGTAATTTTTGACGAATTTTAACCAATCAAAACCATTGATAGGGGTCGGGTCGCCGCTGGCTCGATTAGCTTTGCGTGTGGATCCCCATTGCAATATACCTAGATGTAATAATGCAAATATGATTATTATGAGTATATTGAAAGGTAATATTACATAGTTACTTTCTTATTTTTTACAGAAAGATGTTTTCGAGGGACAGAAAGAGATGTAACTATGGAAAAATATGGTGTTCGGTAAGCAAATGTAGCTTGTATTTTTTTTATTTTTTTTATGAATGAATGAATTAATGAAATTCTTTATTCAAATAAGCTTACATAATAAGTATTTTTAAATTGTCAATTCTTTTACCCAACCACCCATGTTCTTTTTACTACAATGTAATCTCCGGGACCGAATTTTGTTGTTTGTTCCAGATTTAGACCTAGATCAAAAGAACATCCTAAATAATCTTGTTTTGGACCTTAAAATGTACGACAAGACTATGTACACAAGCCTGCGGTAACTAAAATGTCGCACACATCATTTACACATCAAGAACTCCTTGTCCGAGTCTGTGTTTCCTGACAATTTGTTCAAGTCGCGAGTGAATAGGATACTTCTAAGCAAGTGCGTTTCATTATAGGTTGCATAATCACTTGCCAGGTGTGATAGCGGTCAAGCACTTGACTATCTATCATAAAAAAAATCTACGTTACATTAAACAGATAGTATTATTTTATTAGAGGTGGCAACTTGCTATACTTAAAATTTTAGCTACAATAAACATTGTAGTGATGTATTTTCAGCTTCGAAACGGATATTTTCATAAAAATGTGAGCAGCCTTTTTGCTTAAGTCCTCCCGTGACCACGGCTCCTGGAAAAGTGTCGATTCATCGGGAATTAAAAAAACCAATAAATACAAACTAAATAATTTTAAAATAACACCTGATTAATAATATACGCGCTGTAAGCAGTAAAAGTGTTTTTTATACTACCTGCTCGTCAATGGCATATTATGTGTCATGCAAACCTTTCCTAAAGTAAGTCATTTTTCCCATGGGAATAATGTGATTTGAATTTGGAATGCAACCTATGTAGTCGTGCTTGATCGAGGTTGGTTTCAAAAATGTTAAGGTGCAATGAGATTTTATTCAGAGTTAGGCTGTATGTTGACGACCTCCGTGGTCGAGTGGCTTTGTACACCGGTTTTCCAGGTGTCGCCATCTCTGAGGTCCCGGGTTCGATCCCCGGTTGGGTCAATTTAGAAAATGAACTTTTCTATATTGGCTCAGGTCTGGGTGTTTGTGATACCACCGTTGTCTCTGATTTTCATAACACAAGTGCTTTAGCTACTTACTTTGGAATCGGAGCAATGTATGTGGTGCTGTCAAATATTTATTTATTTATGTTATCATTTTCTTGCACTGCCTACAAATTAAAAAAAAGAATAACATAAAAACTTTTTATGAAAAATTATTTTCACCCGCGCACCAAGAAGGTTTTATTCGAATGTCGAACTGACCACTACAGAATAGACGACAATTTATTTTAAAATAAATACTTAAGTACCTTCTTTATAACAGTCATTGGTTTCAATTGCCTTGCAGAAAGTATAAAAAGCAGAGTATGCATCGCGGGCTTAAATGTGTATTTGTCTTGGGCGATTTTGAACACCTCGTACTCAGGATTCTAGCCTTAACTCCCTCGCTCCGCTCGGGAGATAACCATAGCATCCCTCGTACTCGGGGTTCAATATAGCGCCCGTGACATTATACACTACTTTAAGCCCTTATTGCATAATGTACTATTATTTTTAATGTTTTTTTTATATATTTTAATGTGAAAACAATGTTACATTATTTACTGTTACATTAATATAACCATCCCTGTAATTGTTTGAAGTCTACAACAGGGTGAACTTATTTCGAATAATTTGAAAACAGTTGTTGATGTCCATATCTACAAAACACACGTCTTTTAATGAAAATGACTTTTCTGATGTGATGTTAACGTGTTTTTATTTATCAGAATCTTATTACAAGCAATATGGTCTCAATTGCTTATCAGAAATACCTTTAGCTTCTTTCCTTCCTTATTTTTCCGTGTTATTCCAGACCCTTGATAGCCTTATCGATAAATTAAGTTGTCGTGAGTCATCGGTTTTTTGATGCCGATGTCGCCTTAACCGCTAAGTGGTTTATGTTTTACGAAATAACTTTACGAGATAGATATAGCAGTTTTCTTTTCAAGAAAATTGGGTTGAGCGAAAGTAGTAAAGTTATGAATAATGAATTGTGATGTAGGAGATTTTTTTTGACAAATATCCTAGGTAACTAAAACAATCATAGTTATTATTATGATTAAAGTTTTTTTTTATTTTAGATACATCTCACACAGCCACGCTACACTTTTCTTCGTCATGTGTTACTGCAGATTTAAAAGCTTGAGTAAAATGTTTTTTTTTAGTCACAATGGGACATTGCTTGGCCTTCATCTCACCTGATGTTAAGTTATGATAAGGCCGAAGGTGAAAGACCACTAGAATCGGAGCACTCAACCTCTTAACTGCCGAAACACAACAATGATAATTGTTGTAATGGCGTTAGAGATAAATTATAAAGTGCTAGCTATACAGGCGGGTTTGTAGCAAACTCTACCACCAACTGAGTATAATTATGTACCCCAAACTGGGAATCGAACCAGGTTTCTCTGCGTCTTACATGATGGGCAAACCACTAGACCATACAGAGGCGGTAAAAGTGCTAAGTTTCTATACAAATCACGCATCACGCAGCATAATGCTTTTCTTGTGTTTAAAACTTATAAAAAATTGTTTTATTAGAGGTTGGACCCTTTAAAAAATAATCATTTTTCCTTTAATGACAAAATGTGAAATAAGTATTGGTATAAAGTGCCTCTCTGTTGAACAATGTTTTCTTTTACTTGTATTTGAGCGCAGTTTTCTTTGGAATCGTTTTCAGAACGGCTGTTATTGAGAAATATGATGGAATATGGTGAATTGTGCCGTATTAAATTCGCTCTTTGTCACAATAATGCTGAAGCCGAAAAGCCATGGTTGGACGATTTTTTTTTTCTTGAATTCTGTACTGTAAATGATTCATTCATGCTGTGGCATCTAAAAACAGTGCTCTTACCATTTATATTTTGTACTTGATGTTTTTTACTTGTATTATTGTAACTGTTACTGTTTGTCCTTAAAGTTAAATAAATAAATAAATAAATAACACCAAAGTAAGTAGTAATGATGAAACGATAAGATTAATTTATTAGAATTCGTTAGAAATAGGATATTGTATGAAATCGCATTAGTGTTTTTTTTAATATCCATCTATAGTGAGAGATCCTTTTGCGCTTGACTTTGATGGAGCTTTTCCACTTTGAACAAAGTGTGAGTAATAAGAAATAATGTTTTTTTTTTGTTAGCAACATTATTAAATAACTATGAAATAAACATTGAAATTGAAATCAAACCCTTATTTTTATTACTTGCATAAAAAAGAGCTTGTATTATGATGCAAGAAAAATAAAAAGTAAAAGAGTAAATTATATTTATTAATAATGATAATGAATTTATTAAATGTAGCCTCCAATAGTAATAAGAATATCACTTTCTAATATTACCTACAAAATTATAAGAAAAGGCAAAGTGACCTTTTAAACCCCTCTTTAATGACTAAAACATAACTTTACTTAATGATCTGTCCGCTACAGGCTTTGCGGTCGAGAGTTAGATAAAAACCGGCACAGCTAACAATATGTAATTTCCTATTCATTCAGTCTTATATGAAAAAAATCCTTATATTTTTAAGTACAGATTAGCTTTTTGTTAAATAAATATAATAAATATTTGACAACATCACATACACTGCTCCGATTCCAAAGTAAGTAGCTAAAGAACTTGTGTTATGGATATCAGAGACAACGGTGGTATCACAAACACCCAGACCTGAGCCAATATAGAAAAGTTCGTTTTTCTAAATTGACCCAACCGGGGATCGAACCCGGGACCTCAGAGATGGTGACACCTTGAAAACCGGTGTACAAAGTCACTCGACCACGGAGGTCGTCAAATGATCAACACTAAGAAATGATTTTTGAAAACTCCCACGAAAAGCGGTATTACACACGCACGAAGTTGCAGACGGCTGCTAGTGTATATTAGTGCCTAAATATTGAAATAAGTTCAGTAATTTCCACGTAAATCACAACTGTATTGCATTGGATATTTAAATAAGGACAATTTTCCGGTGTTTCGTTACATAAATTAAGTGATTTGGAAGCAACGACCGCCACTATTGGATAGCAGCCAAAATGAACTTTGGTGTCTATTCTGGAGATATTGGGTTTGAAATTGGCGTGTAAAATGTTCAAAAAGTTTTGATCATTATAATTATTATATTTTCCACAGTAATAAAACTGGTTAATAACGCTGCAAGTTAAAACATTAGTTTTGGATCCAAGTTATCTGTCGTAAGTAGGTATTACATTGTATGTACCTTTACCGCATCTTATTGCATTCATAAATATAGTTAACATTAAGCAAGTTACTGTTGGAGAGAAAAATAAAGATTATTATTATTATAAAAAAATATGAACTAGGTTAGTACTACTACATACAAATCAAAGTGAGTTACAAGTCGTGTAATACCAAGTTAGAAAAAAAAATTGTTAAAATCCAGCTTTCAAAAGCTTTAATGAAATGGTGATTTCTCTAAGCAACCAAGAATTTCCAATAAAACCTCCCAAACCAAGAAAAAATACAAAAATCACAGCGCATATCAATTTAACTTAAAGTGTGTCAACATCTCAACGGGTCCATTTTAATGCTAATAACGACATACTCAACCACGGCAGCCATTTTCCTGTTCCATTCATGCGAAACAAGATGGCCGCCAAATCGAATGATTCCAGCATTGAATACGGAAGCTAAAACTCATTTACGGCTGAGTGTCTCTTGGTATTAAAAGCAATTTTTAACCCCTAGTGAATTCGTGACTTGCTATGACTTGCAATTGCTGTCTCGTCTTATTAGTCGAGTTGGGAGTGAACCTTGTAAAGGAAATTATTCAAGAGATTGCAGCAGTTTGAAGCTAGTGATTTGGCAAACTAAGATAAAGTTAAAGTCAAAGTCAAAATCAAAACAACTTTATTCAAATAAACTTGGTAATTAAGCGCTTTTGAATTGTCTATATTTTCCCACCACCCGTTCGAGCCTTTTATAACTGATAAGAAGAACTTTACAAACTTAAACATACCGTTACTAAATACAGTACCTACAACAGATTATTAACAACAAAGTACCTACTCATACTTTACCCATGAGCGTCTTTTTAACATGATTTTTAAATTCATGCAAAGTTAAATTTTTATTCTTACGTAATGTATCAATTTGTATTGTATGGTAAGCGATTTAAAAAAAAATCTTTGAATCCAATTATTTTTAAAAACAAAATAATGTTTTCTTTTAGTAAAATTTTCTATCTTCAATATTTAAGGTACTTTCCCTTCGTGTGGCAAAATTTTGATTATAAGTACGCGTTGAAATATTAAAAATAGAAGTAGGTATCTTATTAAGGGGCTGACATGAGCCAATTAGCGCCGCCAGTCGATTTTATTTTATTTATTCTAAATATGCCCAATTTCTTAAAAAAGGAATCAGTAAAGGTTTTGTTAATAACAACTTATATTTATTGAATAACTTTACACAGTTTGAAAAGACATTCAAACAGTTTAAAACGCGATTTTGTTAAAAGTGGCCACTGTTGGTTCAAACCCGTTTTTAAACTATTGCACGCATTTTGTAATGTTGTAACGTTATTCAATAAACATTAGACGTCATTCACAAGACCTTGACTAATACCTTTTTGATGAAATTGGGCTTTAGAATAAATAAAATAAAATCGACTGGCGGCGCTAGTTGTCTCATGTCAGCCCCTTAAACACTTGTATTTTTAAAGAAAATCGTAATAAAAGTTCCATTATGTATGTAGATCACAATTTTCACTGCATCTACTCGGTGACTTTTATGGTACTAGGTATAATAAATCAGCGTAACATACTGACGCTTTTAAAAAAAAAAGTTTGTGCAGTGTACCATACATATTCGAGTTGCATTACCGTCGACATTGCTTTTTTATGAAAATACCTCGAACAGTGAATGTGTCGCAGTATTATAATAAAAACTGGAATATTATAATGTTACTAGAAAATTTTAACGTTATAAGTATTTATAACATAGGCCTATAACTTTAAACTTTCAGTTTTTCAAAACTGAATATATTGTTAAATTTTAAACTTTTGCATTCTTAATGCAATTTTTAGTTAATGATAACTTTTGAATATCAACAAGTCTATAATACTATTTGAATGGTTGGAGACAAGTTATTTTTTTCTAGTATAAAATTTAACATACTATTATCATTTTCCTTACAATTTGACTTAAGTATTTTTTAGTAAAATATAAAAAGAATATAACTAAAACTAGTCCGTAATAAAGTAATAATAATATGATAGTTGGAGTTGGCGTTCAATCAAAATAACACGAAAGTTTATAATTTTACTAGTCAATTATAAAACTCCGATTTTACAATAATCCTGCAACTACTACACTTTTGCATTATTCACAGGTTGCAACGAAAGCAGACGGGCGTTTATAACGTAAATGGCTTTTTAAATTTGTAGACGTTTTGCTGATAAATACACTGACGTAGAATTTTATTTACATAAACTACTTTTCCTAAATAGAATGTAGATAGTAACCCCCTTACTAATAAAGATAGTGTAGCAGATGCATAGTTACACAGTCTCTTTTTAATGTCAAACTTAAATAGTTTGACAGAGAGTAACCTTTGTGTAACTATACATCTGCTATACAATCTTTATTAGTAAGGGGGTTAGTAAGTAAAATTAGTAATATAAGTACTAACTGAATAAAATGATTTGATGACATTTATTGTAACATAATAATGTTCACGATATGAAATTAGTTCATTTCAAATTAAGGGGCTGACATGAGCCAACTAGCGCCGCCATTCAATTTTATTTTATTTATTCCAAATAAGCCTCATGTAAGCCCCTTAATATGAACTCTTTAATAATTCCGATTGTCATACTATTTGGTTTCGTTACTAAATCCACTATAAGTCTCAGTTTGATTCGCCATGATTTAAAAAATGGGCTCTCAGTTCAGATGCACATTTCGCCTAGTACTTCAAAAGAATATAATTAACTTATCTGTCAAATTGTTAAACGATACAACCTCCTACTTACCAAGATAAATAATATAAGAAAAAATCGACTCACCCGTAGCACCTCAGACGGGACTCGAACCCGCACCCTTGGGATTCCGGCCCAATGCACTGACCAATTATGCTACCGAGTCCTACTTACCATTCAATTTCACATTCAATCTGTTGGTAAATTTGTTAAAGTCGAAATTGACCGTACTAGGCAAGTTGAAGATAGACTCAACGTAACATCCTAAAGATAGACTTCAACTTGACTATTCACTCCGCGATTTGTAATCTCAACAGATTGAATATGAAATTGAATGGTAATACGGCTTTAAGCAAAATTTGAAGCATATCTATTGTTTTTGAAAATATACGACATAGTAAAAATGGAAGTCGAATGTGATTGCTAGAGCTAAATGTTTGATACATCATGATAATCATCATCATCATATCACGACACCCACTGCTGGGTATAGGCCCCCAAAGATCCACGACGATCGATCCTGCGCTGCCCGCATCCAGAGGTAGGTATAATATTACCTAAATCATCGAACACGCGTAGACCTTCTTACACAAGTTTTCGATCTTCAAAAATGCTCAGTACTCGAGATAATGCGGCCGAAGTAGAAGCAAGCCTATTATAAGCTTATTGTGCGACGCCATTTATAAAACCACCAAGTACTTGAGCCCGACAAGATGGAGAATTGGAATTATTTACGTATTCCCGCGTCTTTCTACGCTGGCTGCTCAATTTGTGTCGTGTAGTAAAGATTTAGGTCTCTTTCGCAAAGAAAATTGGATTACATTTTAAAGTGATAAAATTGATAAATTTTAGAAGTAATTATAAAAGGTGCAAAAACGCCGGGAAAAGTAAAAAAAAATAGCAAAAAAAAATTCAATTTACTATAAACAATAATTTTGAGGAAAGTAAGTGCAATATTTTTTTTACATATAAAAAGATTTTCATTTTGTTTTACGTGAAATATATAAATCTCCATCTACTACTGCATTGCAATAATATGCTAGAAAAGACAACAGTACATGGAGACAATAGCTCCTGATTTCTATTCCAAAACGAGAAAACTTTGTTTTGTTTCTAACTGATGAAAACTGTTTTGGCCGTATGGGCTTGTAATAAGGTCCAGATTGGCTATACGAGTGTGAAGCGTTATTTACTGTTTTCTGTACTTCATTCGGTGGGGTGTGAGAAAACAACAATGTGGAAAATTGGAACATCGCGATCACAAGCGTTATGTTTTGTACAATACGTCAAAGGATTTAGAGAACTGTATTCAATGTGTGGTGCAAATTATAAACTTAAAATTACATAGACTAACTTACCAATGTTTGCATCAAATTCAAAAAATTCAAAATACAAAACTCATTTATTCAGTCTAGGCTGTTACAAGCACTTGTGAATGTCAAAGAAGCTACAGAGTCATTGAATTGATCATAAATAAATAAACATTCTATTATGTTACGCGGAATTAAAATTAAATAAGTTTCAAAAGTAAACGTAAGCCAGAAATTCATCCGGTACCCCCGGTCCTATACTTTTATTTAACTTTGACAAAGCTGCCGCATTGTCTATATTGTCAAAGTAGCGAGAAAGTACATAGTGTCGTGGACTCATGGTACTTACGTGGGTGCGAGCAGGCAGAAATGTTTCGCGACAGCAACCAGCGAGAGTCAGTTTTGCGGCAGCAGCCAATGAGAGCCAGAATTTTTATATTGTGCACTGATATACAACTTTGCCAACGCTAACGAGTGTACCGTCTTCAAGCATGGTGTCGAGCTAGCGTATATATAGACTATGTATCTGAAACCTGATAAACTATATGTTTATTTTTTTTCTTACCTGATAATTATGTGTTTATATTTTTTTCTTTACATATTGTACCATTATTTTTAATTCATTATGATCAACTTAATTTTATTAATTAGCTCACTTCAGATTTTGGCTACACTAACTCCAACTGTGTGAATCTGCTAATAGCTTTTTAAGTTTATATGTTGAAATTTCAAAAAATATCTAAGTAAATCTGATGATTCACCGAAAAATAAATAAATAAATAGACTCTTTGCTTCAAACCTCACTTTTATCGCTGGCGTCTGTCACACGAGCACCGATATCATCAGCTTACAGTTTTCGCCCTGTCTTCTTATTGTCATTCATCGCTCAAACAGCTTTTCTTTGTCTCCATTATTTCTCCGATTTGGGCACCTTTCATAAAACATACCCCGTTTTATGTCGATGACTTTTTGATATTTTTTAATATAGGTTACTTGATGTTCGAATATCAAAAATAAAAATAAAAACTGTTAAGTATTTTAGATCAAAACGCAGTGCTTAACTGATTATTATTTGATCTTATTTGATTGCTTGATTGTTTAAATTACGAAGGATTTTTTTATTTGAGAGAACTGTCAGATTATGGCCCATTCCTACATATTATAATGACAGTACTAAATGTCAATATACTGGCTCTAATTTAAAACTCCTACATTACTTAACCGATCACCGGCAAATAATTAAATATTTTCAATATTTGACAACATCAAATACATTGCTCCGATTCCAAAGTAAGTAGCTAAAGCACTTGTGTTATGGAAATCAGAGACAACGGTGGTATCACAAACACCCAGACCTGAGCCAATATAGAAAAGTTCGTTTTTCTAAATTGACCCAACCGGGGATCAAACCCTCAGAGATGGCGACACCTTGAAAACCTGTGTACAAAGCCACTCGACCACGGAGCTCGTCAAAATTTGCCTCCTAAAAATAAAAAAAATAATAGGTTATACATAATAAAAAAATAAAATTTGACGACCTCCGTGGTCGAGTGGCTTTGTACACCGGTTTTTAAGGTGTCGCCATCTCTGAGGTCCCGGGTTCGATCTCCGGTTGGGTCAATTTAGAAATCGAACTTGTCTATATTGGCTCAGGTCTGGGTGTTTGTGATACCACCGTTGTCTCCGATTTCCATAACACAAGTGCTTTAGCTACTTACTTTAGAGTCGGAGCAATGTATGTGATGTTGTCAAACAAAAAAAAAAATTCCTTCTCTTTACAGTTAATTTATCAAATTTAGTAGTACTATTGTATTATTTACTCACTAAAACATGATCAATTGAATAAGTTTTTATCATGTCAACCATCATCGAAGAATGTCAGAAATACTAACGTTAATTAATTTTCCGCCAGAGCATTTTCAGTGTGGAAATAGGTCAACGGCATTTCTCACTGATATTAGTTTCTCGAAATACGGGCCACACAATTTATTTGAAATTCAAATTTTCTATTGGTTTCGTTTAAAAACAAATTCATTTTGAAATGATTATTAATTCCGCAAATAAACTTAGTGGTCTAATATTCGTATAAAATTATTTGTAGATATTAATTTGTTTGGGAATTACTTCGTATTTCCAGTAAATTGATTGTTCTTTCTCGTAAAATTTCTTCTTAGGTGTATTAGGTACTGAAAAATCGTCAAAGAAATTAGGCAAATTTATATCTGAGAACGGAGAAGCGCAATGAAGGCTCTTAATGAAAATGAAATATTCTTTCATAAATTCCTTTCAGTTGAGTACTCCCTCGGGAACGTTAACGCCCTTTGTTAAGTTTTATTTCATCTCATTTAAGAGTTATCTTGTTAACCAAAATGCTATTAGTTTAATATTTTATATTCGTTACAGGATTTTATTAATTTAAAAGGAGCTCAGTGGAGCAGTTGTATAACGCCTGGCCTGGAGATTGCGGAGGTTAAGCAACTTTTGTAAGGGTCGGTCATGGGATGGGTGATCAAACATTTATTATACCGAGCTCCGAAAGGCATGTTAAGCCGTTGGTCCCAGCTGCATTTGCAGTTGTTAACACCCACCAATCCGCATTGGGCCCGCGTAGTGGGTTATGGCCCATCCTCCTTATCCGCCCATAAGGATGGCCTGTGCCCCAGCAGTGGGGACATTAAAATGGCTGCTGGTCGAAAAAATAAACTTTGTTTAACTAGGTTTTACCCTTTTATACGTATATTTTTCGTTATTTTATAATAAGTTTTTAGTAAAAATGTGTAAAAGATTTATTTATTTAATATACTCAATAATGGTCATCTGGTACAGACAGCATTTCAGATTGCAGTACCAAATGTTCAGTGTTCAGATCCCGGTAGGGAGAAATGATTGTTTCATGAGCATTATACGCACTTTATCATCTACGGTCTGTGGATGTTTATATTTTTTTTATTATTTTTTACACCCGAATTTTAGTTGCAATACTTACTTACTTTACTCTGAGTTTGGGGCTCTATTTTAAAGATCGGTGTGTGTTGATTAGCAATATTATCGGTATAATATTGCTAATCAACACACACCAATCTTAGCCGGTGTTAGGTATCATTATCATACTGTAATGTTACAAATGCGATAGTTTGTGTGTGTGTGTTTGTTACCTTTTCACGCCTAAACGGCTGAACGTATATGGATGAAATTTGGCACACAGATAGTTTATAACCTGGATTAAACAAAAAACAATTTCCTAGGTTGTACGCTGATGAAGTCGCCGTCGGCCGCTAGTAGATAAAATAAAAATGAAACTGCCAACTTCAGTGTAGCACACTTTTTTATTTAAAATTTTATTTATCACAATATGTATTGTACATGAACCTAATGTTACCAATATTGATAAATACTAAATTTACAGTCAACAAAAGCACCGACATGTTTAAAACATCGTACAATATAATACCTAGAGTACGTTTTCTACTTTGTGAACACATTTTTTTAACAATATTTCCATGATGTTAGCAAACATTTTATTATAAATTTATTTTCAGTTTCACTCTAGATATTTCATGGCACGTAATTTTGTTACAATTAATTTAGTACAATGTTTTTAATTAAATCAACAGACGGTAACAGATTTATTTGAATATTTATTTATGTCGATAAGTCGTGTAAATAAATGTATTTTTTTATACTAAGAAAGTTATAAAATATATTAGGCAGGAACAATTATTTTAGGCTACGTCAAAATTAAAATCTGTGAATTTTCTTTTCCGATTTGGGAGATATGAAGAAAAGACGTTTTTTTATTATTTTATATCACAAAAAGTAAAGGTAATGACCAAAACGAACATTATATATGTATTTTTTAACACGACTAATCAACTAAAATATTTTTTTTATATTTAGTTAAGAAATTAAAGGAATCTCAAGAATGTTGAAATATAATTACATTATGCATAATTTTATATTTACATTTATAACCTACAATTAATTACATAAAATGTATACGTATAGATAACTGAAACAGTTATTTTACAACAGTGCATTGTAGACAGAAGTGAAGTTAGCTAACATTTTTTTTTTATTTTACTTATAATTTACATTGATTTTTTTTTAAATAATAAAGTGTAAATAACTAGCTATAGTTTTTAAGTGTTTAGATATGTGTTGTTGAAATGTACTGGTATTGATTTTTTTTTCAAATAAAGGTTTTTAGTTTTATTACTATTATACCCTACTAAGTATAGAGTTTCACAGTAAACTGAACAAAATAAAACAGTGCATCAAGAGTGCAGGATAATAAGATATTTCTTATGATATGTCGAAGTTCTTTGAAAGATATTGAAGATATGCTTGTACACTATGTTATGCTACACATTAAATGTACATTAAATACTATGTTCATATATTATTTACACTCGCTAGTGGTCCTTATACTATATAACCGTGGACGGTTTAGGCTTGAGTAACTTCAGAACATTCTTTCTTAAATTGCTTCAATCCCATACTTATTAATACCAGATTTAAAATCATGGAAAAACCAGTTTGATTAGCTGTAAAACTTTGATTTTTTATAATCAATCATATTTTTCTTTAAGCTTGAAATTGTTACAAGTACATTTTGTTCAAGATCGTCGTTTAAAATAGTAATTCTAAATGAATTTAATAAAAAGAGTTACGAAATCATTTCAGCATGAAGGATATTTCATTCAGATTCAATTAGCCGTTAATTAAATTCTTAACTTTATCTCCAATTGCTGGCAAGTAACTTATAAATAAAAATGCAAACTCTGCGATTCCATCGCAACTTATTCCACAAAAATGTCGTTTTCATATTTCAAGTTAACAGCAACTTTCTTTATCACTTTAAAATTACAGCTTTTTTCTTCTAAAGAAACTGGATAAGTAAAACTTAAATCGTATTGCACTTGTTTACAGGTATCAACACTTTAAATATGTAGGTATGTTTATTATTGAAATTGACAATTTAGACCCTTTACATATTCGAAATAAGATCACATCAAAATCATTAATTTGTGAGCAGAATTTCAATATAAAACAAAGGACAATCTAACTATTTGACACTGACGATTTCCTTAGAAAGGAGTTTTCCAATAATACAATTAATAAAAAAAGTTGTTACCTACAACCTTTTTGCTGTCTCCCGAAAATCATAAAAAAGCGCGACATTTTACTCGTCGATTTGTAAGTTGTCCGATTTCCGTGAAGACAATAAATCTCTTTGACAATAACTTGCGTCAATCGTGGCCTATTATTGCTCCAGATTTTGTTACCAAGCCTTGTAGCCATCCGTCACCTAAATAGGTCACCTCACGTCACCGATGCTGAAGAGGATCACCATTGTCGTCAATAGCAGACTACAGTAACTTGTGTTCGTTTTGACACCACTCTGTAGTTCTGCAAGGCTTGAACCTGTACAAATAAAATAATAATCATTAATTTGCTGATCAATAAGCTTTCTGTCACAATAATTTACAAGCCATTATAAATAAATAATAATAATAAATATTTGATAACATCACATACATTGTTCCGATCCCAAAGTAATTAGCTAAAGCACTTGTGTTATGGAAATCAGAGACAGCGGTGGTATCACAAACACCCAGACCTGAGTCGATATAGAAAAGTTCGTTTTTCTAAATTGACCCAACCGGGGATTGAACCCGGGACCTCAGAGATGGCGACACCTTGAAAACCGGTGTACAAAGCCACTCGACCATGGAGGTCGTCATTTCCCGATAAAACATAAATGATGACGTAAGCACAAACAATAAAATGGACTGAAGAGCAGCTGCTTAGGATAAATCACGGTATTCCGTGCACGCACACACAAACATTTTTTACAGGAAATCTCCGGCCTATAAATAAATCATTCGTTTTCCTAAGGTGAGCTGTATCACACCTTGTTTTGACTCGTCTCTAGTTAAATAAATAAAACAATATAAAAAACTCCATGTTTTAAATAGACATTATTTTTCCAACAACAAACAATGTAATTAGCATATCTTTAATCTATCTCTAAGACTCTTTACAGAAACAGTGCACCTGGTTTACTACTTTTTATAATCAGGATAAAATTTATCCTTTACAACAGTCGCTTAAAACAACTAAGAAAGTTCATAACAAAACAGATTAAATTATACCCAAGACTTATTAAAGAGGTTGCAAAAACCTTATAAACTTTCGGAATTTTAAAGATGGTTCCAAACACAAAGCTATTATGGCTTTCGGTTCTCGAGTTTATACTCGTGGCCTTAACAGTTCTGGATAATTTGCAGAGTTAATCGTTTATAAGGCTTTGTTACTAAGACTAAGTTCCCCAATAACGATGTTGGTAATGGATAAACTGAAAGGGTATTCGTGAAACAAATACATTGTGAAAATTTCAGCCTCTGTTCAAAGTTTCGGAGAACTTTTGTTTTGTTACTTTGCCAGAATAATACAACTTTTCGGATAGATAATAAAATTATAAGAGGGTCAAGCTTTGACTGTAATTAATTATACATGCTCAAAGTTCATGGTAACTTTATCACGATTTTATTAAACTATCAGAACAAAACTCGTTTAGTAGATTAGTAAATACAATAAAAAAAAACATTGCTCTTACTCCGACCTAATTAAATTCAAGTCGAGCATTATTATAATAATCAAGACAGGTTTGTTTATTGGTGTTGATTAATCGGTGTTTCACTCCTCACTCGAAATGGCTTGTATAGTGACCTACAAAGTGAAAGACAGAGAGAGAGAGAGAAAAAGTAAAAGAGAGAAGAAAAGTAACATTTTAGGCGGCAACAGTAAAAAACAGGGACGTAACTGACATGAATGACAGTTGATATTTCTATTTTGTCTTGTCAGTTCAAAGTGATTCATTTCGCTATCCAAAGCATTTTTTTACACATTTTCTAGTTAAGTTTGGTACAATAATTGACGACCTTAACGACCTTGACCTTAACGACCTCCGTGGTCGTGCTTTGCACACCGATTTTCAAGGTGTCGTTATCTCTGAGGGCCCGGGTTCGATCCCCGGTTGGGGCAATTCAGAAAATTAACTTTTCTATATTGGTTAAGGTGTGGGAGTTTTTGATACCACCGTTGTCTCTGATTTCCATAACACAAGTGCTTAAGCTACTTACTTTGGAATCGAAGCAATGTATGTGATGTTGTCAAATATAAAAAAAATAAAATAATACTAAAATCTCCTGTAGATTTTTAGCCGTACAGAACAAAATGGTACGAAGTAAACTGTTTTAACTTAAATGTCGATGAAATAACTGTAACATTGTGTACAATATTCTAACCATTAGAAAGCTTTCAGTAGTCAGGTGTTGAACTTAATCTAACATAACATTTTACTTATGATACATTGTAGTACATAAAAACCATCAAAGTCTTATCTTTTGAGAAATGATCAAAGAGGATTGATCAAAGTAAAATTTAGTACGGGCTTACGACTTACCTTATTACACGCACACCGAATATTTTTTTACCATGTCATTTTCGTTATATTCTGATTTCGTAACATAGCATAATTTATAATAAAATATCATACATTTGACGACCTTTTTGGTCAAGTGGCCGTCTACAGACTTGCTATAAAAGTACCCTCGTTTTTCTTTTTTCCATAACTCAAGTGCTTTAGTTGCTTAATTGTTTGGGGTCAGGAGCCAAATTGTGCCTAGATTCTATGAAACATTTTCTAAATGAAAATTTTACTAATTTGCAGTGGAATTCATTCAAAAGCTTTATAGTTGTGAGTTTATGAAACACCTGCTCTTCATTTCATACTGGAATGTTAATTGAGATCGATAATGTTGCATGTTAATTTAAAAATAATAACATCATTTTAAGATTTCAGAAATGAAACAATCAATATTGCCTTGCCTTTTGCCATACGTGGTGTTACACATACAAAGAGCTCAGAGAGTTGATGGTTTGTTTCATTTCCCAATCTGAAAAGGATAACCTTAAAAAACACATACCTTGCAAGACGTGGACTCTTGCTACAGTTTTCATTTGTAGAGGAGTTTCTAATGCACAAGTGTAGTTGCCTGCATCTTCAGTTTTCAGTCGGGCCACCTGTAATATTGTCAATACTTTAACACTATACAACTGAAGTACTAAAAATCGATGAAATACGCTAAAAGCATTCTTACAAAATGAAGCTCTAGTTTCTGAGTACCAACACATTTTATACATTGCTGTTTTATCGGTTTGAGAGAGGTATTTTGATTCGGAACTCTTAAAGGATAAATTCGTATTGTATTCGTCTAACCCTGAAGACTTTTTTTCAGGCACAGGTGGAGTATCAAGTTAGCAATTATTGCATGCACTGCGTGTCGTATATTTCGGCTCTACGAATTAGATATTTCACTTTGAGCTACAGTTATTATCACATAACATAATTTGTCCGTTTTTATACCAAGTGTACATACTTTTCTACTAATTTATGTATCTATGAGTACGTTACAAAAGTCATCATTAAATTTTAATTTTCTATAACCATATTTCCACCGCCGATACCTAAAGATTAACTTCCATGAAACAATACCACTGGCTATTGAAAGGCCATTGAAGGTCTAGGAAAAGAACAAAACACTGTCTATTGTAAATATCGCTGACGAATGGCGTGTTTGTTTAGGATATAGGCAAAGAAACGCTTATTTGAACAAAACAAAATGTAAACACTTATAATGTATCTCTAACTTTATGTAGGTCAAACAGTTAAATTTTTCCTTTCATCGTCTTGACTTGAGTTCACCCAATTTGGAGCTTAAAAGCTCCGATGAATATAAAATGAAGGCCCATTGGAGTGTAACGTAACGTGATACTTAAGATAATTTTGAATATAAGACATAATTTCGCTTGCATTCAATGTGAAGAGATAAGAAAAAAACGTCTTAGAAGTAATATTTATGGACGGAGATGTGATCATTTCAAAAATTCTTTTTTTAAATAATCCAAGAAGAAAATATTCTTAAATGCTGCTAAACATTACTCTTTTTATTCATTTAAATCAAAAAGGAATGTACCAGCCTGTTGCTAAAATTATTAACGAGTTACTTTATAGTTACAGAGCTAGTAACTAGCTCTGTAACTATTATTAGAGTTTGGGTGTCGTAACGTGATTTTTTTCTTGAATCATTTGTGATTTGGAGTATCTGTTCCGTTATATGTTTTATTTCTATACTTCTACTTTTCTTGGTTTCGTATCTATCGTGGGAAGTAAGATGTTGAAAGTTGGTTTCCTGAAGAGTTCTTAGTCCTACTACTACCTTGCCTTATATCTTAACTAGAAATTATCATAAAATTAGGTAGCAGCAAAAATTCGCGGCCTTTTTGTACTCAAAATAATAAAGATACCACAGCGAACAACATCTTTATCATCAAAATTACAAGACTTTAATCTGCTGAATATTTTTTTTGCAGTTGTGTTTGACAACGCATTTTCTTCATAAACATTACAAAGCATGTTTGAGCACTAGCAGCATTATTTTTTTTCGCTGAGGGTCTGAACCCTTTTCGAAAATAAAAACAAAATGTATCTAATAAATGGAAAAGCAAGACTTGTTTTAATTTTGCCGCTATAACCAGAAAGTTAGCTGTTACTTAATATATTACATTCCCGCCATAGTTATGCATTGCCAGAAATATAACATGCAAAGTTCATGCTTCAAAAAGGCCGCAAACTTTTCCGACTACCTATTAATATGAAATAGTGATTTTTGGGGCACTCTATTATAATGTAATGTTATATTACTTAACTCCTTGCCTAATAAGTCTAAGGAGCAGATACTGGTATTAATCTCCTAATAGGAACCCAGTATATTATTTGTTTTGATATAGTATATAAATGATCGAAGATTTTTACATAAAAACATAAGATTATTAAGAGGTGCTCTACCTATATTCGTTGAAAAATTACCATTACTTTATTATACTTGAAAAGTAGCAAAACGCAATTCCAATTCTCATAAATTCGACATACTTCTCCCGGAAACTCGAGGAAATATTACAAACCATTAAAACGTATAGAAACGCCAGTCTCGAATATTTGTTAAACATTATTTATTTCCCCTATTACCCTTACAGAAAAGGGGGGAGTATTTAAGTCGCCACTTACGTTTTCCGCAAATATATTACAGCAATTTAGACGAACAGAGGTAAAATTACAGGGCGGTAGTGTTCTTTAGGGTGTGGTTTTAGTGTTAGCGAGATAATAATAATAAAATGATACCATATAATAATTTACGTTCATATGAGGTCATACATAACAAATTATACATTTAAATAGCATTCGTTGCCAAACAAATAGTATTTAAAGCATGATCATAAAAACTATGTATGATTGTGTGTGTGTGTGTGTGTGTGTGTGAGTGTGTGTGTGTGTGTGTGTGTGTGTGTGAATCATTCCTTGCGTCGTTTAGTGTAAATGTGAGATGATGTTATTAGTATTAAGAGGTTAGTAAATCAATTAGATTGCATCAGTGGTTAATGGTTCGAGGACAAACGGGGACATTAAGCAGGATTTTATGAGAAACAAGAACAAGATTGTAAGCGTGGAAGGAAGAATGGGCCTGTAGATTTGGAAAGAAATAGAACTATTGATTATGGCAGTGCATAGTCAATCAAAAGCAGTACCTACGCCATTTTTGCAGTCTTGGTTTTTGGGACCTCATCAAAACACATACTTTATACTTATACATCCTTAGGAAAACGTGCTTGCTTTTAGAAGCACGAAACGTTTAGACGTTTCGTTATGAACGAAACGTTTAGACGTTTCGTTATAAAATCTCTGCCATCAACACCCCACCTTTATAGGCCGTTAACCCATGGTTATCATGCGGTTAATATCATACGTTTTGTTATCTACGCCGTTTATGAAGACCCATGACGTAATTACGTTAGCTTCTTGTATGAGCTTCGGTGATGACTTCATGAACAAACAGTTTCATGTTTGTATGTAATTTAAAAATTGCTAGGAAAGAGAAACGCTTCTGAAACACGCGGTGAACATAAAAATAACACTAGTTTATGTGGTAAAAAGATTAAACATGTCACGTATTTAATTAATAAAATACGAATCTTTATGTTGCACTTGCAATGCAAACATCAGTAGCTAGAGATAAATTATTCAATCTACCTGCTTATTCTATTAAACGAGAACACACTGATTCTGTTCAGTTTTTGTACTTACTAAAATTACGTTTACTATAAACATAAATTTCATAATGTTAGTGTTACACTACTAAAATCTAACATTAAATTTTATAAAATACTAAATAATTATTAGAAAAAATACGACTCGCACCAGATCATGTTCTCGGACGGGAATCGAACCCGCGACCTTTGGATAATTTCTGTGACAGGTCTGGGTGTTACTATGTATAAAAGTATATATTTAAAAAGTATTTAAGTAGTATATGTTGTCTAGCACCCATACACAAGCTTTGTTTAGTTTGGGGCTAGATGGCGCTGTTTCATTTCCATATTATTCTGAAATACAGGTTTTTATCTAGTTCGGCAACAGATGCTTTATTTACAAATGTAACTAGCATTAATCATTAGGCTAAGTACTGAAATGTATACAAGGTATTACAAAAGTACCCCTAATGCCGAATATGGTATACAGAGACCATCAAACTGAACAACTTTTACTATGGGACCAACTCTGAAATCGCGAAAAAAAAAATCAGCTGTTTCATACAAAAATTAAAATCTAAAATATCAGATTTCAAAGTTGGCCCCATAGTAAAAGTTGTTCAGTTTGATGGTCCCTATATACCATATTCGGGATAAGGGGTATTTTGTAACACCTTGTATATTTGGTGAAATAAAATTATTATTATTATTCTTACTACCTCAAAGAAATGAAGTAGTTACATAAAAATGTATGAGAACTTTTTAATGTAACGTTGTAAAAGATATACCATTTCCAGACGCTACTTAGCCGTTCCTATCAAGACTGGTATGCAACATATTCTGTGTTATCTCAACTGCTTACGGAAACTCGAGGGTTAACCTCAAACAGTTTGCATTAATTTCTAAAAGTTCTTTGTATGGTATTGTCGAGAATGTTGCCTACCTTCTCTACATTTTCAAAGGATTTATTTTATTACTGTTAAACCGATAAAAAGACTGGCGAAGGTAATATTTAATTCAAATATTAAAGATACACAATTAAATAATAGTTGCCAGTAAAACAATCATTGATTTAACAACACAATGTTTATTAAATTTAGATTTTTCGCATTCACAAAGCTATTTTTATATTAAGATAAATAATATTAGAAAAATACTAGAAAAAATCGACTCACCCGTAGCACCTCAAATTGGACTCGGTCCCGCACCCTTGGGATTCCAGTTGGTCAGTGCATTGGGCCGGAATCCCAAGGGTGCGGGTTCGAGTCCCGTCTGAGGTGCTACGAGTAAGACGATTTTTACTGTTAGTTTTTTAAATATTATTTATCTTAACGCAATGTTTATCACTAATTATAGCTCATTACAGAAACCAAATGTGAACCCACACTTATCTCTTTTTAACCGACTTCAAAAAAAGGAGGTTCTCAGTTCGTCGGAATGTTTGTTTTTTTTTATTATAATACGAGTATTATAGGTTTACATCCCCAAAAAAAAATATTTTTTTAGGTATTAATGAGAAAAAAATGCTTTCCATTTATAACATAATATCCTCAAACAAATTTTAAAACCACTTTAATTTCAGAACTTCATTTGTAAATCATCATCACAATTTTCCATTTTAATGTTCAGTTAACAGGCCTTTCTATGAATTAATAATAAGTATAACGCGGGCCCAATGCGGATTGGTTCTTTTGTACTTAAATAATAAGTAATAATAGATATTCTCATTTTACGCCATAACTGCGATCCAATAGAAAACACATTAAACGTTTTTACCGTTACCGAAATAATGTAACTAAGTAAAAACAATTATTATTATTAGTGACTCGGTAGCTCAGCGGTCAGAGCATTGGACCGGATATCCAAAGGTCGCGGGTTCGATTCCCGTCCGAGAACATGATCTGGTGCGAGTCGTACTTTTTCTAGTATATTATTTGGTATTAAAAACAATTACTCAAATATTATACAATTAGTATCTTCACAATTACCTGTAAATGGCTTGTCAACGTCAAATGATCAGTTTCTATCAGAATCCCTCCTCTCAGCTCATCTAAGGGTGTTGTCGTGTTGCCTTTATACCACCGCAATGCAGGCTCCACACTTCCAGCGTTCAAGTACACCACGGAGCATTTCAACGAAAGAGTCTCACCACTCTCAAGGAAAGCCTCTTTAGTCATTCTTATTTCTGGTGCTGAGGACAAATAACATCTATAAGAAGATTGTGTGCGAAGGACGCGAAAGCAATTTCATAAGGGAGTCTTATACGAGTTTTGTTATCTCTTTCGTTTAATATAAGGCAGTCAAATGTTTTTATCGATCTCGGGATGCTTGTTTTATTGGGAAAATATTGCTTACTTCAGATTAAAAGTCTTACGTAAAATTATTATTTTATTTTTAGGTATTAAGTTGAAATAATTAATATCAAATAAGTACCTAAGCCTACAGCTACACAGTTCTTTGGTACTGTAATCAAGTTTCTAAATCAACACAATATAACCGCCTCCTTTTTAACCGACTTGAAAAATAGGAGGAGGTTATCAAGTCGACGGTATTTTTTTAATTTATAAAAATAAGTTCATTACAGCAACGCATCGATAAACTATTTTCGTATCTATTGTCTCGCTCAAACTCTCGTAAATTACATTTAACTATCCCACTCTATTTTCAATAAAAACCAACAACCTCGCAGTTGTTTATAAACAACAATGTTAGTTGTACGACTTTTTCCAAAAAAAGACAAAAACAAATTACTTTCCATACGATGTCCGAAACATTGTTTATGATGTTAGTAATTCACTTCTGCGAGGTTGTTGGTGTTTTACAGATAACCTTGTATAAGTTATTCTTCTGAAATTTACGCAATTGAATTGGAATTTATATAGTTATAAGTTTTTATTTGTACAAAAACCCACGGTGCGCGAGTCTGACCTTCCCCAGTGTATTAAGTAAGCGGACACTGTGTCTTTGAACTTGCGATCCAAAGTTTAAGTATGGCTTGTGTTTCCGTACTTTTATCACTTGAGTTTCAAGAACTTCCACACTATTGAACAGTATTTATATTATGTTATCGTGTCTTGCGAGTTGAAGTTACTTTTTCTGATGAACTTAGAATGGAGCTTAAAAGTATTTACCGCTCTGTAAATTAGTTTGAAGAGATTTTGTAGATGAATGTATAAAAATAATTTATTTCTTTATTACAATCCGACTTTTTCAGCGAGAAGAACGCATTCAGTGTAATTTTTTTTCATAGCAAGCGACACATATCGTCACGCGTTACTGAATGTGCAGCAAAAAGAAGGATGGTAAGTTTTGTCAATTTTACCACCAAACCTAAAATGCTTAGTAGAGCACATTGTTTACGATGCACTACTATAACATTGATGTTTAACCCGTGCTAGTATTTTATTTTAATAAACTGTACCTATGATAAAATCCTGAACATAGATTTATCTTCGAATATGGGTTTCTTTCCGTGATAGGAGTTATCTTAAAATTATAAAACTCGCAGGCGTAACATTGTTAAGACGCCGGCGAACAGTGAGCTTCCCATACAAACCAAAATGATTTGCAATTTGAGCATAATCAACTCTTCTTGTGATTTTATTCGGATTAAGACAGTATTTGTCTAGGTTTCTATTAAATAAAAAATCCAAAATACTAAACCAAATAAAAAATTAATGCGATTTACAGATGTGTGAAATAAAATTTGGCATTCATTTTGAATTGGGATGGTATTTTGGAAGTTTTATTTAAAAGAAACCTAGACATGTACTGTCTTATTCCGAATAACATCACAAGATTAGTTAGTTATGCTCAAATAGCAAATCATTTTGGTAATACGTGTATAGGAAGCTCACTGTTCGCTGGCGTCTTAACAAGTATAAATATGTAATGCTAGGTAAAGGCACGTTGCTTACGATGCACTATTAATTTGAACCGCTTCAGCATAGGCGGGTGGGTAGATACGTGACAGCAGTAGATACCAGAGTCCGGGACCTTTGCGTCCGTCAGCGCCAGCTTCCAATTATCGCCTGCGACGTCCATACGATATCTGTGAATGAATCATTATGATGTAATGATTGGTTTCGGAAACATTCATATACCTATTCAATATGTTTTACAAAAATTTATAGAAGAAATGATATGATGGTGTTTGAAAAGCTTTGTATCTTTATTAAAGAGATACCATAGTTTTAACGAATGCGCAAATAGATGGTTTAAGAATTTTTTGTTTCAATTGTTAATATATTAAGAACTTTATAATCATATTCTATGAGTAAGCTCAATATAAAAATTATTACAACAGTATTTGTGGGTACGGATATAAAAAAATAAAAATTTGGAACAAAGTTTTATAACCTGACACACAAATATTGTTACATTTAGAAAAAAAACATCATTTCGACGTTTCATTTCTCCAACTTCAACTTTATACAATAGCTTTGGAAACAAATATGAAATAACATTGTCAATTTGACATTAAACTGACACATGCCCCAAGTTCCATAAAACTTAAGAAACAAATATAAAGTTATGGGCAGAAATACTTCATAAAAACTATAGCGGTAAAAGTAACTTACAAAGTAAAATAAACGGTAAATACGTGAAAGGAAAACAATAGAATAACTTAACAATACTGCCTAAGTTGTGATCGGCATTATGAAAGAAAGTATAAGGCCATAGTCCTGTGGTAAGACTTATGTAATCAAATATCTATTAGCTATTCATGCTGTTTCAAGTTACTTTCGGATTCTTTCTAATAGGAGGTAAAGCGGACATGCCTTCTCTGTTTCTCAAAGTGACAATTTGCTTAATAAAGTTTATTGAATAAAATAGTACCTCGACGTGCTTTTGTCAAGTAAGCTTTGGCTTAGTAAGTTATTTATGGAGAGTTAACTTAGATACAATTTAGTTTGAGTGCTCATTGTGTCTTAGGTGACTTTGTGTCTACTAAATATACGTAGTAGACACAAAGACACCTAAGACACTTGTTACCGACCAGCAACGTTACAGCCTTTTTGGGTTTATCTTTGGTCTACCTTCCAAATTCTAAATCTCAGTGACATATTTTTATAAAATAATTGTAAATAGTTTTAGTTGACAATAAAACAAAAAACGGGAAACACGTGTTTAAGTGGTTCGTGCCCTATCCTCAACAACACTATTATAAGATATCATCAGTTATTATAATAACTTTACTTAGTAGCTGAAATGAAAAATTTCCTTCTACATTGGTGAGATGGCGCTGGCTTGCAGCGTAAGAGTTGATATACTAGAAGAAATTCGACGTTCTCACTAGTGACTCGGTAGCTCAGCGGTCAGAGCATTGGACCGGATATCCAAAGGTCGCGGGTTCGATTCCTGTCCGAGAACATGATCTGGTGCGAGTCCTATTTTTTCTAGTATATTATTTACTATTATATAAAAATAGCATTGTGAATGCTTAAATCTCAAAATTTCAAATAGCTGAAATGGTTTAAAAACATATACAGGGTTATTCGTAAGACACCAGTCACAGGAGTAGATTACTAACATCATAAACAACAACGGTTGTTCTACGAATAAACACAAAAAACGACTTTCCATACAAAGCTCGATCAGCTGTTCGGACATTTGTATGAAAGTCTTTTTTTTTTGTCTTGTTCGGAAAAGTCGTAGAACAAGCGTTGTTTCTTATGATGTTAGTAATCTACTCCTGCGAGGTTTCTGGTGTTTAACAAACACCTGTATACTGTTTATTACCTCATAATAATAAAGGCTAAAAAAAGAAATTTGTTGCAAACAAACCCACAAATTTGTAAAAAAAATTTACCTATGTGGGGTCCTTAAAAAAATACTATCGAAACTGAACAAACAAAATACCAAACGGAAGAAGTAGGTACCTACACCCTTCCATCCTTTCCTTCCTTTCAGTTTATACACATTCAAAAAATCTTTTTGTAGTCATATACTTACCTAGAATCAGCTGTATGTGTCTCTAGGTCTACAGTAAGGAGTTCCAAGTTTTCATTTTCTGAAACTCTTATCCAGGAAACCTGAGAAAAAATAGAGTTATTATTTGATTGTTTTTTATCCATAACGGGATAGTGCTTGGCCTTCACCTCACCTGATGTTAAGTTACCGTAAGAACGTAAGTGTAAACGCAATACTGCCGGAATACAACAATTTTTAAATATGGCGTCATAGCTAGCTTTGAAGTTAGCCCTACCACCAACAAACAAAAATACCTCCCTCCTGGAAATTGAACCCGGAACCCCTGCGTCTTACACGTGTGGGCAAACCACTAGACCACAGAGGCGTTTCATAAAAGTAATGCGATTTTTTTTTGGAATTTTTTATTATTACTGAAAACAATGTATATTTAAGGTGTTAAAACCTTCGAATACCTAGAATAGAATCTTAAGATCTGGATTTTTGATCTTTGAAAACAAATTTAACTTTGTTTTTCACGCTTACTAACTTTATTGTTGGTTTTAAGGGTTCCGTACCAAAATGGTAAAAAGGAATCATTACGATGGCATGCAATTCAGTCCATCTGTCTGCCACAGCTGGATCTCTCGAGAACTACTAATGCTATCAACTTGAAATTTGGAATAGTTTTAGATGACGTTTGCCCAACTATTTTGCAAATAAGAGAGAAATAAAAATACTTATATTGTTTTTGCAACGGAGACTGAAAGTAAAGGGTCTTATGTAAAGATTACAGGAAAAATGAAACGATGTCTTAAATAGTAAACTTTTTCAGAATGATGGTACGGAACCCTCGGTGCGCGAGTCCGACTCCCTCTTGACCGTTTTTTTGTTTCGTAAACTTCCTTACACTTTCCACCTGTTAAGTTTCAGATGCGTTCAACACTTCTAAATCACAAAATGATTTACGGCACGCCTTCTCCAGGCACCATAAATAATGTCTTCCTTATTTCTTTAAACTTTCTGGAAAATTTAACTTGGCTGTGTCGACGAGGAAGTTTATTGTTGGTGTGCTATCAAACAGTTATGATAAGTTACAGTTATGTAAATAAACTTTAAAGTTTGCTTTAATTTTAAAAACACTTTCTTATGTTGAAAACCATATGGCGTAAGTATCAACTAAAATAATGGAAAACTAACCCGAAAAATCAACCGAATGTAGACCTTAACTTTCATGACTCTTTTTTATTGAAATTAACTTTCATAAAAATAACAATTATTTTGTTGATGATACGGGGAAAGCCCGCATCAAAATAAGTGAAACGATTTAAAGGCTCTATTTATAAACTTTTAAATTATAGTAGATTTAGTCTCTGTGCTGACTCTATTCTATCTATGTGTTGTTGTTCTTATAAGAACAGACGTTATAAGTACTGACGTATATCTGAATATTCTCTTAGCGGCAGTCAATGGAATACATCATTCACTTACTGTTTTGTCCCTCAATGACGTCACTCGACAATCCATCACTACTGTGGCTCCCGTGTCAGCGTTGACGATCGTGTCATCAGCATTCATGTCATCTTCGAAAGATGGAGGCTTGAATCTGAAGAAAAATTGAGATTTTAGAAAATTCCACTCGTGAGAAATACAGTGTTTTTTGTAAAACACCAACAACCTCGCAGGAGTAGACTACAAACATCCTTAACAACAGCTTTTTTCTACGACTTTTCCGAAAAGAGACAAAAAATTGACTTTCCATACAAACGTAAAAACAGCTGATCAAGTTTTGTATCAAAAGTCGATTTTTTTTTTCGGAAAGTTGTAGAACAAACGTAATAGTAAAGTAATCCACTCCTGCGCGGTTGTTGGTGTTTTACAAATAACCTTGTATATTTAGTTAAAACATATTCACATTTCTAGAACAGTATTAAATAAGTGTAACTTTGGTTTAAATCTTAAAAATAAAATGATACAGCTGAATCCACTGGGCCGACTGAGCTGAAATTTGCATTAAAGATAAGGATCCGCTAAAATAAAATAAACGTAAAAAAACATACAGGAAGTGGAATCCCACGTGGATGAAGTCACGGGCGGAATATAGTCATTTCATTTACCTCAAGAAAATTATGAAGTCTCTATGCAACAAATAATAAAGAGCTTACATTAGCTTGCATAACTTATATAATGTGGACTAATTTAAACTCCAGCCGTTGTCTAATTACAGTCTCGTGCCTTTGACATGTTTAACATTGCATAATTTAATGACAAAGTAGCTTTATTGGAATAACTTTTTCAGTAATGTAATAAGTGCAAGTTGATGTTAGTTAATGACCTATCTTATATGTACAGTCAAAGAGGGCGGCGCGGCGCTCTGTCACCAAGGCGACTATATCCCTCAAGTGGCTTTTTTTTACTTTTTGCTCATTGGCTACACTACAACGAACTATATTTTACTGAAGTTATTGTTTATAAATAAACTAAGAACCTTAGCTTCAATCTGTTCATGTGAATTTTCGATACATTACGTACTTAGCGAGCAATACATTTAAATATGATGAGGGCGCTACTATGAGGTATTTGGGGTCCATAAGGATAAACTTGCTTGCGCTGACGACGTAGTAACCGACGCTCCCGCGAAAACCGTGCAAAGCGTTTTGTTTGCAAAGTGGCAAAGCGCCAACCACCGCCATTGTACAGTCAATTATCCAAACAACGAAGATTTTTTTAAAGTAAAAGTAAAGAAAAAATTTAAAAAATTGCTTTATTCAAATAAATTTAGTAACTAAGCGCTTTTGAATCGTCTATATTTTTCTACCACCCGTTGCGTTTAATAAAATCAATGCAAGTTTCACTTCAAATGCTTACATCGCTGCAAAAATTATTGAATTTATTAAGTTTTGAATTATTTAATTCAAAACCTATTTAGGTTCGAACTGTCCTAATGGTAAATCGATTATACCTATATACTTCCTGTAACGAATGTATTTCATAAGGCACATCGTTTTTAGTTAAATGTGTACTAATATTGATCATCGAAGTTTGTTAGCAATAAATATGAAGTGTACCGTATACATTACGTCTTATTGTTTATATCTTTAGCGCAGTTTCGAGGCAAAATGGAGGTGGTGGTTAAACTCTGAGTCGTGACTTTGTCCGCGGTTGCGTTATTTGGTACACTAGCTCGAAACTGTTGCAGACTACCGAAACTTGAAGCATATTGCAAAATATCATATTTAACACCGACCTCTGTTTAACATTTGTTGAAACCTCATGAGAGCCTTTTTCACTTTATGACTTGTTTCAGTTTACTAGTTTTTGGTTTGTCATCCTTTTGTACTGTCGAATAAAGTAATTTTAAGTATTTTATTTTCTCCGAAATATTCGCCGTTTTAACTAGTTTTTACAATCATTATAGGCTAAAAAACTTTTGATAAAAATTAAGTTCGTAAAACTATTGCAACTTTTATTAGAAACTTTGATTAAGTTCTCTTGAAAAACAAAACATATCATTCGTATTGTACCTTATGTTTTAACAGAGTAATATTTAATATGACTAACAAAAATTGTTGGAGATTGACGTAGAACAACGAAGTCCTTTTTAAATAATGCAACCTTTTCGAAACCACGAGTCACATGAAAGTCATCTAAAATAAAATAAATGAAAAGTTACGTACAGCCGTGAATTTAAAATATGATTTTAAAATTCTTGGGTACAACTTCATACGTAACTATAGAATGACAATAAAATGCTTACAAAGAGTTGTTTCCGTAATTGGCTCATGTACTGTATAAATTATACCTGCATAAATGCTCTGTAAACGCTGTGGTAACAATGTTCACTAAATAAAATAAAAATAAAATTCTATTGTACAGCTAAGGCTTACTCGTAGCTCTACAATCTTAGCCTCAATAGAAAAGTCTGGAACGGGTGGTATGAAAATATTATAGACAATTCAAAAGTGCTTAATTATTAAGTTTATTTGAATAAAGAAATTTTGACTTTTGACTATAGAACTAAACATATCACAAAAACTTATTTCACTAGAGTTCATTTTAGGCTATTCCTCATCCGAAATAAGTCGTTTAAAATATATGTTTTTTTCTCACAAAGGACAAAATGTGACCCAGCGTAGTTTATTCAAAGTGGGCACATTTGTATGAACGTGCCCTGCTTAGGAATCAACTAGAACAGTGTGCCAAAGAAATGTTTCATTGTAACACTGTAAATGAGTTATTTGTTACAAAACTCGTTTGGGCAAAAGAGGCTTTCAACTATTGTTTCAATGTCTGATGTTTCAGGCGTGTTTATTGCTAAGAATCATAAAGGTTATTCCGGTCGTATTTTTTTTGTTATGTTTACATTAGATATTATAGTAGGGCTTATGCCCACTAAGCGCTTAATGGCTGAGCGATTTTTTGTCGCCGAGAATAGAACATACAGAGAATACGTAAAAGCCCACGAGCTACAAAAAGTAGCTCAGTGACTAACGCCCGCGAAATGACACTGACAAGAGTGACAAAGTGTTTACTTAGCCAGCGACAAAAAACGCCTCGATTATCGCCGCGACTAACGCCACGATAATCGCAGCTACAAAAAGTCGCTCGTGGGCGGAAAGCCTAAATGTACAATAAATGGCAGATAATATAATTCGTTTTGATGCTCGATACTGACTATTAAGGGCGGATCCAGGATTTTTTTCTGGGAGGGGCACAAGAGGCAGACGTGAAAAAAATCAACAATAACTGGCAGAAATGGCCAAGAGTTTCACTCATGTTCATTCTGTATAATTCTATTTTGAACTAATTGGGTCTGTGAGCTGTGGACCTCGCGTTTGTCATTTTATGAAATGGCTGAAATATGTTTTTTCCACATATTATTAATAAAACGTTATTCAGTAACGTACGACGCCCAATCAACGTGGACTACTAACACAGTAGGAAATGTAAATATGTACTGAATTTTTATTATTTTTTAGGGTACCAAAATGGTAGGAACCCTTATGGTGCAAGTCAGTCTGTCTGTCTGTCACAGCTGGATATCTCGAGAACTACTTAAGCTATCAATTTGAATTTTGGAATAGTTTTAGATGACGTTTGCCCAACTATTTTGCAAATAAGAGAGAAATAAAAATATTTATATTTTTTTGCAACAGGGACTGAAGGGGGGTCTTGAAAATTCGATGTGAGACTACTAGGGCATATGGGGCATCATTTGAAAGAGCGCTAGTGCTTGCACATTCTCAAATATTTTTTATTTTTTTTTAAACCGCATAGTTTTCGACTTTTGATTGAAAAAAAATACCGTCCCCCCCCTTATCTCCGAAGTTTGAAAACCTGAAATTATTTTATGTGATAGGAGTTTATGTAAAGATTACAGGAAAGGTAAAACGATGTCTCTAGATAGTAAACTTTTTCAGAATGGTGGTACGGAATCCTCGGTGTGCGAGTCCGACTCGCTCTTGACCGTTTTTTTCTCTAACTGTAAGTGTATAATAATTATATAAAAATGACTGTCTAAAATGTATATATTTAAGTGTATGCTTAAACTTATTTCATAGCATAATTACTTTTTTGTAACAACGCTTTCCGCTCAGATAGTAGTTGTCTTGAGACAGTTTTCTTGTCCCAGTGCCAGTACAATGAAACAATGTACTGTATCTGTTGCAGGTCACGGCATGCACTGGGTGCATCGTAAGCTTCTTAGCTAAAAGCCGTATCAGGTACATATAAACCGGAATAGTTTAGTTTGTTCCCCGACTGCCAACACGCCTACTCTGCAGGCAAATCAACAGAGTCTGCCCTACATAAGGTGGTTTCCTACATAGAAGGCAATCTCAAACACAAAATATCTACACTAGGCACCTTCATCGACATTGAAGGAGCCTTTGACAAAACCAATTTTACCAGCATAAGCCAGGCCCTGTCCAAACATGGTGTGGATACCACTATTGCCGGGTGGATTGACAGCATGCTGAGAGACAGAGCCATTCAATTTACTGTGAATGGTTCCACCAGAGGCGTAGTAGCTAAAGGATGTCCTCAAGGAGGAGTCCTCTCACCGCTACTATGGAACATAGTGGTCAACGAGCTGATTACGTGGCTCAACGACCGCAACTTCCTCACAGTAGGCTATGCAGACGACCTGACCATACTCATCAGCGGACGAGTTGAGAGTGTGATTTGTGACCAAATGAGGTCCGCACTGAAGGTCGTCGAACAGTGGTGCACTAAACACAATCTAACAGTGAACCCAGCAAAGACGGAGCTAATCATGTTCACAAACAAACGAAGTCTAGGAAATCTTAAACTCCCTAAACTTTTTAATACCAGTCTGTCCCTTAGCAAGGAAGTCAAGTATCTAGGTGTGATACTAGACAACAAACTTCTCTGGAATAGACATCTCGAAGGAAAACTAAACAAAGCCACCATCATCTTCTGCCAATGTAAAAGACTACTCGGCAAAAGGTGGGGACTATCACCGAAAATAACGATGTGGCTATATAAAACTGTTATACGTCCCATAATCACATACGGAGCCGTTGCCTGGTGGTCCAAAACAGAGCAAAGCACCGTCATCAACAAGCTGCAGCAATTCCAAAGATTGGCATGCTCTGCTATAACCGGCTGCATGCGAACTACCCCCACAGCCGCCCTAGAAGTAGCTCTGGATCTAACACCCTTGGACCTGTTTATACAACAAGAAGCCTCCATGGCTGCTATAAGGCTTAAACACCTAGGTCTGTGGTACAACCGAGAGGGTCCTCATTCCATATTGTGGAATAACTTAGTGAAACATGAGTCACTAATCGCTGCCCCATGCGACAGGATCCCCAAGCAATATATTTTCCTAAAGAAATACCAAATCCAGTTATTTGAAAGCGACCGAGATTACTCCGGCATACATGAAGTCCGAATCTATACGGACGGTTCCAAAATGGGGTCTGGAACTGGAGCTGGAGTTTTCTCTCAAGACCTAAATATCAAAATATCACTAGCGCTAGGCCAACACAGTTCGATATTTCAATGCGAATGTGTTGCTATAATAAACGCCGCTACTACGGCCCTGTCTAGAGGTGTGAAGGGACTAAACATCCGCATACTGACTGATAGCATGGCCGTCCTAACAGCACTGGAAGCCAACACGATCAACTCCAGTATCGTCTACGAATGCCACCAAGTTTTGGATCGTTTGGCATCCAACAACGGAGTAATCCTACAATGGATTAAAGGGCATAGTGGATCACACGGGAACGATGCCGCCGATGAGCTGGCTAGAATAGGATCTTCTACAACAGTGGCAGGACCCATACCCATTCTGCCACTCCCGTTCAGCCAATTACGCTCATGGGTAGGACAACGAACTCGTGCTGCACACAATACTCGTTGGGTAGATCTAACAAGCTGTAGACAGTCTAAGATTGCGATGACTGCAGTTTCGCCGCGTGTGACCCGCAGGCTGCTCAGCCTCAATCGCCCAGACCTCCGGATAGTTGTAGGTACACTTACAGGTCACTTAGCTTTAAACCGACAACTATTCATCATGAATGCGACAGACAGTCCTCTATGCAGGGGATGCCTGGAAGCAGAGGAAACAGCCGCCCACGTGATCCTGGAGTGCGTGGGGCTGGCCACACAACGGGCAGAAATCCTCACAGAGGTGAGGTCGCTCCTAGAAGCCTGTGAACGCCCCAGGAGGCTTCTGCGCTTCTGGAAGGAGCTGGGATGGCTCGATTAGCCATACCGATGCTATGAGGTTTCACGCATAACGGACCAAATTGGTCTAAATGCGGAGAAAGTGCCCACCACCAATACCAATACCAATCCCCGACTGCTTGAGAATACATATACTTGAACACTATTATCAAATGAGGTTTTAGCTGTAAACGTTTATGTGATATCTACAATGTGTTTGGTAATATTGTGAAAAGAGAAATATATGTAGCTTACTCCCGCAAAAAATATATAAGCGGGCGGGCGGTGCATCCTGCATATATTTTTTGCGGGAGTAAGACATATATATTTCTCTTTTCACAATGGTTTGGGACTTCCGCCAAGTAATGCCTGATTCAATCAAATGTTTGGTAATAGCTTTATAAAGCCGAATATGGTAAACTAGCGACTTCGTCTGCGTGGAAAGTTTTTTTTTGCTTTCCCTTGGGAATAATTATTCTTTTCGGGATCAAAGGTACCCTATGTCCTTCTCTGTACCCCTGATAACGTGTATACAAAATTTCATGATGATCGGTTTAGTAGTTAAGACGTGAAGGCGTAACAAACAAACAAACGGACTTCGCATTTATAATATTAAAGTAAGGATAGGGTACAATGCATACAACCAGGGAAAAATATTATAAACTCTGAAAGTTGCCACTTTCAAAAAATATAACAAACTGCTTAGTGTCAACCCTAACTCGAAATTGTGTTTTGATTTTGCCCATTAATGGGATTGATTATCGAATACAATAGTCTATTTGTGTCTAGGGTCGTCACTTTGCATTTTTCCATACAAATAAATAAACTTTTTTTTTCAAGGCGGTTTTCAGGGTTTATAATATTCTGGGGTTGCATGCATCCGTATCTACCATGTTCGGTTTTATAAAGCTTTATCAAACAGCTTGTACACTAATTAACTTTGCTACAGTCAGTCAGGACTATGCTTAACTTGGACAATTTTCACACAGCGCCATCTATCCCCAAACTAAGCCAAGCTTGTAATATAGGTGCTAGACAACCAATATGCTATTTAATATACTTTTTAAATATTTACTTATTATGCATAGTAACACCCAGACCCGTCACAGAAATTAAAATTGATCATTTCAATTTCTGTCCGGCCGGGAATCGAACCCGTGACCTCTTGCGAGGTAGACCGGCATGTTGACACTCAGGTCGTCATGACTGACTCAGTAACTAATTCATCGTCACTCATCTCCAAACACTGGACGGATTGGATATTAAATTGGCAAACGGAAATAATATATTGTGTTGCAGGCAGCCCCTAAAAAAAGAACTGTCGAAATTCTCACCGGAAATAGAATCCCTACCACCTATACCCTGCGACTGAATTCAAGGGCGGATGCCAATTCAGTAATAAGTTAAGAAACACCGTAGTGTGTTACTACCAAAGCTTTATTTAAAATCATATTTTTACAAAAATATGCATGGAAATTAGAAATCAGTATAAAGCCAACTAACACTCGTTTTCTTTAATAGCTAAACATTAGCTCAGCAGCTACTACAATGCTAATGGTTTCCTACTAGCAGGGTAGACAGGACATCACATCAAGTTTAACAGTTGAACTGCGAAAACAGCTTTTATAACGTAGTGCATAAAGACGGTCTCAAGGCCAAGATGTATAATCTGATGTGCCGTCATCTACACAGACGATCATTATAGTCAAAGTAAGTTATATCACCAAGTTTCTTCCGCGGCAGGTCATTAATTCACTTTCTTACGTCTCGGTTACTTCAGTACCTACTTTGAAATTTTCTTAGTTACGACAGACAGTTTCTGGATGGTAATAAATTGAATATTTAATGCCACAACTAACATGAGTTGATTATATGATAATATGAAGGTTTTTTTAAGTGAAAAATTACACATTACTTTTATTGGTATATAGGAAGTAAAAGAACTAGAGACTTTTAAACGAAAAGGAGGCCCAAAATTCTGAACCATTCCCTGAATATTTTCATTGAAGTTGCAGGCAAAATATGCAATAAAACCTCAAATTACAGGTGAAACTGTCAAAATATGGTTGTAAAATACATTTCACACAAGTCAAGTATTAAACGTGCGAATTTATGTAACTCAAATTTCACAGTTCACCGGTAATAACTTCCAATCTCCGTGAAAAGGCATTCGCCTAGTCTGGCTATGAATAAATTAAACTGCTAAATTTAGATTTCATCGCTAGAGCATTGGGACTGTCAGCTATAAATTATGAATTAAGCTGCGATGAATGACATAAAATTCAAGATATTTAAGTCCTCAATAAAAAGCCTATGGAACATGTACTATTGACTATCCTTGCGATAAAATGTCTTTTAGATTAAAAGTTAGTTAGTTAATCTACAAATAGATTCCATACAAAGTATTTTTTGTTACGTTGGCATTTAAAAAATGAATAAGGCATTTTTCTTTCTGTAATGTAAATTGATGACAGCCCTTTATTTCGAGGAGACACTACGATATCAGTCAATGTCATTCGTCTAACTTATTGGACCCACTAGTGACTGACCGACTGGAATAAAGAAGGAAGGTATACCTACCTATTAAGTATGTACCTTTACGGTATATATATCGTATAATTAATATAACTAAGTATTAGTTTCTAACGATATCAAAGACAGAAAATACCTATTTAAAGCATGATTAGAAATTACGTTAGGTATTTTATACGTTTCGACACCTTTTCCAGAGGCCGTGGTCACGGGATGACTAAAGCAAAACTTCGTATGTTAAAGTACACTTACTTATCATGAAAGTGCTTGTTGCTCGTCGCATAAGAATCGAAGATGTAGTTCAGCATAGGTGAGTCCGCTTTCCCTTTTCCTTTGGTGATCCTCGTTGGCAGCTTCATGGTGTTCTTGAAGACGGTCGGCGGAGGTATGGTGGTTGACTCCAGGTCGGAAGGATCAGTACCTAGGAGGACTGAAGAAAACATAATTAAATGGCTGTCATTTATTTTCGTTTTTAAGAGCCCTAGCACAGTGAAGTAGTGCAGAACAGATTTCCCGTTGTTCCGGCCGCCTGCACTGCATCGCATCACTAGGACGGAGGGCTGGCAAACTGGCGCCTACGTCTCGGCCATGACAGACACGTTTATTAATACCAAATAATATACTAAAAAATTCGACTCGCACCAGATCATGTTCTCGGACGGGAATCGAACCCGCGACCTTTGGATATCCGGTCCAATGCTTAGTAATATTCTAATTAAACATAATTTTCATTACCTAACTTTGTTGAAACTGCAGTAAACGTTAATAACTTTATACATTATTTCATTTGTTTACTTAACACCCGACTATAGAAGCATACCGACTTTTCTTTCAGACTAGACACTATTATTTTCTAATGGAGTCTTGTGCTCAAAATATTATTAATTAAGTGTAATTCCAGAACTTGAATCTGAACAGTGTATCACAAAACTTTTTTTTCTTTATTCAATTTAAGGGTTTTTATCTTAATTTAGACCTATTAGATGACTAGACGTTTTTTATCACCGTCTGTCGATAGAGGTAAGTTTAAGATGTCCTAAGAGCAAATATTAGGGTAGTAATACCTTTAAAGCAAAAGATCTATCTTACCTAAGCGGGTGATTTGTGGTGCAATGGCCCTGGTGAGCACCGCCATTAGCAGCACGATGCGGTGCATGCCGCCGCATCCTACCCGCTGAGCAGGCACTGGAACAAATAATGAATAGGTAAGTATTATGATAATTAATCCCTAAGAGTTATAGTGAAGCCTATAAGGGGGTTGGAAGTTAACAACTGACTTATTTGTCATCCAACTATAGAATTCGTAACATGTCGTCAAATACGCAAGTGGTCAGATAAGCATTTCGACATCTCACAGGACGGAAACACGGCTTGTCAAAAACGCTATTAGACAGACACGCAGTTGGACAGACACTCAACTCGTTAAATTCGCATTTCATCAGATACTTTAAATCATTCACCCAGATTGATGTAATCGAAAGAAATAGTCAAATAAAACAAAACTTAATGATAATTTTAGGATTTTTTTAATAAACAATGTCATTAATGATTTTAATGCACACAGCATATTAATTCAAACCATATAATATCACATAAAATAAACATGGTACAGATCAAAATTATTAATAACTTTTAATCACCTCCTCGTTGTACACTACTAGCATACACTTAAAATTACTCGTAAATACGGCTAGCTAGGCAATATACATACGCTACTAAAAAATGGTGAAAGGAAAAGTGAACTCGATATCAGCCATTTTTAATGTCCCCACTGCTGAGGCACAGGTCTTCCTTTTGGATAAGGAGGAAGGGCCATAACCCACCACGCGGGCCCTATGCGGATTGGTGGGTGTTAACGACAGCTAATGCAGCTTGGACCAACAGCTTAACGTGCCTTTCGAAGCACGGAGGAGCTCGATGTAATAAATTTTTGGTCACCCATTCCATGACTGACCATTGCGAAAGTTGCTTAACCTCCGCAATCGCTAGGCCAGGCGCTATACCACCGAGCTCCCACCAAAATTGCACCATAAGTGAATAATGGCCAAAGGGATTATGACAAAGAATGACATTACAAAAATCCTCGTACCTATTCCCGAAACTTAATAACGAATTCCAATAACGTCCACCAAAAGCATTTTTATCCCTCTCTCACATTCAATTTGCAGAATGGGATAGGTACAAATCTCCCATTAGATATTCTGGACAGTTCTCTTGTAATCAATGTTTTGGTGGCTGTTAAAGGCGAAATTGGGACTTCTACTAGTCATCCCTGTAAGACTGTACCGGATCGTAATGAAAGATCTCGCCTTTACATTGGAATTTGTTAGGTAATTGTTTGCCAAAATATTGAGAGACGTCGTTAAAGTCAGACCGGATATTAATCCTGACTTTATACCGATTCCGTAATTAAAGAAGAAGTTAATAAAAGTTTTCTAATATTATTTATCTTAAGAAGTTAATAATTATTTTTATACGAATACCAAATGCAGGATGACCATGACAAGCAACGTAAAAAACTAATTATAAATAGAAAAAATAATTATGACTTCAAAAACGTGCAGTACCAATATAAAGGGTTATGTAATATACAAACAACTTCGCAGGAGTAGTTTACTAACATCATAAACAAAAAACGGGCAAGAGCGAGTGGGACTCGCGCACCGAGAGTTCCGTACCATCATTCTGAAAAAGTTTACTATTTACAGACATCGTTTTATTTTTCCTGTAATCTTTACATAAACTTTTATCACATAAAATAATTCCAAATGTTTCTCTATACAAACTTCGGAGATAAGGGAGTGGGGGAACGGTTTTTTTACATTTTACATCAAAAATCGGAAACTATGCGACCTAAAAAAAATTAAAAAAGAAATGTTTGAGAATGTGCAACCAGCGCTTTTTCATATACCCTAGTAATCTCACTTCGAATTTTTAAGACCCCCTTTCAGTCCCTGTTGCAAAAAAACATAATTATTTTATTTTTCTCTTATTTGTCATCTAAAACTATTCCAAATTTCAAGTTGATTTCATAAGTAGTTCTCGAGATATCCAGCTGTGACAGACAGACAGACAGTCTGAGTCGCACCATAAGGGTTCATTTTTACAATTTTGGTACGGAACCCTAACAACATTTGTTAGCCACGACTTTTTTGAAACTAGAAAACTCGACAAACTGTTCGAATATTTGTATAGAAAGTCGAATATTTTTTGTCTGTTTTCGGAAAAGTCGTAGAACAAACGTTGTTATTTATGATGTTAGTAATCTACTCCTACGAGGTTGTTGGTGTTCAACAAATAATCTTGTATAACTATCGATTTTAGGTATTTAACACATCAAAATGAGTAAACTTTAGTTCACTCACTTTCAAACGTTGGCAAAATAACTTAAAAATATATTTTAAAACAGAAAGGTTTCCTTGAAAAATGGTATTTGGCGTATTTTAAGAAAAAGAAGAATTTCTTTTAAAGCAGCTTTCATCCAATGAAAGCCACAAATCCTCGAAACATGTGAAAATTAATAGCTGTATTTCCTTTCAAGTAACCGTAATAGACGACAAGTCATTATGAATTGAATTTCTTTGAAAATATGGTGCACATTCCCAACTTTAACTTTTATTTTATTACTTTTCTGCATTTTTTTCCTTTTTTCATTTTAAGTTGATTGTTTTTTTAAGAAATCTAAATTTCATACGTCGATTAGCCATCATAATAACGACTAAGTTACCGCGAGAACATTTTCAATAAGTAACTTTTTATTTTTAAAGTTTGGTTACCCTATTATTGGTTTCATTACTATTGCAGTCATTAAACGTTTTTATTGTCACCTGAAATAGTTGAACTGCCGGAAGGAGAAATGCGGTCATAATAATGGACGCGGGGAAAATACCGATAAGCAGAAATCAATAGCTTGGCGTGCCCTACTAAGCACAGATTTTTTTTTAGAAATAGATATACCTAAACATGTTTCACTGAACTTTAAGTTTGAAACGTAAATTATTATCTAGCAACTAAGCACTGAAATGCTTTAGTTGGTTTTTATTTTGAAACTATCATCAATGAGACATCGTTTTTACTTTCATTATCAATTTCTGATTTAGATTCGTCTTTAATTTCGAGACAAGATCATGAAGTTTAAATCATTTTGAACGAGCGGGCGTGGGGCGTCTTTGTTTCAGCTTGGGCAAAAATGTATTCGTCTGTCCGTCTGTTCTCTTCTACAGGTTTATCGTTTTTATTTCATCGATTCAGTTTTTCGATTTTTTTCGAAAAAAAGCCTTTCATCCATTTTAAAAATTTTACAAACACGAGGTATGTACACAGATCACAGAGCCACTAGTAAATTATTTTGTCATAGTCTTCTATCTTCTAAAACAAGATTAACTTGTACAAATGTACAAATTAATTTTATGCATGAATGCCGTGTTGTCCATTATTATTCTTAAAAACCATACCTACCGATCCAAGGTATGTACTCAAAAGTACCCTTATTACTTCGCCGTCAATTCCCAAAGGTACGTACGTGAATGAGCCCAATGGAAGCTCTTCAACAACTACATAAAACCATTAGTTTTATTTCTTCCTCCTCTCAGTTTTTTTTTCAATCCGAGCAAAAAGGTTTCCCGGCGAAGTTGTTGGGTTTTCAACAAACTATTCTGATCGTGACACCTGCGCTTTGTCTTAGCTGCTTCCTATAAAAAGCGATGGGGGGTCAACTCGGGTCATTATTTAGCTTGCCCAAGATAAATTAGACTAGTTCGATACGATGTTTCGCTTTGATAGTTCGTAAATTGACTATTACGAACTCCTCCGTTGTTTAGTTTTTAATAGACCCATTACTTACGCTTTGAATTTTAAGTTCAAAGTATTCATTGCTTTCGAAATGGGGATTTTGCTTGTGTTTAATAAAAGTCTCCGTAGTCGTGTCAACAAGGAACCCTTATAGTTTCACCATGTCCGTCTGTCCGTCCGTGGCTTAGCTTTGAGGCCCTAAACTGAAAACAACTAATACTACTAGTAAAAGAAACTACTAGAATGCTGTAATTTAGCATGAATGTGTAAGTTTCTTGCACCTGTTTTTCTTGTCAGTTAAAAAATAAATTTGGCTTGACTTGACTTGATATTAATTACGCCAAAAAAGTGGTAGAATAAAATCTCGAAGTTTTTTTAGTGTACCTTCCCTACATGTAAGGAGGGGACGAAAAATGATTTCTTGTCAATCTCAAGTGTGGGGTGTCGTTGGATAGATCTTTCAATAATATTGTAGGTTTGTGAAAACTACTTTTAAGTTTTAAAGTGCAAAATTTCCCCCCTCACTTCACCAGGTAAAGGTTGCTTTTGGAAACGTGAAAAAAATTAGGACAGAAGTACATAATAATATACTGTTCACATCGACGTCGATCTGAACATCGACGTAGTGTAAGAAAGTTTTTTGCGTATACTTTTATGATTATTAAACACTAGCTGTTGCCCGCGACTTCGTCTGTTTGGAACAAGACTGAAAGACTGGACTGAACATTACAAACAAGGGCCTATTTCATAAACGTTTACTTGTAATTTCTCTTTATTCTTAGCTGAGTACACTTTAATAGATATGCTTGTATACTTAACCGAATGAAGTTAATATAATGAAATTTATTATAATAATTTAAACTAATTTGAACTTGCAATTTTAAAAATTGCTTTATTGGTTTAAATCAAACAATGAAAAGTCTTTTATATTTTTATGAAATACGCTTGGGCTGTTGAACCATTTGTGTTCGAATTATCATCATTAAAATGTAAATAGTTCAACACATTTTCCAGATTATTTTTCAAAAGGGAATAATAATATGAAGTAGGAAATAATTCATAAATAATTATATGGTTTTAATTTAGTAGTTGTTGCCAGATCCAGATCACCCAGATCAAGAAAATGTTATATTAAATTACTCTTCAAGAAAAAACAGAATTTGTTTGTATATGTTTTACTGAAACAATTTACAAAGCTCACAATAATTGTTTTGTGAGCTTTGTAAATTGTTTTAGTAAAAACATATTTATAATATTACGTTGTTATTTTGTTTTAAAAAAAGGTAATTCGGTTACGATATAATTTATTTGCAAATATCGTAACTTCTGATTTCAGACAAGATAAAGTTTCTCGCGCCCATTCTTCTTGTCAACTAAAAAAGCCTCGAATGGGTAGTATGAAACTATAGACAATTCAAAAGCACTTAATATCTATGTTTATTTTAATTAAGAATTAATTATTCATATTGACCATATAAGATTCTTTTGTCGAGTCTCGTTGACCAGCTGACCATACGGTCAGCTGGTCAACGAGATATACATCCTCGTGGCCATACTGGTATGACAAACTAGTATGACCACGAGGAAACGGGGGACCGAACAGCGCTTGCGAGTCGTTCGAACACTTACAAACAAGTTGATTTCTTGACGAGTATTCTTGTTTGTACAAGTTTATCTTTGAATGGGTGCTGTATTGACGATGTTATCTTACTAAGAAACATGAGACATCAAATGAATCAAGCCAATACCAGAAGTTTTAGTCTAGTGTAAGCATTATTAGTAGTGTGTTTCATTGATGATGTTACCGACAAAGGAGGACTCACACAATATTATTTTGTCTGTATTTTACTCTTTTTGATGTTTTCTAATGTCATTAAAATATTCAGTTGTCACCGCTCGAGCTGCCTTTTAATTCTTATTTTCCTAATTTTATTACTTGCAGTATTAGATGACTTTGTTTTTATTTAAGAATTTGTTGATAGTTAGTAGTTTGTTGTAGGCAGAACTCTACTCTTGCACCAAATGGTCGTATAGTGTATGATAATCGCAGGTATTAAACGCGTTTAAACTAAAACATAGGTGTTTAAACACCTACTTTTTCTCGACGTTTCGACCGAGTTGCATCGGTCGTGGTTACGGTTTAACTGAAGTATAAAGTGACGTTCCACCGGCAAGGGTACCTTATGGTCAATATTGAGTTACGTATATTTCTGTAATCTGCAACTAATTACTTAACTATTAAAATAATAAAAAAACAAGATGTGTAGTTACGGAGATATGAATGCTAAAGCAAATTTAAAAATGCTATTCGAAATAAAATACTTTCAGGAATGGCAGTTTTTAAGTTACAGGACTCGAATAACTGTGGTATCGTTGTTGTTTTAGAGCTAATGACTTACATAAAATAAAAAATAAAAATATAAAAATGGAGAATACATCAAGTATTTTAATAATATAAGCAACAAAAAATCGCAGTTTTGCATCACTTTTACAAAACAATAAATATATCTGGAACTAAAAACCTCCGTATGGTACTTTTTCCCGTGGAACGTCACATAGTGTTTATATATTAAAAACAAATAAAAAAATATCTTGAAATAAATATGAGACGCAGCCCTACGCAGTCATTGTCCTACAAATGTCGAAATATAAGGGATTAATGCTGTATAATGTATTACTCGCCACAAAGAACAGAACAACATAACTATAATAAACATTTTGATGGATCACAGGTTTGACGTACAAAAAATTGGTGCTCATAGCTCAAAAACATGTTGTTTACATATTCATGAGAATTTTATGTATTCATGAATTCTAATAGGTGCTTATAGACTTGAACTCTAGAACTTTATTAATAATAACTTTGATCGGGATATTAAACTTTTGATAGTTACGTAAAACTAAAGAGTAAAATTTTTTAGAGCTTTTAATTTCAATGTTTTGAGCAATTCCACAAACCATTTATTATAAACAGACACTAGAATATTTACTTGGTTGTTTACTTGATATTTTAATTTATTAATTTATTTTAAATGCTTAAAATTCCTACTGTTGCTGGTAAAATTATAACGTCGTTAAAAACCATACATTAAAAAAAATAACTCTTAGATTTCCTCCTCCTTCTAGTCTCACTCTAATATTAGAATAATAACTCTAATTTTAAGTTAAAAACACATTTTTACAATTACATGTTAGCATTTCTTGTTAATAAATTAATTCAGAAAATAAATATAAATTAAAACCATTAACGGTATTCAGTAAGATGTGTAAATCGTATAATAAGTCTTTTTTAAAAATGCATATTTTACAAAATTTTACGTATTTCGAAAAAAATAAAAAAACGGTTCCAGATCCAGACCATCTATGAGTTAAAAATATCAAGAGTTAAATGTAAAGACCTTTTAGCTTTTCTTAACTCAATACGTTCATGAAAATTCAATCTGAAAAAAGAAATTTCAAACTTAAAAAAGAAACATCATGTAGCCCTCATCGATACGCATCTTTTGACATTTCAATTATTTATCTAGACCTAGAACTAACGACGCTAGAGCGAAATCGCACTTTCGCTGAAAACGAGGCATCTACTGGACTCTTTTTTATTGTATTTACTTATTCAATATAATAATAATGGCGTAATTTTACAATGCATGAAAATGACCCAATAAATAATGTGGTGTTTCAGATAAATTATTCATATTGTGTTTGGTAATATTCGCTGTTCTGTGCTTGCAACACACATTACACATTACGTTAAAACCACAAAATTTAAAGTCTGTCTGAGTATAGCTATTAGGCTATGTCGGAGATTGACTTTTTTATGGTGGGTAGATAAGCGCTTGACCGCGACCACGCTATCCGGTGCCAGTGCAGCAACCGGTGTTGTGGAGTAACCTATTCACTCGCTACTTGAAGGCCCCAGATTGTACCCATCAGGAAACACAGACTGAGGCAAGGAGTTCCACTCTCTAGTGGTACGAGTCTTAAAATCTCTCTAAGTTAGGGCTGGTTCACATTAACATAGCTGTTAGTAGAGAGTAGACGTACATTGCCTGCTGTGTTGATTTTTTTTTTAAATCAACGAACATGCCAGGCAAATCACCTCTAATCCCCGGGTCACGTGGTGCATGCAACCGCGATCCCACAGACCCGGCGGAAAGGCGCAGGTCTTCGAGAGGAGTTTAGTTGGTAGTGAGTGGTGCATTCTCCCGTCCCCCCATCTGGCCCGCCCACCATGAGTGGGTAGCCTTATGGGGAGCCGGGAAGATGCTTCCTCCCCCTGCCACTAGGGCAGGGGTTAGAACCACCCAGCCCTGACGCGAAGCCTATTAGGCTTGGCGGGAGGGCTGGGTGCGGCGAGGAACATTCCCCGGGTAATAACCTGGGGGGTGACCGACCCCAACATGCCGTTTGGTATGCGTAAAGATTGCATTCTCCTCTTGATACAAAAAAAAAAAAGGCAAATCACCTCTACTCTCTACTAACAGCTAAGATAATGTAAACCAGCCATTATGTCAGTATGCCTGCACGAAAAACCAAGGTTTACTCCTTCTCTTCTGCTTACTTCATATTTTGTGATACAATTTGAATGTGTAAAGTTGATCACTTTACACCACAAACGCTAACAAGGTACTAAACTATATTCAACGGTATACTTCTTTAGTATAATTTTAGCTTGAATCCCTCCTTGAAGTGGTGCAGTAACTTAATACGAACTAGTCATGGTTGCTTGAGGCTCATCTCGGAAACTTCAGAAGTCAACTTAAACGTGTTTGTTCTCGATCACACATGCGCATTGAAATTCTGAATACAATTTGTTCCTTACAATACATACCCATGTGTTGTAAAACAAGTAAACCTACTTGTAATAATATTAGCTTTATGTAATCAATTTACTTGTAAGAAGATTTCCGAATGAGTTGAGATTAAAGCCCGTCTTTTTAACCGACTTCAAAAAGGAGGAGGTTCTCATTTCGTTGGAATCTATTTTTATAACAATCAAATATCAACAGCCTAATTTATTTTAGGCGACCGAACGATATTCAATTCAGAGTCTAAAAATAATTCATATTAATACTTCGTTATGGACAAAATATGACCTTCAAAACCATGATTATGTGAAACTGTTTCAAAAGTTGACCATCATAAAAAAATATTTATAAATTGAACTCCCAACTTTAGCCTATACACCTTATAAAGAGTTTCTGTCACAAACCAAACTCTACACGAGAAAAGCCGCAGGCAAAACTCCATTGGAGAATATATCGCGAGGTAGTAAGTTGTTTGAGTTAAAACCAAAGTTTGTCTGAACAATTACGGTACTCACACGCGGTTAACTTTGGAGTAGTTTTGTGGTGTATTTATTCTGAATTTTTCACATTATAATGTTTCATGATAGTGTTTTGTTTATTTTCTTCAAGGCCCGGAAAATGAGACACAATACATATTCTATTGTTGTCCGGCCGCATTCGGCCGCTCGGGCGTTGATGAATTCAGCTTATTACGTTTGAAATCAAATTCAAAATACCAAATAGAGATTAGTCTGAAACTGTCAATTCAATAATTGGCTTTTCGATTTAATTTATATACGTAAACTTGATATTCATCAAATTGGAGAAGGTAATCCTTTCATCAATATAATAACATAATTTTGAAGACTATTTAAATGTCAAGTATACCAAACAGACGACCGCTTATGTAAACTATAAAATCTTTAATATTTCCGTGAACTATGGCAGGGGAGGTCAACTCAGTAAATTGCTATCGTAAACGTGAAACGAGCCTACCGAAAATAGCCATAAAAATTGATGGGATTACCTGATAGGACGCCCAGAATTAGGTAGGTTGAGATGAAAAATTACTGAAAAAGTAGGACTTTCAATATGCGACCCTAAGGGTCACTGTCAGGATGGGCCTGAGAAAATCCATTTCAAACAAAAAAATGTAGGTGACGGACTTTATTTCTTATCTACTTTGTGTGAACGCGTATTTTTTTGAAAGGACAGTTGATATTACTCAAAACTTAGAAGTCAACTAAGAGAGAAATAAGATTTTTGCACAGGAGTCTGACTTGCAGAGTTATTTTGTCTAGAGAAGTAATAATAATATTATTATTTTTTTCCAATCCCCGTTGAAAACCTTTTGTTTTCTGGAATACAGTAATGTTAATAGTATACTTGAAATGTATTTAAATGCAAACAACAACAGGATATGTATCCTGTAAAACTGGTAGGTAGGTAATTTCTACTTTGTAAAACTGGTAATGTTACCAGTTTTACAAAGTAGAAACTAGAAAATTGCTAATGTAATATTGTATAAAAAATTGCTAGTTCGATAATTTCTTAACCTATTGCTCAATTTAACTGCATTAATGAATTTAATTTCAGATCGTTAAAAGTTGGGTTAAACTTGCCTGCTGAGTCGAGGGTTGGTAACATTTTCATTATACGAATCTGACCCAGTTCGATGGAAACTATAATTAATTCTGGCCAGTGATCGCTTCACAGCGTTTAAAACTTTATTTTATTGATAGCGTTGGCGACAAGCTAATCGAGGCATTTGAAACTGCTATGCGATACAAAATGAATGAGATTGCAGTTTTGTTCTATATTTCTCGCATCAAACATTCTTAAGGGGCTGACATGAGCCAACTAGCGCCGCCAGTTGATCTTATTTTATTTCTTCTAAATAAGCCCAATTTCTTAAAAAAGGAATCAGTCAAGGTTAACACTGTAGTATGTACATTGTACATTTTTAAACTTAGCAAACATGAAATTACGCTTCTACATTAAATTCTTTGTGAAAACTTTCCTAACGACTTAAGGTTTAATTAATGAAATACAAACAAGATACAAACGGGTATTTTCAAACAATTTATGCGTTAAATAATATCGGGTATTTTCAAGCAACTTATGCGTAAAAAATATAGTGAATAGGAGCTTAAAGTTCAGTGAAAGTTATTCAAGAATACAATATTATCAGTACATGACCGACTGACTCTCTGTTTTCAATTATTCAATGCAATCAAGATGCTAGCAGTTAAGGAATGCATATTTAAAAAAGAAAAAGAACATAGCTATTTAATTCCGACAAGGTATTTCAGACTCTCGATATTATGGATGAAAATGTAAGGGTCACCCGAACACGCTTCGGAAGGCATTTGAAGCCGTTAGTTCCGGTCACCGTCTGAAGATGTTAGGCAAAAATAGAAATAGATTCTAGTAATTGATCGAGCGAGCGCGAAGCGTCTCTGCTTCAGCTTGGGCAAAAATGGTTTCGTATGTACTCGCACGTACGGCTGTCTGGAATGAAATACCTGACTTCGAAAAGTCTTACACTGATTTCCACGTCCTCTAGAGGTCGCATTTCTCAACCGTCTCTCGTGAAAAGCCACCGGTCATTTATGTATGAAGACTGGCATACCTACCTGTCCGCCATTTTGAGAAAAGTCGGTTTTGGAGGCCTGTGCTAAAAGTGTTTTTCAACTTCAAACTCAAATATCTCAGTAAGTATATTACTTACCAGATTTTTTTACTTATTACTTTTTGTTTGTAATGACTTATTCTATCGATTGATTTAGAAAATGACAGATTTTATTTTTCAACTTTAAACTCAAATATCTCGGAAAGTATATCACTTACGAGATTTTTTTACTTATTACTTTTTGTTTGTAATAATTTATTCTATCGATTGGCACTTTTATCACAGGCCTCCAAAACCGACTTTTTTCAAAATGGCGGACAGGTAGGTATGCCAAAAGCACATGATGCTCTGTTGTGAGCAGGTTCAATAATTATATAGATTTTTTGTCGTGTCAGTTTTTCAGAATAATATTCAAAATCAGAAGCACCATCTAGCTTCGAATAGATAAACTAAAAGAATACCTATCCTGCCAAACAGCACATAGATAGTACTGCTTCCCAAAAGCAGTGTTTAATCTCGTGGCGACATCCTTAATTAATTTTTAAACAACATTCAATTTGAGCGAGGTTTACAGAGTTTACAAGGAATTACAGTTTAATTTCACTTAAATAAAGGAAATAAATTACAGCGGGGACGGGACGGGGACATTAAACCAGAATATTTTCTATCCTGGTTAAAGGTTCGCTATGGTTTTTCTCGAATGTCCACGCAGACAAAGTAGCGGGCGGAAGCTAGTTTTCTTATAAATACTTATTTTTTTTATCACAAACACTTTTTTACTTTGACTTAACTCTACCGAAAATGTTGGTGTAACTCATTTTGTGCAAGCATATCAGTATGCAATGGTTTTACAACATTCGAAAACTTTATACTCTAAATTCACTTTCAAAAGCCAAAGTTTGCAAGCTTTTAATATTTGACTCGTTTTATAAATGTGATGAGTTTAATATAGTCACGGTGTCTCGTCAGAGAAATGGTTTCGTAATTTACATTGAGGCATGAATAGATGTACCGACTATACAAATGAATGTTGTGGTGGATATAAACATTTTGTGGTTTAAGCGGAACGTGATTAATTTTAAAGCGTTTTTCAAGATACATTCATGATTTTGGATCTGAGTAACTCAGTTAAGGATATGTTGGAGGATGCGAGGACTGGCTGGCTAGGACTCGCTGGTACTGGCCAGCAAGTGTCAGGCATGTAATCTGCCACATTGGCTGATGTCACTCCTTGATTGAAAAGCTAATGAAAATATGTCTGCGAACCGTTGTTTATATTATTTGTATAGTATTTGGGTGAAGCGCCTCTCTGCTGGTAGGTGAATTTAAAATAGGATAAAACAGAATGAATACACTCGGAGCCCACTTGTTTCCATAGCCGAGTCAAGTATTGTATCATTTTGTAACATGAAGGAAGAAAACCGAGGTCCAAAAAAATTAAATTTGTACATGAACACTAACGTTATAAAGAGGTTGTGTCAAAGCTTAAATCAAGGTTTGAGTTGAAAGTAGGTACTCATCGGATTTTAAATAAAACGGCAATAGAAAACTAGACTATCCCGGAGTGACATGGGCTTTATTTTATTATGCCCCAGCTGAGAATGAATCATAGGTGAGCGAGTCCGACTCGCACTTGTTTTTCACGCGATTTCGTTTACTTATACAGCACACAAATGTTAAGTAAAAAGGACATTACCTAATTCAGGTTTCGTTCCATACATACAACCTTAGCTTACACGAACTACGTTCGAATTCAGTAAACAGCATTAGTATGCTAAAACAGGCTTGAGCACCGAAAGTGTCTGTACCATAAATACATATTCAGGCAAGGCTATTCGCACGATTGAACGATCAAAGCAAGGATATTTGGATAAAAAGCCTACGTGTTTACACGTCAAAAGACGAAATGTGGGATCTTAGTCTTAAGTGATACGTCCATACTTCCAACTTTAATTTGTATGCCGTATCTAAAAAGGTTGTTCACCGCCCCAGTTTGAATAACTTCGATCCCCTGTGGGACAACCCTACCCTTTTAAGTTTATTTATCAGAAATGGAACTTGCCCGCGCAGCGAGGTCCTCACTTCGCGTGACATCTTGCTTTTTACGTTCGATATAAAGCGAAGTTTTTAAGTTAGTTACATTGGAAAATTTGAATTAGTGAAAAGCAACAATTTATTGAAATGATGACATTTTTAACCTTTTCTTTGGTAAACTTCGTCAGGCAGTCACTCAAAAATCGGTTGCTGAACTTAAATTCAATATAAATTCAAAGAATTGACGATTTAAAAATGCTTATTATGTGAGCTTATTTGAATAAAGAATTTTTCAATTTCAATTTCAATTTCAATTTCAATATGAAAACCACGAGTAGGTAATTTATACATTAAGCAATTTTAACAACTGAAGAGAATACTAATTGTATTTGAAGAGAAAACTCCCCCTTTTTTAGGTACTTATCTATGATACCCTGATGAAAGTAAATAAAACTTGAAAAAAATAACTGTTATAAACTTATTAATTCTGCATGTCCAGTCAATATTTTTCGTTTTAATAATGACCAAGGCCTTCGGGCGTAGTCATATTATAACTGTTTCGAGTAACTTTTGTAATCTAAGTGGCTTCAGACAAATTGATATTTGATTAAACCTTTAATATATATCTCTATAATATAGAACATTTAATTTATCTTAGTCAAGTTTTAATTAATGAGTCGAAAGTAAAGGGTTATGTTCTTGGAAAGATAGGTACTTTAAACTTATTAATATTAGTTATACCGAGCTAGGAGGGGCTCGGTGGCGCAGTGGTATAGCGCCTTTCTCATCGATTGCGGAGGTTAAGCAACTTTCGCAAGGATCGGTCATAGGATGGGTGACCAAAAATCTATTATCTCGAGTTAAGCCGCTGGTCCCAGCTGCATTTGCAATTGTTAGCACCCACCAATCCGCATTGGGCTCGCGTGGTGGGTCATGGTCCATCCTCTTTATCCACCCATAAGAAAGGCTTGTGCCCCAGCAGTGGGAACATTAAAAATGGCTGAACATGAAATTAAAAACGAAAAACGTAAATAAACGCAATTGCGAGATCTGATTATTTTTATTTGGTTTTATCGACTTTTTGAAAGCAATTTTCTTCTTTGCAGTTTGCTAAGTCCCTTACCTCAACTTAAACGAACTAAGAAAACTAGTAATCTATGGAATAAATACTAGACCCATAAATTCCCACCATAAATATTGTTATTATCAGTCTATGTTATATTATTTGTTTATAGTTGGCACCTTTAACCTGGGTGAGAGAAAGATAGGATAAATATGTTGATAGTAACTGAATTTCAATTTGATGAGTTGTCAATTGGTACTGCCAATATTAGTGTGTATTTTACTGCGAAATATAATATTCCCCAAAGTAGACCACAGCTAGTAAAATTAAAAAAATTCAAAACTTCAATTCCTAATTTCATCATATCAGCCGCACGATACCCACTGCTTGGTACAGGCCTCCTCCAAGAATCTTCACAACGATTGATCCTGCGCTGCCAGCGGCTTCCCCCGACCTTCACCAGATTGTTGGGGTCTACCCATGGAGCGTCGTCAAGTGCGCGGTCGCCATTCCAGAACCTTCGCGGTTTTTCCCCTACGGTCATTGCTTCTTTTCGCTGTGTCCCGCCCACCGCCACTTCAACTAAGCAATCTTTCGAGCAATATCGGTTACTTTCTAATTTACAGAGTTATAAATCAAAAAGGAAAATGAAATACTGAGAGAGGAAATCAAATGTGTAAAAATGAGTTCCCATACAAAACGTCCATATCTCTACCTATTTGAAGACCACTTTGGAGTCCCGTGATTTAGTGGTTTCATCACTCTTCCAAGACATCACTCCCCAAAGCTTAGTACGATCCCCGAATCAGTTAAATAAAACGTTTCAATCTAACCCGATTGTCGGCTCAATTACTTTTGTGGACGTAAAATAATTGGGTGCCTCCATCCCATTGCCTATTCCTTTTTTACGGCAACTTTTTACGTCGCAAGATAATTTGGGTGAAATTGACAGTTCAATTTTTTATTGCGAAAATGATTAATTTGCTTGAGATTTTAAAGCTACGTTATTTAATTTTAGGTTTTATGAACTTTATTTGCAATGTTTGATAGCAGCGAATGTTTATTAAAGCTACCGATGCCTTTAATGTAGTAAGCAAGGCAAAAATTTATGTTTAAAATTAAAATAAATAAATTAAGTGTACCAATTTGGTAAACTTAATTTATTTATTTTAACTTTAATTCGAATATTATAATTACAGAACTTTCATTCAAACCTTAAAGTTTTATCGAAAATATACTATACTACAAAAAAATATACCTCTACTTCGAAAGAGTCACAATTGAAAAAGCATTCGAATATAACCCAATAATTTACCTCTCACTTTGTTACAGCGTAATAACTGAGCTGGTATACTGTCAAAAAATATTACGCATTGTATCAATTCACATTTTCAGATCGCGTGAGGTAATTCGGACACACCTAGTTTACCTCACCCGAATTATTACGATACACCTGAATATACCTGAATACAAGGTGTCCCACGGCTATGCCACATGGAGGGAAAATAAGCTTTTACTGAAAGAATTATTTCATTTTGATTGTAAAAACAGTTTTATTTTTGTAATAAAATTATTTGCAGTTAGTTATTAAAAAAACATCGCCTTCCCTTGCTTTAAGATGCTATGTTAATACTGAGAAAATGATCCTCAAAATAAACACCTTCGACCAGTATCGTAAACAGATTTTTTTCACAGTTGGTGGGTTCGATTCCCGGTTCAGGCAAGAATTTGTTAAAAAAAATTTCAATGCAGTTCAAATTTTAAAAATAATTTGAATTAATAAAGCATAGCCGTGGGACGTCCTATTTAATAACGTGACAATTTGTCAATTATCATGACAATTTGGTTTACATTACGGTGTAGCTATGAGTTTGTACTATTTTCAAATTGGTTGACGAAATGGATATAAAATAATAATAACAGGTGACAAGTTGTCACGTTTATTAAATAGGGCCCTGTATATTATGTTCGAAGGTTGTACAATTACCACTTTTCTAATTAACTTAGGTTAAGGCCATTCCGATTCCCAGGTCGGAAATGTAAGGGCTTTTACTCGGTACATAATTAGATAGTCTCGTGCTAAGTATATTTGTTGGTGATGATTGTGTTAATATTTATATGAGATTAGGGCAAGTAGTATAACTCACAACTTTGAGGGCTGTTCGAGAACGTTTTGCTAAAAAAATATAGACACAAAAAGATAAACACCAAATGAAAACTGACATCGATTCAATAAATCCATGCTGTGTTTGTTCGTTTTATAATAAAAGAATTGACGAGTTTACCTATCATTTCCGCTGTAAATATAGGCGATTAATTAATAGTGCTAAATTTTTAAGTTTATTGTAAATAAAGACATATTTCACTTTCACTTTGACTAAAAAACCATTGATATATAAGTTATAAATATAAAAGTTTACATTTAAAGAATTTTAAATTGTAACATTTTGCTGAATAAACTTTATTATTATTATACAACATGTTACAAAAGTACCACTAATGCCGAATATGGTAGATAGGGACCATCAAACTGAACAACTTTTACTATGGGACCAACTCTGAAATCGCGAAAAAAATATCAGCTGTTTCATACATTTTGATATTTTCGTAATTAATTTTTGTATGAAACAGCTGATTTTTTTTTCGCGATTTCAAAGTTGGCCCCATAGTAAAAGTTGTTCAGTTTGATGGTCCCTATCTACCATATTCGGCATTAGGGGTACTTTTGTAACACCTTGTATAATATAGCTATAGATGTAACGTCTTTGATCTTCTGAGTTTCGGTGTAGCGTCCCTACCTGACTGAACCCCATATCATCAGCATAAATGATTGTAACGTTCACACAGTAAACAGACCAAATGGTAGAAGGTAAAATAAAAAAGGTTCCTTTACGGAAAAAATAATGGCAATATACTCCGCACGTCATTAGAACATTAAAGACGTTGCTTTCACATGACCTTATGTGAAAGCCATAAGACTTAATTTGCCTCATTAATGGTAAAGCTTTTATACAAGCGGAAAATTGTACAACTTAAACAAATTGCTGTTACAGTGGAATCAAGATTAAGTCGAAAAAATGCGACAAATGCAGAGGCTTCACAGTAAACAGACGTGAACGTAATCATCATTAGCTCTGTTTTACGCCTACAACAATAAGATATAGTAGGGTTGTCACTAAGAGGCTTCGATATTCATCCTTTCATTTAAGGTTATATTAAAACAAAAAATACATAATGATGTTTCAAGTCACATGATTTTGATTTGTTACAAACATTTGCATTTGAAACTAACAAATCTTTCAGCAATTTAGGTGCTAATCTTTGCAATAATTAATTTAATCGAATTAGTTGAATTTACTACCGTCATAATAACTATTATACAACATGTTACAAAAATACCCCTAATGCCGAACATGGCATATAGGGACCATCAAACTGATCAACTGTTACTATGGGACCAACTCTAAAATCGCGAAAAAAAAATCAGCTGTTTCATACATTTTGATATTTTCGATTTTAATTTTTGTATGAAACAGCTGATTTTTTTTTCAAAGTCACAGGACTTCGAGTGTCTAAAGCGTTTTTGTTTACTTCATTTGATGATGTTAATAAATCCACCAACTTGTTTCGTAAAGAACATTATTTTCCTATTTTCACATCAGAAAGTAATAATATTGCTCATAGAATAAAACATACGAGAAAACAAATACCTTATACTCAGTTATGAGCAAATAAGACTTTGCTAAATTACAGTCAGTACCGCAAAAATGTAGTAACACAAAAAAAATGTTTCTTTGAAAAGTAAAATATTAACTTTAAGAAATGTCTGCCTCTGCCCACATAAGCTGAAATGATAGAGGATTTTGCTTTAAAATCCATGTCCTTTGTTATTGGATAACAAAGAAATTTCATGAAAAGGGATTTAAATTGAAATACTTGGGTTCATAAGGTATTTTTAATATAAGAAACGTATGATGAACTTAATTTGATTAAGATAAAATTATGATTTTAGTGTGTCTTAACTCATTTATAATGGTGTATCTAATTTTGATGTTTAAATGATAAGTTTTGAAATTTGTTATAAAATACAAAATTAGACCCTTTAGGGACTATACTAATAATTTGAAGAATCGGATAAAAAAACCCCCAATTAAAACATCAAAAAATCTTAAATACAATTTCGTTGATATCCATGAAAGTATTTGACGAGTTTTTTCATTATTAGTACACGAGGAACTTTTTGCAATTAGCCAAAGAGTTTGAGTACTTTTATCATTCATCATTCATTCAACAATTCATTCAGTTTCGAATTCGAATAGAATAACACCCGTATTCACAAACTATGAGGTCTCACAGAGCCCGCGGACGCACAGCGTCCCAACTTCCAATCACAAGTAACTAATACGTAAAGCAAACGAACCATCACAGAGCTCTATTTCAACGCAGTGCATTCGACAAATAGGCAAGGGTCGCTTGAGTATTGTTCTTGATCACCCGTAGTGCTAGTGTCTTCATCAAAATCTCTCGTTTATGGTTCCTTACTTTTACTTTTTGATGATAGACAAATAAAAATTAATTTGCACATGGAAACCAACTGGTAGGAAAGTATTTCAGTCCACACTAAGCTTTAGTAGAGCAAAAAAAGTTTTATCCGTTCTGTGCTTGTTATTGGTCCGAGTTTTACCGCAACTTGAATTGCCTCGGCCAGTTTGTTGTTTTGTACCCGTAATTGTTGTTGTTTTCACACAGTAACATCAATTTGCAAGAGTCACCCCACAACGGCCCAAAAACCATATTATGAAGTTGTTCGTTTTTATATAAATTGAGGCTAAACCAGAATTGTCACGCGGTTTGATATTTAGAGCGGTCCTCATTCAGTTCTTTTTTTTTAATTTAAACATTAGACATATTTTATATGCTATCTTTTAAGATTCATATGTGATAGCATGAAGCATAAACTATCAATAAAATATAGTATTATCTTTGAAATTAATAATTTGTTTTTTGGTTCATTATGCTTTGAATATTAAATTAAGCCTGTAAATGATGCAGACGTTGTGATGTGAAGCATATTAAGTTCTTCTTGTAAATGTGAGCATATACACAGTTTTTCCAAATTATATTAGATTAAAACAGCTTCTACTACAGGCCTATCAATCAATATTTCTTTGAAAATTATTAAAAATATAGTTTTCTTATTTCCTTAATATTAAAGTATTAAATTTCGGAAAGAAAACTGGCAACCCTAGCATCACGCCCTTTTTATTTCCCCCCACTAAAGTCTCCGCATTCTCAAACAAAAACCCTGGAAGACGAGAGTAAAAGGATAATTTGTCTATTCCAATAGCCCATGCCTTTACTTTCTTTAATTTGTGTAAGTGGGGCAAACGCGACTGTTATTGTGTACTACAGATATTTCCAAAAACGTATTTACTAATTATTTCATTAAGTGTCCGGCGAACAGTGAGTTTCCCATACAAACGTAATACCAAAAGGATTTGCAATTTGAGCATAATTAACGCTTCTTGTGATGTTATTCGGATAAAGACAGTATTTGTCTAGGTTTCTATTAAATAAAAAATCCAAAATGCTAACCCAATTCAAAATAAATGTCAATTACATTTTTCATACAAAACTGTGAAAAGCATGAATTTTGATTTGGTTTGGTATTTTGGATTTTTTATTTAATAGAACTCTAGATAAATACTGTCTTAATCCAAATAACATCACAAAAAGAGTTAAATATGCTCAAATTGCAAATTATTTTGGTATTACGTTTGTATGGGAAGCTCACTGTTCGCCGGACTCTTAATATGGTTGGTTATGCGCCAACTTGCAATTTTGTTTACCTACTCGTATATTATTTACTGCAGCTGACACTAACTGTAACTTATAGCGGATTTAACATTACTAAACCTAGTGACACTTCTGCATTCAATTAATTTCGAAAAAATAGACATATTGTTACATTCTAGCTATACAAACATTGCTATGTATGGTAGTGACGAAACTGACGTAGCTGTACGTTATCGTCAATTGGTCAACTGAATCAAATAAAAAAAATCTTTCAATATTCCTATTACAAGTGCGCTTACGATTTTCAATCAGGCTACAATTGATCAGTAATGTTAATAGCTGTTGAACATGTCATTGGTAGGATAGCGATTTTGAACTAACACATGCCATTCGATAAAATAAAAGTTTACTTAAAAAGTATGTAAGTACCTACTAACAAACATAAAATATATGTACATAATGGCTGAAGTAGCAAATCTCCACGATGAAGCATCATAATTTATATAAAAATGTACCTACATTTGGTGCTATCAAGCTTTAGTTAGGCTAATATTTCAAAGCAAAACACTTTCGATGCGTTAGATGGGTATGAATAAAATGAGGAATGTACCGACGTCATTATTATTTATTTCTCTATCACTATTCTTACAAATATCCTAAAACACTATAAATTGTATTTCTTTTATTTACTGCCTGCAAAAATCTTATATTTTTTTTTTTATTCTTACCTTTATTATTTTAAATCAAATGTATATTTGCAACTAAGTGTACAGAGATGTTTAAAAAATTTAGTGCTTAAGATTTTAAATAATTTAAAGTATAATACAATGCGATGGCTATTACTGTTATTTGACAATGTAATAATCTTACATTAAAAAAAAAGTCTCAGGCAAAATACTTAAAATAAAAAAATCAACAATCAACAAGGGGTAAATACCCCCTCTTTTCTATTTTCATCTCATTCCCCAATAGAACTTACTTATTAGTCAGATCTTTCTAAATGAATCTTAGCGACGTTTTATCCTCACTCATACTTTTACCGTCTTGAAAACAATTCATTTTGAAATCCACAAAGTCCAAAGTTTTAATTGTTTCAGAATGCTGTCGCAGTTATAAAACACAATGGCAGTTATTCCCTGTCCCCCAGCACAGATTGTAAGAATAAAAAAAAGAAAATTAAGTTGAAACGGCTCGGCCATAAGATTGCTGTGCTGAATAAAAATAATCATAAAAAGGCTATGACACGGGCTTTAATCGACGGAAGTATCTTTTTCTGCAGAAAGTAATCTGAGAACCGTATAACGATGTTTAAATTTTTGTAACGGATTTTGATTGTGGTGTAAATCTTCAATTTAGCTTTTAAATAAAACAAGTTGCTCATTGTGAAGACTGCGTTTTCAAAGGTCAGATTATGAAAAGCAAAGTACTACTTAGTTTTTATGTCGTGAATGTTTACCAATTTAGTCACTTTTTAGTGTATTCCAAGACCATCAAAGTTAATTCACTACCAGTCAGAAAACTAGAGTATAATTATTAAATTTTAGATTTTTCGGATTCACAATGCTATTTTTATAATAAAATAAATAACATTAGAAAAAATACTAGAAAAAATCGCCTCACCCGTAGCACCTCAGACGGGACTTGAACCCGCACTCTTGGGATTCTGGTCAAATGCACTGACCAGTTATGCTGTAATTAATGCATAGGTGTTTTTAAGTCAAATACAAAGTTGTATGTGCCATTTGCTATCCAATAAAAACAGCCTTCAGTCTGAACAAGCAAACCAGTGAGTTTCACTAAATTACCTAATCTGCAGTCCACATCTACGTGCCAACCCACATAAGTCTCACCATAAAGGAACTTTATATTTTTTATTTATTCTAAAGAAGAACCGGATGTTTTCGTAAACAATCGACATACAAGCGTATATTTTTAATACGAGTAATTCCGATGCGTTACGAAAAATTTGATCACCAATATAATACAAGGTTTTCAACATCGTTTCTTCTTTAAGCATAGGACCTGTCAAACCTTCTTATCTTTAAGCCGAGTCTTCACCTATATTTAAGTAACACCTTCAGTTTTTTTCGTATACAGGCTCGACCTCATTAAGATCGACAAAGTGACAGGATGAAACAAAATGATTTACGACAGCGGAACCCCGGAGGCATTAATATTGGAGAAAAATAAAGACGGCTGTCGCAAAATGTTGGGCGTGTCACACCGAATATTTTAAAGAGGGTAGAATATTCTTTTGTTTTTCTTCTGTTTTCACACCTTGAAGGGTGTTTTTGTGGAATTTTTTTATGAAGCTCTCACAGAGAGCTAATCCTTTACTTATCGTTTACTTAACAGCGGTTGAACTCGCATCTAAATACGTAGTAGCTATGTTTAGTGTACTTCACAAGATCTTAGACTTCCATTGGTGAGATTTCTTTGGTGCTCAATGAATAGTCATAAGTTGTATTATCCCTTTTCAATGTATTCCTTTTTTCCTTTGAACGAGGACAATATAAGCAGCTTAGGATCGCCTAGGTAAGGACGCCCCACGGCCGAGGCCACATTTAGTGTGTATGTGTGTAGTGCATATTTATGTGGTATACTTATAATCTCTGAACTACGTTTTCACTTCACATCATTATACGCGATACTGCAATAGCACGTTATCAACGGTACACGTTGTGAAGGCAGCTGCGCACTATAATAATACAGTATTACCACAAAATAATCACTTCTCTACTGTTTGTATAACCATCACCCATATTACAAGCTTTGCTTAGTTTGGGACTAGATGGCGCTGTGTTAAACTGTCCAAGTATTTATTTATCAACTATACTCTCTCCCCCTTACTAATAAAGATTGTATAGCAGATGTATAAGTTACAAAGTGTTTTGTTAAATGTCAAACTTAAATAGTTTGACAGAGAGTCACCAATGTGTAATACATCTGTATACATCTGCTATTCAATCTTTATTAGTAAGGGATCTGTAGTTAAGCCTGAATTCGTTGTATAATGAATTAATGTTAAAAATGAAATATATTAATATAATAAAAATCGTTGTAGGTGATATTTTGAATGGACTATTTAATTATGTCATTTTACCTTAAGAGTGTGAAACTTTAGGTTTAAATAATGATAATTCTAAATGGTTGACATTCTAGGTTGACTAGAGTTCATATAAACAAAAGATGAATAAAGAATAGATGTGTATTGAATACACAATACACATGAATAGTTTGCAAGACAAATGTTCCGGCCGACTGAATACGTATTACGATAATGGCCCCTTTTGTAGTTGGCTTATCATCGGTTTGTTACTGCTAGACATGTTAATTCCGACCCGGTATTTATCTTAGGATCACATTAGGACATAACCACGAAACATTGTAATGATTATAGGAGAAGATAAATATTCATTAAGAGTTGAACTGTTAACAAACTAATTATATTTTGATGATTTTCTGTTGACAATCGGGTATTGTGTAAGAAAATAAAAACTTGTCACTATGGTACATACTCACGAAGGAGATATCTAGAGTGTGTATTTTCTTATAGTACTAAACTCACCTTACAACAAAATAGCGTTATGAATTTGTCTAGAATCAAACCAACACAGGTTGTATACCAGCAAGGTATGCAACCTCCGCGAAAACAACTTTTATTATTCCAATAATTACGATCGTCTTTTGTTAAGTGACGCTCTTTGCACACCGATTTAGACACTAGAATGTAATACATGTAAATAAGTTTTTGAATTACCAATATATTATTTTTACCGCAAGTTGATGTGTTTTCATGCAATAATCCAAATAAGTATCACCGAGTATATCTTGAATTGTACATTGGTCCTTACGATAGCCGGATATAACAACAAAAACTAAAAAAAAAAAAAATTTCAATGGTGATACAATTTTGCATACTAACGGTGCCGTGGCTTTTCATCACGCTGAAACGAGGTTTACGCTATTTTCTAAACTTTACTCCCGATTTCAACAATATTCCCGAGTACAACGCCGTTCATCAAGACGGAAAGTTACGTTGCGTCCGTCCAACCGTCCAAGGGTGAAACTCCAGTCAAAATCAAAAGTAGTCGGCAGCAGCATACAACAGACCCTACCAGCAGAGGTACCTCAACCATCCAGTAAACAGTGAGTGAATTTTGCACATTATTGAGAAGAAAATCTTGTGGCGTGGCAACTGCAGAAACGATTTGAACATTAACTTTTTAGTACTTACTTATAGTTTTGTGTAGAAAATAATTTGTAAAATATTAAGCTTAAAGTGTTTTTTCTATTGTAAGATTGATTGACCACGCAAGTGTAGTTTTCAAACAGTTTTTAAGTTATCTTTCAGTATATTCGTGTTCAGAATCAAACATGGAAGCTTATTATAAGGTACAAGATGATATTAAGTCTGTTATTATTAGTGAACATGTTAATTTTAAAAAGTTACCTATCGATCGTCTCTCTTTGGACTATGTAGAGACTCAGTTGAAAGCTTTAGACGGGCTATGGAGATGTTTGGTAGACACGCACCGGACTATAATAATTAAAATAGACACATTAGAATACAAGGCTTCCAGTTATTACAAAAATGAAATATATGAAACCACGATAGAACTGTATTATGATTATAAGACTGATTTAAAAAATGTGTTACACGAAATCGCAAATCGCAGTTCTTATAATTATTTGCCGCCTGTGAACTCAATGTCAAATTTTAGTCATGTCCATCGCGCCACAACGATTTCATGTGTTTATTGCTCAGAAATGCATGAGTTATGTGATTGTAAATATTTTGTACAGCATAGCGTAGAGGTAAGGTGTAATTTTGTTATTTCAAAAAATCTGTGCTTTAATTGTATGGGTTCCAATCACTCAATGTTTACATGCCGTCAAACCTCCAGGTGCCGCGTGTGTAAGAAAAAACATCACTCGCTATTACATTTTAGTGTCGAAACATCAACGGAAAACCATGTCGTAGATTCATTCGTTGACAAGTCGAGTGCCATTGTCGTAGAAACAACTTCATTGCCTAGCGATAGAAATGTTCCAGAGGAAGTAAATCCCAATCGCACTATTGCTTTTGTAGGGGTGCAGTCTCAGTCGGGTAATCACTGCACTCACAAATCCTTGGTCGATCAGCGAACACTTTCTTTTATCCCAGATGCCGCTGTGTAATCGCAAATACTACCAGCTAAAGCACTTGTTTCAAGCCTTGGCGATTACAGTGACTCTGTATCTAAACCATCAGTTGGTTTCAAGCTACCGTCCATACATGATGTCAGCTTAGTTGTAGACATCAGGGCTCATGTACTGGACAAAGGAACATCAATCTTATTACCCCAAAAATTAACTTGCGAAAAGCTTCCGCAGTTAATAGGGACTCAATTAGCAGACCTTGAGTTTTTTATTCTCAATAAAATTGACTTGCGTCTAGAAGGTGATAGTTTCAGCCAGATTGTAGTGGAAGGTATGATCAAGTGTTCTCCAGGTGCTCTAGTAACTCAGAATACTAGGCTTGGATGGATGCTATCTGGCCAGGTTTTTCAAAACCCTTTGGACAGCTACCAGTCGCGTCACGAAAGCACAGTCTATTTACATGCTAGCATTGGGAATTTAGAGTCAAAACCGTTAGAAATGGTTGACAAAAAACATATCACTCAAGTTGAGCATGTAACAATATTTGAAAAACCCACGACTAGAGAAAACACTAGTCTTGCTATAGTTAGGCTTTCGTTTCGCTCTTCTGTTTCTCATTGTTATCATTTTCACTACTTAGAAAAGATATCTTACTGTTCTTTTAAAAATGAAAGAACTATGTATAAAGTCGCATTTGATGTAAATATTTTGTATTTACATAAAAAGTTGTATATAATTCGAGTCAAATTAAAAATTGTGATTTCACCCACTGTAAGGGTTTCCATTTTTCGTTTATTATTGTATGACAAAGTATATTTCTAATGTGGTCACCTGGAGGTCTGAACAATTTTATTGTAGAAAATGAGCCTTCCTTAGATATAAGATAATACCACCAAATACAGTCCACTGAAGCTAAGTTAGGAATCATTAGGGCGGGCGGTACAATAACCTAGTTTAGGTTCAGATCTTTTTGTATTATTTAGTCTCGAGCATTAGAAGCAGTAAAAGCATAATTTAAGTTTCGTCTAGTTTTTTTTTTTCATTGTAAAGTTCAGCTTGTGAAGTTACATATCCACATTCAAAATTGTATATTATTATATATAATTTATGTTTCGTTTGATTTAAAGTTATAGATCAATAAGTTAATAATTATTGTTAATTCTTAAGTTAAGATGATTTTTTTTAAGTTTTATGTTGTGGCTCAATATGTTATTTTGTTTCTGTAAACCTAGTATATGTAAGACTGCGAATCTGCAAATTTCATTTTGTTTGTTTGTAGTTACATTGTCATTATGATGGACATGCTGTCCATGGCGGGCGGTATGTCTAGAATCAAACCAACACAGGTTGTATACCAGCAAGGTATGCAACCTCCGCGAAAACAACTTTTATTATTCCAATAATTACGATCGTCTTTTGTTAAGTGACGCTCTTTGCACACCGATTTAGACACTAGAATGTAATACATGTAAATAAGTTTTTGAATTACCAATATATTATTTTTACCGCAAGTTGATGTGTTTTCATGCAATAATCTAAATAAGTATCACCGAGTATATCTTGAATTGTATATTGAAGTTGTTTTCGCGGAGGTTGCATACCTTGCTGGTATACAACCTGTGTTGGTTTGATTCTAGACAGAATTCAAAAATCTAAAATGTTTTTTTTAAGTTTTTAATAGTTTATATCAGATGTAAAAATGGCATTTGGATGATTATTTTATACAGAAATGCCTACTATTTCTTATAGTACATTAAAGTGATTTTAACCACTGTATAATACCTATTACGGACCAATTCAAACGCGAGATAATAAGTTTTCACATAAGTATATTTCTTTATTAATTCACAACCCAGTTTTTTCTTGTATGGCCTATTTATACAGAATTAATAATTAATTAATTACTCTATCGAATACTTTTGCTCGCGTTTTTTTCGCGATGAAGGTTCGTGCTACGGATAGGTTCTGAAATTTACATACATTTTCATTTCGCCTTCTACCTTCAGAAATAAAAAAACCGTCTTATATTTTCATGTTTCCAACTGATAACTTTGTTATACAGACCACATCAATTAAATGTAATGGGTTGATATTATCATAACGTTAATTCTGAGGTTACCGGAAACAAAAGTTCGCCCGTCGCGTCGATAACATCTGTAAAAAGCTAATTGTTTACATTATTTCACTGAGCGATAAAACAAACGATTTTATGAGCCTTGTCAGTCCATTTTCAATGATAAGTGGTTAGCTTTTAAGTACCTACCCTGACTGTCATACCCACAATTTACAACGTCGTGAATCTGTAAGTTTGAAAAATAAAATTAGGTAGCGATTTTTTATTTTGCTAGGTCTACACCCAAAACGATGGTGGACGACCTATTTATTATCCAGCTCAGAAGAAGCCAACAATCTCAAACAAACACTTGGAAGATGTAAGGAATTAACATTATGAAAATCTTTGATAATTCCATACATTTTTCGCATATCGCTCTTGTAAATTTTAATGTTCCTTTAGCTGGGGGGATGCACTGCCAGCATCCTGCGGCTTCCTGCTACATTCACTATATGTGGCGTCTCGTCCGGTGCTCGGTCGCCATTACAGGACCTTTCAGCTCCAACAGCCATTTCGTTGTGTCCGTCCCTCAGTATTGCCAGATGAGAATTTATATTTTTTCCCAAATTTGTATTTATTTTAGATTACCCAAAAGCCCAAAAAAAAGTACTTGTTGTTCGATTGATAGTGCCTTAATTTCATTTAATTAATACAAATTGTATTGACAAGGTGATCTTTTTACATTTACTCAATTATGTTTGTTTCATATAAACTTCTAAAACTCAATGCTGTTTTCCAAAATTTCCCAAGATAAGTATATTATTTTTCTCCAAAAGCCAAATTTTTACCCAGAGTTGCGAGTTAAATACCCAATCTGGCAACCCTGCATCCTTGGATTACCTGATTACAAGTATTTTAGTGATCGCTAAATGAATAAGTTATAGACAATCATTGATGATCAGCACAGATTCTTAATTGTTCAAAAATATGCCAAAATCAAATTGTAGGTACATGGTTTGCACATTAGTTAAAAATAGCGCTAAGCTTAGTATCGATAATTTTCACTCAAACATTAAATTCGTTTAGGGCAGATTTTTCAATCCTCAGATAGCGGATATTAGTCAGATAAATTATTACCCGAATAAAATAAAAGTCAATTAAAAAAAATGACAAACAAACGATGACAAACGTTTTCAATTTGGCAGTAACGGCAGTATAATACATTATCAAACGAATAAAGCTTTATCTGGGTATTGAAAAATCAGCCCTTAATGAGATAAAATACTTTTTTATGCTCCCTGTTTATTTATAAATATTTTAAACTAGGCCAATAACGGCTTGTGACGAACTGATCTGACATTTCAATTCAGATCTTGAAAGTTAAAATCGCGTCCCACACAGTTTGCTGAATTTGTTACAAAACTCTGTTTCGGATTTCGCTGCTACTTCTTTCTCGCCATTTTGCAAACTGGATATTTTTCTTGAAAGTGCTTCTTGGCGTGACGTTTTGAATAATATACCTAAGTTTCTTGATGTTCGAGTTTCGATGTATCGAGTGTAATAAGTTTGCAAGAATCTAAATAAAAATTTGCTGCTGATTAAAATGCTTGGAATTATTGGTATACAAAATGGCTTAAAACCTATAAAATTATGAAATCTTCTTATTTTTACAATGTTTTGATGAAGATTTGTCTTGCATAAGCATATTAGTTTTCCGACTTGTTTAAAATGTAAAAAAAATACCGTTCCCCCCCTTTATCTCCGAAGTTTGCATAGAGAAAAAATATTTTATGTGATAGAAGTTTATCTAAAGATTGAATGAAAAATAGTTGATTAGTTGGTCGGAGTGGAAATACAGAAAATGAAACAATGTCTCTAAATAGTAAACTTTGAGACATTGTTGACAAGAGTGATGATGGAAAGGACAGAACCCTCGGTGCGCGAGTCAAGTACACCGCCTCCAAAGACCTCGGGACGACTAAACTCGAAGCTACTAGAAGCACTATATTCTTCGAAGAAGAGAAGTAATTACTTGACGATGCAGTGGTGCAGTGGTCAACATGTCGGTCCACCACGCGAGAGGTCCCGGGTTTGATTCCCGGCCGGGCAGAAGTTGAAATGATGAATTTCAATTTCTGTGTCGGGTCTGGGTGTTACTGTGTATAATAAGTATAATATTTAAAACTACATAAGTAGTATATCAGTTTTCTAGCACCCATATTACAAGCTTTTCTTAGTTTGGGGCTAGATGGCGCTGTGTGAAATGTGTCCAAGCATTTATTTATTTATTACTTTCGCTGGTCTTAAAAGGCCCCCACGTTTTAGCATAAGGAAAAATAGTGAAAAAAATCTGTAATTTTCTCACAATTTTACTGCAAATCCAACCTTGTTACAACAGGAAAAGGTTCCTTAATAAGTATTATTACAGATGTCGAGACTACAGTACAATTGAGTCAATAAAAACTTCTACCCGAATTTGTTGAAGTCGGCTCATTATCCCTGTCGATACAAATTGGCTTGTAATTCCAATGCCAATATTGATATTGTAGAGGTAAAAATATGAACAGAGACCAAAATATCACATCTAAAGCGTGAGTGTTAAAGTGGTTTAAATATTTTTTTATTCATATGAGAAATAGTTAATTGAAATATAATTGCAAATCCCTTTTGATTTATTCCTGAAACTTTCACAGAAATGGAAGTCATCGCGGACGAAGTCAAGGGTAAACCCTACTTTGTTATAAACTCACAGGGGGTCTTAAATTTTTTTTGGAAACACACACACACACTTATTAAGGTCAATATTCATTTATTCGCAAACTTGATGAGCAATAAGTCTCTGTATGATTGTTTTGCTCTCTCTATTTCTATCTCTCTCTCTTCTCTTCCACTGAGAATAATAATGTAGGAGCTTAAATTTTAGGTCCCAATTCAATTTACGATTAGCTTCTAGCTTTTGAAATTAGTGGTGACGAATGGAACCGGCTGATATAGCAGGGTTCCTTAGGAGTTTCCGTTAATAGTATGAAGGAAATTTCATACATGGTGTTTGGATTTAAGAGTAATTGACGTCTATTTCTTTAATATAACATCTTGTAGGTGTGTATGAAGAGCACAGTTAAAAAAATAATGTACGTTATCATAGTTAAATAAATAAATAAATGCTCGGACAATAGTTGAAATTGAAATTAAAAAATTATTTATTCAAATAAGCTCTTATAATAAGCATTTTTAATTCGTCAATTCTTTTACCCTACCACCCATTATGACGTCTTTTAGCTGCCAAGAAAAATGGGCGCAAAAAACTTATTAGCTTTATTAGAAGGAACGGTATTTACGAATATGTTAAGTTTAGGATAACATTAAGCTTATTCAATAGAAGGATAAGGCTTCCCGCCCACGAGCAATTAAGCGCTGAGCGATTTTTTGTCGCCGAGAATGTCCACCAACCATACTATCAAAAAAGTGACAGCATTAGGTACATTTAAACAGTGTCTAAGTTAAACACTTGTTGAACAGTGCTTCAAAATCTTTTGTGGTAAGGTAAGGTATAACTTAAACACTGTTTAAATGTGATGATGTCACTTTTTTGACAATATGATTTGAAAGAGACGGCATCACATTTAAACAGTGTCTAAATTAAACAGTGTTTTAAAATATTTTGTGGCAAGGCCAACAGAGTTCAATACATAAACGCCCACTAGCTACAAAAAATAGCTCAGCGACTAATCGCCCGCAGAATCACACTGACAAGAGTGACAAAGAGTTTATTTAATTAGCCAGCGACAAAAAAACGCTACGGTTATCGCCGCGATTAACGCCGCTATAACCCCAGCTACAAAAAGTCGCTCGTGGGCAGAAAGCCTAAAGCTGATTGCTCGCGGAATATAATGAAGAAAAAAATTCAGGAGCATCTAGAGAATATTGTTTTCTATAAGCGCCGGAATTTAAAAGAATACCTTGAACCCAAGTAATATAGGTTCGTTATTTCCACACACATTCAACTTTACGAGAACACTGAACATAGCCATAGGGTGGCAAGATTACCTATTTGAACGTAGCTTACGATACTTGAATGCCGTTTATAATATAATAATAATTTAGCAAATAACACGGTAGGTATGAAATAATAACGATCGCATTTGAATGATGTTATTATATATTTTTATTAATTTGAGATTTAGCATTCATAATGCTATTTTTATACAACACTACATAATATACCAGAAAAAATACGACTCGCACTAGTTCTATTCGCGGACGGAAATCGAACCCGCGGCCTTTGGATACCCGGTCAAATGCTCTTACCGCTGAGCCACTGAGTAGTGACTCGGTGACTCAGTTTGTTTGTGGTCAGGTTTGTTCGTGTCACAAAATTTTACTGATTGACTGGATAGAGCTCATACTTAGATTTAAACGCGCGTAATGAAAAGAGTTTCTTGTCTTCATACTCGTTTTGCCAGATATTTTTTCCGATATTTACAGACTATTTATTTTTAATTGTTAACTGCATATCCCCTTTTAATTTTTAATTATACTTGAAGGGTGTATATTGCTTGATATAGCGTTTTGCCGACACTCAACTGTTAAAATTCATTCTCTTTTGACAGTTAATCTTGATAAATCACTATATCATAATATATAGTGTTTCGGTGGTCATGCTCGGTGGGCTAGCGGTAGTTACTTAACCATCGTAATGTGCTAAGCTAATGAACCATCGAAAAAACATGGCGGAACTCTCTTTACAGCTTCCCAGGCTCTTATTTCTAGACGTCCTCGTAACGTTCACTATTCAACTCTTCGCGTTACAAATAAAAGACTTTTCATCTCCAATCCAGTAATGATACAGTTTTGGGAACTTTTTGGCTGAAACTCTCATTAGTACGAAACTCTTTTGTTCTTTATAACGATACATCGTCGAAACTCGAAACTTTACGAACAATCTTTTTATTATTATATGATTTTCTTTTATTTTTAACGTTCGTAGTTTCTTCTTCACTTAGGTATCTATTGTAAATATTTTCATTGTATTCCGAATGGTTATTGTAGTAGGACCTTCGACTGAAAAAACCTTTAACTAGCTCTATGAGATCTTGACCTCACGTTTGTGACTTTTCAAATATTTTTGGAAATGGCTGAAATTTTCGAAAAAATTTGAAAACTGAATTTACAAAATAATTATTTATAATCATCGAATCGCTCACAAAATTTCACAAGAACCGGCTGAGAAATACGACCTGTAGAGGAAAACAGCCGGACAGTCGGACAGACAGAAATGCGAAAGAATTTTTGCCTACGGTGAAACGGAGACGCTTCGCACCCGCTTGGTCAACTAATATAAAGTAGATAAGAACAGTGAAAACTACGGGTTCGATTTTAGTAATTAATCAATAATGGTTTTACTGTTCAATAATGATACTCAAAATATATAGTTAATACATATTTCAACAAGTTTGTTAACTAGTTAACAATGTTTTAGCCATCTTAATTGAATACTAATTTTAGCTATAAAGATGATACGGTAACCTACTTTGTAATAAATAACAAAAGTAATTTTTTAAACGTCCGAAAATCCCTTCTTTATTTCCCGAGTGTACGGATATTATTTTACGATCATAAAAACGAAAATTCATCTAAAACATTTATACAGTGAAGGCAGTGAACAACTTTCTTTAGGCCTTTAATTTTTTCCATTCTTTAACTTCCTTTTAAAAGTCTTTCAAAGCATTAAAGGCCAGTTACTGAATCCATAACAGAAATTTCTTTGAAAATACGTCGTTTCTTTTATAGCCGTTTTGGGAGTGATGTATATGTGTTATTGATTCAAGCGCCCTTATTCTGCAAGAAGGGTAATAATTTTCAATCCTAAAATAACTAAAGTACATAATGCTTAAGTTATTTTTGAATTGAAAATTGTTATAAGACTATAAAGTAAATTGTTACTTGTTTTATCTATAGACACTTTATTTCTGATTGAATGTCGGCTTGAAAACTTTTGTGTTTTTTTCGTTATTATGTTAAAAACTTTGATTGTTTAACATACTACCTTCCACAACTTAAGCATAAAGAAACCTGAGTGGTTTTTTAAGTGGTGGTGACAGTTGGTTTCATGGAAATAATTACTGGAAAATAAAGTATTTTAAGTGGTAGCACATATACCATAATTGCCATGCTTTGCAGGCGGGTTGGCGATCGCAGTTAGGCCAAGATTCCAGAAACTACCTGCTCATCGTTTGACGGCTGTGCTCTCAAGGACCTCGCTCACGACACGGCCACGACTCCGACCACGACTAGGTGAACTAATGAAACTGACCAGGCAATCGCGCGCCAGACATCACGACTTCAGTCAGTTTGTTTACCTAATCGCGCTAATTTTCAATGAGAAAACAAAAAATCGATGTCATTTTAGTTTCAAATACAGAAAAATATTCACTTTAGTTTTGTTAAAATTGTTGAAACCTATGCCTTAACCTAGAATGCCAATATTGAACAATTCCAATGAGAATACTAGAGCTAAACTAAAGATTTTTAGGTATAATCCAGCGCGATGAGAATGGGATAGAACCTTGTCAAAATCGCAAATCGGAAATTGACTAATTCGTTAATTTTAATTAAATTAATCAACTTTGTTTACTTGTTATCTTACTTGAAGTTGTTGCAGCAAAAGTTCCCTCACCTCGAATGCGTGACACCGTGTTTTTGGATATCCCAACTGTGGCTGGCTGGCGAACAAATGCGTCTCAGTATGACAGGGTTCCATCCCATTTTCATCGCGCGCTGATTATAAATGTAACCTAAATGTCATGTTTTATCGTTCAGAATTAGCGCGATTGGGCCCGGTCGTGGTCCGAGTCGAGGCCGTGTAGTGCGCGTGATTCCATAGTTAGTTAGGATTTCACGACACTCATAAAACGACACAGGGGCTGTATTATTTCTCGGCCGACACGGCAAAGGCCACATTACACTTGGCAAAAACTTGTACAATAATACGGTTCTGCATAGCTTAATGCATACAATTACATAACTTTGTTTGCATGTTTCTAATTGAAAATAATAAATATTTCCTAGGTCAAGTTTCTGTTTAGCTATTACGACATATCTGCAGTATAACACTGTTGCACGGTATTTTTCATACAATAAGAAAATGACTCGCTTGATAGTGATCACACATGTTCTGAATACTAGCACTTTTGAATGATAAAAAAATATGTTAAAGACATCTTGTTATGTACATTATATGTATGGGCATACATTTTCATTAACAACAAATTATGCCAGATTTGTTATCAAAAGTTTCTCGCCGTAAACTTTAAGATTGTTAGATGATAAAGACATTTTTAACGTTCTAATTTAATACCATATTATGTTTTAGATTGTTAAAAACTGGCGATGAACTTCACTGTTAGTTAATTACTTTAACTCTAATTTATTATTTGTTTAGCATGGAGTTATCTGATTTGTGTTTTAAATTGGTTTTTCAGATAAAAGCAGCACGCGAACGTTAAGTATTAAAAAAATACAAACCATTATTAATTTGATTTTTTAATTACAATACTTGTATCAGATGCGATAAATTAAATTTACAAAACCATGTAAGTATAATAATAAAAATCGTACGAATCCGTTGTCTTATTTTGCACCTGTAGCAATATTTTACAGCCTGAAGTCAGGTTGTATCACTTGAAAAACCGTTAGTTGTAGAAAAATAGATTACTTGTGAACATGATAATTAACTATACGAGTAAATAATGAACAACATATTAGTTAAATGATTCAATCACGAAATTGTTTTTAGTTGTCACGCCGCTCCACGGTTTATGACTTTCCTTTCAATAATGATTTTGCTGTAAAAAGCTTTTGAGCAGGAAACGAAAATCCTAGACAAGATAAGACAATCATGTCACCCCAATGAAAGTCCAAATGCCGAGTAAGCAACACCAATTTAGATCGTAATTAGATTCGAAACCGATTCTTCTCCGAGGTTTAATTACGTTTCCTAATAACAGACAATATTCAAAATGCCTGGCCGGTTTAGTATTCTTGGCGAACGAACAAAAAGTTAATTACTATGACCCCATTTTGAAGAGGGCTTTGATAAAAGGTTGACGTTGGTTAAAAAAAAGAAAGTGAGATTCTCAGGAACAAATTCAGACTGATTGTGGTGAAGATCTGGGGGTCTATTACAAAAAAGCATCGCGATAAGCGTACGATGTTCGTCCTTCTCCGTGACATTATTAACTCATGTATAAGGTTCAAAATCATGTAAATCGATCAACGAACATCGTCCGATTATCGTGATTCTTTTTTGTAATAGGCCCTCTGGACTTTTTGTCACAGCACTTACTGTGAAGAAAAAGGCTAAAGTACGTTTTAAGTTATTCTCTTTTCTGAAAAAGGCTGAAAAATTTAGTGCCTGAGTTTTTCCCCTCTATTTAGGCACTTTGCGTTTTAGGCATTTTTTTTCTCTTTATTTTGGCACAAACAGTCATTATATAAACTAAGTACGTAAAATAGTATTATACGTCTGAACGTAATGCCTGAGCATTATGTGCTTTAGGCATTTTGTCTCTAAAGCATCTTTCGCTTTTAACGTCTTGCGCTTATGAGGGCACAAAACATGAAAGGGCTTATAAGCCTAATGTAGCTTTTTTTTTGTTTCACCTAAGTATAAAATTAAGCTATTTTGGATAGTTATACTTCTTCATTAAAATAAATAATGATATATCAAAGAATGGCAAAAGAAAAATTGCTAATCAGCGAAAAGTAAAAGTAAATCATTGAACTTGTTGTTAAAAAAATTTTTTAAAGAAGTTAGACAATTGCGAAAAACTTTTAACACATAAAGGTTTCAATTATTACATAATTAGAGTTGGGATTGCTTAATCATTGGTTTTTTATAACCTTCAACTTATTCTGGTAAATCCATATGGCTGCTAAATCATCACTAGTTTTTTAATGTCCCTATCGTTGGGTAAATACCTTTTTGGATAGATAAGAACTAATATTTAAGGCCCCTATATACCTCAAGTGGCGCCCTCATTTTAGCCAAAAGTGGCCACTTTTAGCACTTTTGCGAACTACTACTACAACGAACAAAATTTTACTGAGGTTATTGTTTGTAAATAAACTATAGAACCTTAGCTTCAATCTGTACATGTGAATTTTCGATACATTATGTACTTAGCTAGCAATAAATTTAATTAAAATGAGGGCGCCACTTGAGGTATATAGGAGCCTTAAGACAATACTTGGGTTAATTAATAAATAGATTTTACCAAACTTTTCATGTAACTATTATAAAATAATCATAAAATAAATGCATAAGGAACAAGCTTTCAATCTTAAAAGCAATAAAAAACAAAGACTTAAATTCAAAAAGAGCAAAAAGTATTTATCCTATTCAATAAAGAAAACAGATTCCCTACTTATGTCAATTTTCTTACAAAGCCATCTTTCATATAAATATTTCAATGGGGAATGTATGAAACAATGGCTGTTTTTTTTATTGTGGAAATAAACTCCTTTAAAATTAAAGAAATTTTAGTTAAGTAAGAAAAAATTAAAATCACATCGTTTAGGCAAACTTACGGAAGTAATAGCAGAATGGAGATTAATCCCTAATCACCACATAATCAAATGAAAACAAAATTAAATGAAATAAGATTTTTTTTACGTATACCAAATTGTTTTCAAATTGTAATACTGGAAGTCCCGTTTTTAGTGGATGTAGCGCTAGGAAAAACTCTTAGTATAACTCTCTACATAATTTATTATTTTGTAATACATGTCATAATAAAAACCATGGAAGCCTAAGAGAAAATCGCCTTTCAAGAGTCCAAGATCTTCTGCCTACCGATCCGAAACACGGCACTAGCAAAAAATGATTAACATTCACGATATGTAGTGGAATTCGTAGTTATTGCACGTTACTTTAATGTTAAGGGAAACTAGAAACATATTCGAGCTTTTTTATTCAAAGTGTATATGATACGACCCGCCATCTTAGAACGGCCTAAAACACTAAAGGCATTATTTTTTATGGCGTTTTATGTCCCTTTCATTATTAGAATGAATTGTGCGGAAAGTTAAACTCATTTGACCCTGATTCCAATGAAAAATTAAACGTATGTCGATACCTTAATAAACTTTTTCTGGCACGAAATATTTAATGTCTATATTTTTAAAGTGAGAAAACGTATTGCATAAATTTACAGTTTTAGTGCCATTTCGAACCATATTTAATCATATATTTTAAATTCAATAAAAGACCGAAATAGATTAATTAAGTTATTTACCTATACCAGGAAACGCCGACTCGGTGTTCCCTTGGTGTTTATGAAGTATAGTGTAACTATTAGCTCCATCACTTAATTAACAACCATTTCGTCATTTATATCAACACAAGTCAAATTCACATCACCACTATAACAAAAATTTAAACCAACACTTCGGAAAGATATGCAATAAATTATCGCTGCAGAAAAAAATCTCGTCGCGTGTCTAAGAAGAAAAGTTTGAGAAGCGAAATCGCCTCTGCCCACCGCACGACTGCTCAGCACGACGGCTGAAGCCATACTGAAGAGTGAAGTTACAGAGTTGCCATACCAGTGAACATTTTCCATCTCGAGGAAATGCTCCCTCTGCGAGTCACACGTTACTCATTTTGTATGGCTACGATGTAAGAGTTAATTAAAGTAAATGTTAATGGTTATGAAGTTTTTTGAAATAAATCTCCTTTGATTGATTTCATTCTCAATTGGGTAATTTAAGTCCTGAAATTTGTTTAAGTTACAAGAGCGCTAGAGGTACAGTGGATATTAACAAAGTGCGTTTTAAGAGAACTTAAATGAAAAATATGAAATTCGTATACCGTATAATAAAAGAGGCCAGTCACTCAAAAAAAAAAAAATAGGCACACCTTACACAGTACATTTTTGACATAAAAGAAAATCTTTACAAGAGACTAGACATGTAAATTGCTTATAAAACAGTTTCAATGTTGTCGGTTACGAACTCTTTGGTTGCAACACTATTTTTCTACTTCTTGACATCTGACACACTATCATAATGTCATTTTATTTTTAAAATTATAATACTCTTTTTGCAGTTAAAAGAGTTAGGATTATTAATCATATCTTATTCGAAATTCAAATCAGGACTGCTTTATAAAAACATATCTCTCAGTGCAGTAATAACAAAAGTTAAAATTGCATAGATCTGTGACGCGTAATGATGCATTTTTATTCATATTTAAAACGTACTAAGTGCAACATACACGATATAAAGAAGAAAACCTATTTTTTTATGGTTTCAAAGGAGTTATCGGCAAAGTGGGTCTTGATTCAGTTGGGTCGACTGTACTTACTCGTTTTTATTAAATAATTGATATTTAATAAAAAACGAGATACTTGCAGGTTCACTAGGTTTTCCGTTCCAGTTAAAAGAACACTATATCGTGCAATTGCACTTTGTTTTACACATGCAGGGTTAAACACACATAACGAGCGCTAAAATCCCTTCGTGTTCAACATAAAAACGCGTTTAGGGCACTGTTGCGGCTGCTCGCTTATGTAGCGCTTCAGGGATGTTCGTCGAAGCGAGTGTAGCGCTGCTCGCTTATGTAGCGCTTCAGGGATGTTCGCCGAATTTGCCGAAGCGAGTGTACTTGGTTTTTTCGCTATCATGCGAAAAGGGCGGCCTCGACGGCACGGCGGAGGTGCGACAGCAGCAACAGCCTCGACCGAGGTTGCAGGCCGCATATACGGTAACTTTATAGGGAACTGTCTATCCTTACATTCACCAGTGCCTCGTAGTCCCAGACAATTTTAATTGTAAAATTTGGTAAGTATTTTACCAACATAGGATAAGTATACTAACACAATGTGAGACTTGTTCGCCTGAATAAAATTATTATTATTTTATTTACTGTATTGTGCTGTTACTCACAAATATTGTACATGGCTTATTTTATGCAATGAAGTTCTAATGGGCTAAATTTGTAAACTAACGGAGTAGCTGCGATTTTTCTTATTTGTATAACTTTTTTAAATGTAACTTTTGTTGTTTCTTTTGTGACTGTATCACTCGATGTTTGGTACACGATGAGGTAAATAACTGCCAGTAACTAACTGTGATATGTAAGTGGTAGATTACTCATTAATTATAGACCACTAATTACCCAGTTATAGCACCAATTATTTATTAGCAGTTACTTTAGAAATTATTTACTTCATCGTTTACCAAACATCGATATTGTAATTTTGTAGAGATATTTAAAGTCACCTTTAATAAAAAAATAAAATTTGTGTTCATAAACAAAATCGCAAAGGAATACATACTCGACTTTGAAAAAAAACAGCTTCTTACATCAAGCTATGCGAAAGTCGCTACGGCATGTGCCACGACAAACAGTATAGTTCTTTGAATTGAGTTATAAATCTCTATCCGAAATAGGATTTCTTATATTTTTGTGCAAGGTACAAAAACGATTTCATTTGTTCTCTCAACACAATACACACTGCGTTGAATTCGGACTCACGATTCCATTGTGCGTCTGGTCAATAGGCTGGCCTGACAGACCCCTACGGGTTATTGGGTTGTCAAATAAAGAGAATGGGCAATAGGGCTATTTATGCAAAGTAGGGTTACGCCACCTTTTTACTCCCACGTCTCTACCTCCGTTGATCGTAAATTGTCTCACATTATTACCTTTGGTGATTTAGTGCTTAGATTGCCCCGTTTCGGATTTAAGGCTCGTTTCTTTGTTAACGCTGGATATCATAAGGTTTTAATTAAGCTTTTATGATACGCTCAAAGTATTTTATCTTAGATGGTCTAATTAGAATATCATAGGATGTCACTTAATCTGTTTGGCAAACATTATTATAATATAATCATGCATGACATGGACATAATACCATCGCAGCTTTAATAATAATAAATAATAAATGCTTGGACAATTTCACACAGCGCCGTCTAGCCCCAAACTAAGCAAAGCTTGTAATATGGGTGCTAGACAACTGATATTACTACTTTTATACTTTTTAAATATATACATAGTAACACCCAGACCCGTCACAGAAATTAAAATTTATCATATAAATTTCTGCCCGGTCGAGAATCGAACTCGGGACTTCTTGCGTGGTAGATCGGACCCTGCACCACATCACTCAGGTCGGCGCTTTGAAGCATGATTCTCTACAATGCAATATCGCTTGCACGAAATAAGTTACTATCAACCTGTGATGTTATTATGAGGTTAAATAAATACTCTGTGGTTATTCTTTCCCATTTTTTGAGGCAAAGATAATATTTGAGCTGTCAAAGGGTTGTCAATTTGGTGACGGACAATTATTTTGCTAACTGAAGGCTAACTGAGAAAAATCTTTTGCGAAAGAAAATAGTCTTACATTTTAGTAGTTGTGTTGGGTAAATGAGTTTGGATTTTTAGTGGATCGCTGCAGTTTAATTTAGTTGGGTATATATCATCATCAGCTATTTTGAATGTATGGGTGGAATACTATGAGAATGGCCCATAGCCTGCCAATCCGTCCAAATGTGGATTGGTGGGTGCATAATTAGGTTGTAGGAATTGGTATTATTTGTTTTTTTATCTTAACCACCATTTCGTCACCGCGCGTCCTGCATCTCGCGTCTCGGTAACCACTACGTGGTCGCGACGATGAGCTGGGAGGCTGACATCGAGACAACGCGCAGTGGTTGCCGAGACGCAAGACGCAGCGCGTGCGGTGATGTTGTAGCCGAGGCGTAAAGCACTGAAGAGGTTGTGAACAGAATCAATTGTAACGTGAAGGCAAATGTTTGCTTTTATGCCAAATTTTGTATTCGTAGCTTCTCGTACTAGTTTTTTCTGTCTCTGGGACTGTTATTGTCTGCCCGATTGCCGTTTTCGTGTTTCTTTCGTCGCTTTTCTTTGGATGTTTTCTGACTAATGTCATCCTATAATTTGTGCCCACAAATATTCTGCTTATGTTTTGAAATCCATTTCAAAGTTTAAGGTGTACTTTTTTGAGTCTCTCAGTTGGATGGGGTTTAGTTTTTCCTGTATGTTTTTATTAAAATACCAATTTAATAGGATATTTCAAATTAAAGGTCCACGTTTGGTTCACATTTTGAAATATCTTGTTTGATTAATTTCAAAATAAAACTAAGTAATGTCAACATGCATAACTAAAACTTGATAGCTATTATGACTAGTGTTATAAATTGACAACTTCATAAAACATTCTGATTTGATTTCTTTGTTGCATCGGAATCTGTACCGCGCCGTGCTGATGTGCTGATGTTCCCGATTTGTCGGCTAGTGCGCCGACAAATCGGGAACTTTCTATTGAGATATGGGCGTCTAGTAAGCCTTCGGTAAGCTTTCGGTACCGCGTATACCGAGGATGTTTATGTCGTACCGATGCTGCGCCGACAAATTGAGAAAAAGCTTTAAATGAACACTATAAAAATAAAAAAAAGTCGACCATACCCGTCTACTAGCTCCGCTAATTCATTTATTATTATTATTCACAAACCAGGGGGCTAATTGTCTAATTTAAAAATCTATCGCAATCTATCGCTTTCATTTGACAGTTGAATCCGACACATTGCTGCATTTCTTTGGTAAGTTTTTATTTGTGCCAAAAAGAAGCATCAATGTGTTTCATCCTGAAAGCGATTGCGATAGATTTTGAAATTAGACAATGGAAAGGCAGGTCAATATTTAAAAAAATAAACTACCATGCCCTCTTAAATTGTCCCTAATATTTTATGAATAACTCCTTAATACTTTTCATTCTTTCTGTAAGTTTTAAAAACCATTTAAACCAAAAGTGGTCACTGTCATTTCGATTGCGTAGAATACTTCAACTAATTGAAATGAAATTTATACAGCGCCATCTACCGCCGAAGAGCGAAATGAAATTTCCCATAAATAATTACTCAATGGAGTACTTTTACGCGCGTTATTTTTCTCGATAGCTGTTCGTGCTAAGAGTACAGGAAGTCCTGAACGTTTTATCAGTGATAAAATTCTAGCGCACAAAAGGTTAATTTTGTTTTTGTTGCGTTGTAAGTTGGAACGTGTTAAGCTCTTTGGTTTAGGGAAATCAGCGCTTAACCATGTCAATTTGGCTTTGACGAGATTAAACCGATTCTCATTATGGAGGGGCTATTACAAAAAAAGAGTAGCGATAGTCGGACGATATTCGTTCCACTCTGTGATATTAACTTGTCTGTAGCAAATATATTTTCCTGTACTGAGTTAACTCCTTTGTCTCGAATTCAGACAAATGACGACTATACCCCTATACACCTGACTTCAAAAGACGTTTTTTTATATCAGATATGCGTACTTAAATAGTAATTATGCAGATTTGAATATTATTTCTTGCTTTTTAGAGCTGTTTCTATAGCAATTTTTTTTTTTTTTGAAAGAGGTTTTCTTTTTAATTTTTGTGTATGGATTAAGGTCACTCGGACAGATATTCGTGTATTAATAAATGTTTATGGTACAATATCAAGTAAATCGAAAGACGAACATCGTCCGATATCGCGATTCCTTTTTGTAATAGGCCCTCGAAAACGGCACTTTCACACGGCTTGTGTTTAAAACATCGATTGTGCTGCTTTTTAAGTTAAATGAGTTTTATTCATCGGCATCCTCATTTTGAGCAAATAACCTCATTCTGTCATAATTGGTAATCGTTAGCAGTTTGTTACTAGTTCGAGTTTCAAACAGCTACTCAAATTTCATTAGCTGAATTTAAGCTTAATTTTCGTTGGAAAATATTTGCTGGCGATTGATTGCGTTCATTTGATTTAATTGATGATTCGGGGAAGCACTTTTGACTTTACTAAAATTACGAAATAAAGATTATTTTAAAATAAACGCTACCCATTTATTTGGCTACCCAACTAGCAAAACAGCTTTATGACTAAGAATTATAAGGGTTGGATTCTTATAAATGGTTTATTAACGCACTGTTTTTACCATTTCTAAGTGTTTTTTGCTAATATGGTATATTACTCTTGCTTGGCAATCTTATTTTTATTGTTTATAAATCGGATTTATAGTGGCTTATATCTCTTAGAATTCTGATCAGTTAGGCAGTTAGGTGTGTATAGCGATCTGAATCTCCTCCATTCACTCCCTGGATGGCCATCATCAGATCACAGTTAGGTCAATCCTTAGCGGCGAAACAAGGCTTCAAATTTATCTCGTTTGTATGAAAATCGACTGGTGTCCTTAATTATCTGGCCACCAGTTTATATAGTTTTTATAAAACCATTTGCTATATAGAAGCGCAATGTAATACTTTTTGCCATACAATAAATAAGTCTTATAGTCGCTTTTGCCTTAATATACTGTTTTAAAAATTAATATAAAATATATAAGGCGTATTGGCCTCCTAAAAACTTTATTAATTTTTATAGTTGTCCTTTAAAGCAATTCAATATGGTGGAGCGTTAGGAATATCACTTGCTTTTATCCTCACAAAATACACCCCGTATGTGTATTTCATAATGGGAGTACACTTGCTAATGGTTCTTATTATGGAACTGAATTAGAATATTCGAAAAAAACTATTACTTTAATCATAAATAAAAAAGAAAGAATTTAAAGAGCGCATTATGAAGCCTACCGGAATTTGCAATGAAAATAGTTTTCCACATAGATTTCAACGATGATAAGCCTTTTATAATAAACTAGGGTATTTATTGCTATATGTATAACTGACATATAACAATATTCTCCATTCACGTCACTCTTTGCGTTTCATCGTTTTTTTTTTTTCAATTTCTTGATTTGGATAAGAAAGTTGTCAAGAGCCCTATACTTATTTTACACATGCTGCTAGAAGCGGAAAATCACTTATAGTAGCGTTTTGTTAACGATTATAAAGATGATTGGCAATATATGAGCAAATTCCTTGCTTATTTAAGACAAATTAGCAATACCATTGCTTCTTTAAGGTAGTTATAAGAAAGATTAGCTTATTATATGGTACTTATAAAGCTTTTACAAGAGTTATACCCTTGTAATTTGTGCCCAAATGCAGTATTATTTATCGTTCATATGGCTTTTATAAGGATAATATTTTTGGCTTTATTAGCCGTCATAAAGTAATTTTTTATAACGTAAACAAAATAAATAATGGCATAATAGTTTATTTATTGATTTATAATAGGTCTGCCATCATTTACACACTATCATACAATACAAGTCCTTAAAATAATAAAATTAAAAGTACAGTGAAAAACAGTTATAGGCAAACACAGCATGACTTTTTATAAATAAGTTAATAACTAGCAACTAACACATAAAATTGTGACGCAAATAATGAATAGAGATATCCAGTTTTGTTTACAAAATAATGAAGGTTTATTAATATTTATTCCAAAAATAAGTTGTTTATTGCATACGACTATACATAATAACAATTAAACAATGTTTTTCCATTGATACAATTTGTACATAGAGATCCTTCATTCCTCCAAATATGTTGGTATGTTTATTCTTACATAATGTTGTATTTGTTTAGTATACAGAAACCATTAGCTAGGATTATTCTTGTCCAAACAGCGACACGACAAAGGAAACAACACAGATTGTCAATATCAGGTATTCTTTTAGTACACAATCTTACATCTTAGAACGTAAGAGAGACAATTATTTCTGAATCATTTTGTATTCAGTCTTAAAAATTTTCCATATTCGTACAAACTAATACTGAAAGATTTTCTGAAAAGAGGTTGGCAATAATAAAAATAAATAAAACTAATAAAAATCTTTGAAGCATTGTTATTGATGTAATTTATTGCATGTCATTTATTGACCAAGTGTTTTTCGACTGTTCAAAAAGGAGAGTAATATATTTTAAAGTATACAGGGTGTCCCGTAAAGAATGGTCAAGCCATAATTCCTAGTTAGGTCACTTGATTACCTATAACTAATTTGAACCGTTTTTAAAAATTCACCAGGGTTGCCCAAAAAAAAAATTGTATGTATTTTATTTTTATTTTTTGTCATAAGTTGATTTTTTTGGTGCCATAGATGCAAATATCAATATTTTTTAAATCTTTTTTCGTTAAAATGTAGCTAAATAGATTTCCTATCAAATTTTATACCCTTTTTACATAATGACATTGTATTTCTTTAAAAAATATTGAATTACTTCAATATTTTATTGCATTTTATTTTGGTTACTCAAATTGAAAAATGTCTCATGTAAAAAAAGGTATGACACCAAAGTGTATCATTATTTTAAAAACATGTACAGTTAATGAGGTTTTTAATTTGGTATAAAACTTCTGGTTAACTACTTAAGTTGGAAACATAATGCGATAAATCTGAAGAAGGGGCGAATATCTCAAAAAAATCTATAAATTAGATTAGTGTCTAGTTGTTTATTTTAACATTATTAGAAATGGTTTTACGTTAATCAACGTGATTTTTATACTAAAATTAGCTTTAATGACTCCATTCGGTATCGTTATCGATAGGTGAAGTAGGTAAATAAAGTTCAAAGAAAAAAAAACAAAAAATTGTTATAATTATTTATTTATTTAAATATTACAATAAATGCTCAAATTGCCGTCCTCCTACAATTATGCACACTCTGCATCTCCTAATAAATGAAGCTTTTAAACGCTGATTAAAATTAGTAACACTTATTTCTGCTGCAGCATTAAGAATTCTTTGGCGTAGGTCTTCAACATTCGAGATAGACGGCATTTTGTACACTTTGTCTTTAAGACATCCCCAGTAAAAAAAATCCAGTGGGTTTAGATCGGGAGATCGCGCCGGCCACAAAATCGGTCCCAACCGGCCAATCCATCTCCCAGGAAAAGTATCATTAAGATATTCTCTTACTGCCGTAGCATAGTGTGCGGGGCACCCGTCGTTTTGTAACCACATTGTCGATGTTATTTCTTCTGGCACATTCTGAAGCAAATTAGGCAACTCTTCTCTTAAAAAATGTAAATAATATTGGGCGTTTAAAGTTGCAGGCAACTCAAAGGGTCCAATTATTTTCCCGTTAATTATTCCTGCCCATAAATTAATTTTAAATGATGTTTGGCTTCTATCTTCTCTCATCAATCGTGGATTTACCAGTTGCCAGCTGTGTAAATTGTGCATATTGGTGTATCCATCCTTTCTGCAAGAAGATTCATCGCTCCATAAAATTTTATTAAAAAATTGCGGATCCTCGCGAATCTTTCGGAGCATTGTTCTACAAAATTCCACTCTTCGAGCATAATCTCTCGGTTCTAAAGTTTGAACACGTTGCAGATGGTACGGGTGTAAACGGTACCTTTTTAAAACTCTGTGCACCGTTGTTCTTGCAATCCCGGTACTTCGTGCTATGGCTCGAACTGACATTGATGAATCTTCCTCTATTTGTCGTAAAATTATTTCGTCATTTACTTGCTGCGGTCTTCCTTCACTAGCACCACCAACACCAACTCCACTACCAAGAATCCTTCCATCAAGAAGTGAGTTATGCACTCGAAGGAAAACCCGGTGGTCAGGATGACGCAGGTTCGGGTATCTTTCTCTGTACAGTCTTGCGGCTTCACTGGCATTGCCTCTTGCTTCTCCATAGATGTAATGCATGTTAGCATACTCACGAGGTGTGTACACGTAACGGGGCATTTCAAAGTCCAAAGGTTCAATAACATCAAACAAACAGATTTTCGGAGTCCAATAAGATCGCTAAGTCGTTAATTCCAGGAAACAAACAGTTCAAAATCGATAGGCAATTCTCAAAGTCCAAATTCACAGCATTAGTCGTAATTTACAGAAAAACAAAATGAAGGGATAAGCACAATTGTCGAACGAAGATACGAAACACAACTGATCGAACGCAGCAAAATCAAACCATGAACTTGCTTGAGGATGGGTGACGGGGGGGGGGAGGAGATTGGGGCGAAAAACCCAAAATGTCACAATCACAACAAAAGATGCGCAGGTGCGCTATTTTCCTTTCACGTGTAACGTTTTGTCCCTTTTTGTTTTTGTTTGTCCTGACCTTCAGTGCAGGAAACGATACCCAAATTAAGTCATAAAATCATTATTAGCATTTTGGAATGCCAGGAATGCTGATAATGGCACATGCTTGGGCACGTAAATTGTAGTTACAACTTTCCTACAATGAAAAATATGCAACATCACACTAATAAAATTAATTGACTTTTTTGAGATATTTGCCCCTTCTTCAGATTCATCGCATTATGTTTGCAACTTTAGTAGTTAACTAAAAGTTTTATACTAATTTAAAAATCTCATTAACTGCACATGTTTTTTAAATGATAATACACTTTGGTGTGATACTTTTTTTTTACATGAGAGATTTTTCAATATGAGTCTTCCAAATAAAATTCAATAAAATGTTAAATTACTTTAATATTTTTTAAAGAAATACAATGTGATTATGCAAAGATTGTATAAAATTTGATAGGCAATTTATCTAACTATATTTTAACGAAAAAAGATTTAAAAAATATTGATATTTGCATCTATGGCATAAAAAAAATCAATTAAGGACAGAAAATAAAAAATAAGTACATACAATTATTTTTTTGGGCAACCCTGAGGAATATTTAAAAACGGTTCAAATAAGTTGAAGGTAATCAAGTGACCTAACTAGGAATTATGGCTTGACCATTCTTTACGGGACACCCGTATAATGTGTTTATTGTTATTTAATTTAATTCTATTTGTTTATCTCTAATAAAACTAGCGGCTGCCCACGAATTTATCTGTGTGGACAGTATTTTTCGGGAACAAGTATCTTTTTTAGGGTTCCGTACCAAAATGGTAAAAAGGAACCCTTATGGTGCGACTCAGACTGTCTGTCTGTCTACCTAACATCGTGTATGCATGTGAACGATAGACTGTATGCTGGTTAATTAAAAGACGGCTACGTAATGAAAATAAATGTACTATAACAAGGCTTCAAAACTAAACTTTTAAAGCACAAATTACAACCAAAGCAAAAAACACAAAGAGAACGCCGACGTCAAACGTGACAGATTTTAACTAAAAACGATGGATTACTATATAGGTGCGTTATGCACATATCCCTTGGAAACAAAGAAAATTGCTACTAATGAAATAATATTATTTACTAAAATACTGTTTGGTGTTCTATCACTTCATGTTTTTTTTTAAACCGCAGGAAATCAAAAGTGGATGGAATAAATGAGTTTTAGATCGGAAAATCCCTTTTCTTTTTGTTTCGGGGAATATAAAAAAGGGAATAGTAAAAGGCAAAAAAGTCATATTTGTCTGAACTGAGATTATTTTTTAAATCTTTTTGCTTTGTGGACGCGATAGTTCAGCTGCGATTTTTCCCACAGTTGTTATTTATAACATTCAGCGCATGCAAAAGCTGATAAGATAATTTTAATAGACATAAACTGTTCAGTGAAATGGTTTTCAACAATTGACTTTTCAAATTGATGGTTTGTTTGTTTGTATGGCATTGATGAGCTAGTGCTTTTAAAAAAAACTAGTTAATTGACGGTCTGACTTTTTCTGACCAACTAAAATAAAAGGTAATTTTTCAGTCTTAACAAAAACTAATGCCTTGTTGCCTGTGAATATAAGTGTAAAAAACCTTGTATAATGGCTGTTAGTGCTTTTAGATTTTATAATTCGATTAATACTTTAATCAAATAAGCAATTCGAGTCGTCCCAGTTGGTTCATTAAACCCATCAGTACGTCATTTATTCGCAAGAATATGCATAATAAACTCATCAGCTTACAAAAGCAATGACATTTATATTACATTTAAATTACAACAATAATTACATTCAGTTGGACGGGTGCCAACGTTCCCGTAAAATGTTGGATTATAAAACGATCCTGCGAAATCCAATGATTCATCTCCTCGGCATGGCTAATAACTTTGTAATCCCTTATAATGTGCCTTATTTGAACTGGAATATTTGAGTAGGCCATTTTTGGAGTTAGATTGGGTGCAATTGAATGAAGAAGAGTAATGTATTCTTTGAGAAAATGATGGGATTGAAAAATATTAAAGTACAGTCGACCAAATTGAATCATGACCTACCTTATGGTAATTTTCTTACAGTCATTCAAATACAAATAGGTTGAAATTCGCTTGAATATACATTACCTTGGTAACATTTTTTTGCACTCTCAACCAGCACCTGTTATCATTTTATTAGACACTGACAGTCACCGACTAGGCTATGAAAAATAGTTTGGACAACTCGACTATAATCGTTCGTGACAACAGAGAAATGCTATTACTGTCTCAGTCATTCACTATATTTTTTCTCATTGACTGACTACAACTTGACATCTGACACTGTCATAATGTCATTTTATTATTAAAGTTATAATACTTTTTCCTTTTTCTGCTGTGAAAAGAGTTAGGATTATGAACCATATCTTATTCGAAATTCAAATCATGACTACTTTATTTAAAAACATATCTAGTGCAGTGATAACAAAGGTTAAAATTGCATAGATCTCGGACGCGTATTGATGAATTTTTATTCATATTTAAAACGTACTAAGTGCAACATACACGATAGAGACAAAAAAATCTATTTTTATGGTTTCAAAGGAATTATCGGCAAAGTGGGTCATGATTCAGTTGGGTCGACTGTACCTACCATACTTTGGTATTTTGGTAGTGTTTTTAAAGTTTTTAGTGTCAGAGCGCTAAAAACATAAATGAAAGCTATGATATTGAAAGTATCATTGAGTGAAAGTGTTTTGTAAACATTGGTATTAATAGGTATTTCGAAGAAGTTAGACTAATCATTATTTTAAAACAACATACATTTTTCTGAACAAAAGCGCAGCATGAAATCAGCTCTTTAACTGAGTTTAGCGGATATCTAGTTACTCAGCGACGACTCTTCTGTAAAAAAACATTTGTCTTTACTGTGGTAAAACTTATCAAGTTTTTTCGTTAATAAGAAAGAAACGAAAACTGTTATAGAATGATTACTCGCTAAACAAACTATTGTTAGTACGGGGAAAATGTAAAGAATAGAAAAATAAAAACAATTGAATAAATAAGTAAGTAAATAATTTTCTCTAAATGTCATTTTAACACACAAACGTCTTTATAAATTTTTGAGATTCACAATGCTATTTTTATATAATAATCTGGTGCGAGTCGTATTTTTTCTAGTATAATATTTAGTATTATATAAAAATAGCATTGTGAATGCTAAAATCTCAAAAAATTATAAACTATATAGCTTTCTCATTTTAATCAATTGTTTAAAAATATCTGGAAAGATATTCAATTGAATTTCGAGGTAATTCCTTGTACATTGGTGAGATGGCGCTGGCTTGCAGCGTTAGAGTTGAGAACAAATTCGACGTTCCTACTAGACTCGGTAGCTCAGTGGACAGAGCATTGGACCGGATATCCAAAGGTCGCGGGTTCGATTCCCGTCCGAGAACATGATCTGGTGCGAGTCGTATTTTTTCTAGTATAATATTTAGTATTACATAATTATACGTGTGTTAAAATGACATTTAGTGAAAATAATACATTGGTTTTGTTCCTAACTCTAATTTAACAGCGGTGAGTGAAAGTTTTTCTTCGTTTGAACATTCAAATTGTAATTTAACTTTCTTAATTATAACCAGATGGGTAACTCCACATGTTTTGCTCGAGAGAATTATTTTGATCTTTAATTATGTTTGAAAGCTTAACCACAGCTCTTGAAAGTCGATAATCAAGTTTTCAACTTTATTGTTTCTACATTTAAGAGCAAAAATATCGAACCACTGTGTGTTTTTTATATAAACATGCTCACTTCATATTATCATAAATAAATCCATATTCGCACTTGGTCGGATTCGCTAAAGGTCGGATTCTAATTTCGTCGGAAAGAAAAGTTTCTTAAATAAACTTGGTTAGTACTTGGTCGGATTTGGAAAAGGTTGGATTTTCAATTAGCATATTTTATTCATTAAATCGTATTGTTTTTTACATTACTTATTTTTATTTTTTAATATTATTTATTTATTTATTTGTAATTAATTAAATACTTTTATTTTAAAACAAAAAAAATATCAAACTATTTCCCCATAAATCACAGAATCGGTGATAGATCATGATTTTGAAAATAATATATATTCTCACATATTTATTATAAAAAAAATAAGCATATTATGGTTACTGGTAGATACATAATAAATGAATTACCATATAAAATAAATAAATATGTTATTGTCTGTACTGTATCCGGTGAAGTGAGAATCCGACCTTTTGCGAGTCCTACCAGTCTGATAAATCACTGCAATGACTTTTATGTCGATGGATCGACCAAATAATCATCTTTTAAATGCCTAAGCATTACAAAACCTTCAGAACTCCATTTCTTCAAACATACAAAAGAATAACATTGATTCAAATTCCAAACAAAGTTGTATGGAATGCGAAAACTAGATAAAATAATTTTTTGCATACATTTTGATATTTTCCATTTTAATTTTTGTATGAAACAGCTGTTTTACATGGTGTTGTATACTTTCAAGTACCTGATTTTCCATCGCGGTAGCACTTAGAAGTGTCTACCGAAGGCTGTACATTAATCGGATTGTGTATTTATTTAATAAAGTAATTATAATAATCATTTTCCTTATTGCACAAATAAACACAAGTCCTTTTTTAAATTCAAGATTTTACCATTCACAATGCTATTTTAATACAATACTAAATAATATACTAGAAAAAATACGACTCGCACAAGTCATCATAGCAACCGTAAAACAAACAAAAGATATTAAATTGTGCATAAAGCTGAATTGTCAATCTTACAAAATTTGTACATTTTCAAGATAATTTCCATAAAGATTTATGTAAAACGTTTCCAGAAACTTAATTTACTACCAGAATCTGACAAAAGAAAACTAATTAATTTACTTTCTCGTTGGTACGCTGGAGAATAATTATACGCCAGGTTTTCCCGTGATCGGTGATCTGGAACTGAGTGAGGTGCAAGATACAGACACAAATAGAGCTAGTCAGCTGCGTTGATCCGTCCTTTAATCAAGCGAGCTGCTGCAATCAGCTTCATTATTTTACCTAAGATGGCGTTTTCCGGGTGGGCCAAGGTGCGTCGTAAAAGCGGTTAAGGAGAATAATTAAAGAATTTTTTTTTTATAAGTTTGATGATAAAAGGTTAGCGCATTCATTGGTTCGTGTTTATGACTCTTTAAATCACTGGGGTTTGTTTTTTCAAAAGTAGTCCTGCAATAGCAGTCCGACGCATTTCGATTTATATGATCGAAGCCGACGCACGTCAGAGCAACAAGAATTTCCCAAAAGATGTATTGGACGGCCTTAATTGAAAGAACCTTATAGATGAGAATCTAATTGAGCAGAATACTTTAGGCACTTGCATGAAAAATATGATTCATTTACGCGGTTGTTCTCTTAATAAACAAATAATAATTAACAGATTCTGTTCTTGTAAATAAATAATTCCGATGCTTACCTTAAATAGTATTGTTTTATTAAATTTAGATTTTTCGCATTCACAGTGCTATTTTTATATTAACATAAATAATATTAGAAAAAAAATAGAAAATATCAACTCACCCGTAGCACCAGAAAAAGTCGACTCACCTGTAGCATCTAGTCCTGTCTGAGGTGCTACGGGGGAGTCGATTTTTTCTAGTATTTTTTCTAATATTATTTATCTTAGAATTGTTTTATTATGAACCAATACGAAACGGTTTGCTTTGTTGTTATCTTGAGTTCTTTCAGCATTATTTTAGGTTGCACAAGAAAAAAGTATAAATCGGGTGTACTGTCGTCCATTCAGTAGCTCTGCTGCTTCTGTTACTTAATAAATATTAGGTACTCCTCTTATCTACCTCACTTCTGATCAATACAAAAGAACTATCAATTCGATCCTGAATTAGACCACAGGCTAAATGAGACGCCACACGCTTTGCTGTCAGCCGGTGTAGTTTGACGTAGGAGTAATGCTCCTACTTATGCTATGCATCTTCGTGGAGTTTGTGCTTCAAAGGCGCTTGCAGCAAATATTCGTCGATTAGTATCGTTAGTGATTTCACTTTAGTCATTGATTAAACTTAAGATTAGCTATTCAATCAAGACTTTGAGATGAATGAAGCGCGCACTGGATTTAGATAACCAAAATAAAAAAATCTCTTTTCTCACTTATGTTCGGCTCTGAAATATTATCATTACATTTGAAAAAGAAAAGAATGCAGGAAGTTACACATTTACGTAGTGGACTGGTTCATCACGTTCTAAATTTGAAATTCAATGCGGGAAATGAATTTCAATAACTTACTTCCCGCACAAGTACCTATTCCAAATTCAACATGGTAGAATTCATCAGCAAGCGATATTTTTATGAAACTTTGTCTAAAATAAAATGCGTGACTGGTATTTTCACATGGCCACAAGAACCAATTTAAAAAATAAATTTTTACAAGGTTAAATTTATTTCCTCGCATTTCTTGAGAAAAGCACTATACAAGGCTTGTTCTGGAAGCAACTTACATTGCCTCGAATGATTAAAGCCCTCCTTTAATGTACTATTATCAAGCTACACTATTTATGTGGGTGTACCAAAACTTTTATTTTGTAGATATTAATAACTAGTAAAGTCTCATCAATTTCGCGTTTCAGCACAATACGTTTGCTAAATTACACATTCTGTTTCTCTAGGTATTCCCAGAGAAACAATTTCTTATCCTAAGCTGTTCGTTATTTGTAGTTATAGTTACTTGCAATTCCACCATTTTAAATAATAAATATAAATATTTTGACAACATCACATACATTGCTCCAATTCCAAAGTAAGTAGGTAAAGCACTTGTGTTATGAAAATCAGAGACAACGGTGGTATCACAAACACCCAGACCTGAGCCATTATAGAAAAGTTCGTTTTCTAAATTGATCCAACCGGGGATCGAACCCGGGACCTCAGAGATAGCGACACCTTGAAAATCGGTGTACAAAGCCACTCGACCACGGAGGTCGTCGAATTTTGACAGAACCATGTTATTATTAGGAAATCTAACTCAAACTGGGCTTTGGATTTTCGCTTAATAAATAGCAAATATTGTTGTTTACTGAATATCGTATGTACAATTTCAGTTTATGACAGCATAATAACAGCACAAAAACAGCTTAAAAAATATAGACGAAACTTTTTAAGTACACATGGACTTGATATTGATTAAAAAACTACCTTTCACCTCTTATCATAAGGCTTACTTTTCATCTACGGTAATCGGACCAGACATTTAATTTCCCTGATTTCATTAAAATCACTGTTTTTTTACTGGTTTTGGTATGAGGGTGTTCGTGGCCGCTAACGAGTCTCGCATTCAGACGTATTCAAATTAAGCCTTTGGCTGTGAAAATTCGTCGCGTTTAGGCCTTTTAATGTGCTTTGCTAAACAAATTTTTGGCACTCTTCTAAAGCTGAATCAATTATTTTTATAGTAATTAAAGAGTGTGAAAGTCTTTTTAATGTATTTATTCTTCTTAGGAGTTGTCCATTATTCACGTGAAGCTTGTAAGGATCCCTCCTTGTAAGGATTTGGAAAAAACAATATCACATGTTGAGTGTAGTGAGATATCACAGTTTTTCTTTGAACGCGCGATTTTTAACTTGAAATATCCTGCACTTAATGTTTGCCTGGACATTTTTAGACTTCACCACCTAAATGCAATCTTTTTATTCTGTTAATGGTACGTTCACAGATAAAATAAAGTAAACGGACTAAAATAAAATTGTTTTACTATTTTCGGGTTTGGTTGGAGATTTATTTTTTGACGATTTATGAGTTTCATCCACTCGCTTGGAAATGATATTACTAGTCGTCCATCTCATTATTGTAACAGAATCATACTTATTTGTGTATCGGATTCTCTCAGTTCAATTGTATTTTTTTTAGTAACAGTGTTTTGCTTTAAAAAAATATTTATAGTACTTAGTATTATTGATTTCAATTAAGTAGATATTTATTTTATACTAAGCGATATAATTTTGTCGGTAGTATGATTACATTCAGCCTTTTTTCAGAGTAATTTCATCAAACAGAACAGCACAGATTGTGGTTTTATTTTCTTTTCAAACTTTTTAAATAGGTTAAGATTTATGAAACAATTCCAGGTTTTTTTTTTTTGTTTTTGAAATATAGCAGAATTTTACTTTTCTTCAGTTTATACGCGGCGCTTACGGTATACGCTTTGTATAAACTGCATAATGCAGTTTTAATAAAGGTTTAAGTAGTATTTTATAGGTATGTATTTGTTATTTTATATTTATAATATATATATTTATATAATAATATAAGTTTCATTAGGTTTTATTAAATTCTTTGAGATTATTTATAATGATATTCGTAAACTTTTTGAATGCTTCAGCATATCTGGTTTTGGTTGCAATTTCATTCAGATTGTATGGATCGGTGATATTGTTTGTAGAGATAAGGTAATCGTTTCTTTGTGAGCCAAATCTCGGGCAGTATTTGAGAAGGTGTTCTAAGGTTTGGGGAGTTGTATTGTCGCAGGGACAATGATCATCAGAAGTTATGTTGAATCGGTTTAAGTATTGTTTGTGATATCCATGATTGGTGATAAGTTGTGTGATGGCGAAACGGGGTGGAATTATTTCAAGGAATGTATGGAGTTCGTCAAGTGTTGGGAAGAGTGTTTTGGTATGAGTGCAGGTGTTGTATAAGTCAGTAGCAGCAGTTTGGGAAAGGAGTGAGTTTTGGTGTTTGAAGTAGGAGATCGGGGTGTGGGAGTAGATCGGGACGGAGTGCATGTTAGCTGCAGCCTTAGCTGCTAGGTCTGCGGCGTCGTTACCAATAACGTTAGCATGTCCCTTAATCCAAATAAATTCAACAGTAAATCCGTTGGCTTTTAGCTGGATTATGTTTTTGAGGATTGATGATGCAAGAGGGTGTGTGGTGTTAGGGTTGCTCAATTCCATGAGCGACGATTTGCTGTCTGAGATGATGGTGGCAGCTAGTGGTTTCTGTTGTATTAACCAAGCAGTGGCTTGTTCAATTGCCAGGAGTTCGGCTTGGTATACAGAGCAGAGTCTGTGAAGTTTTAGTTTTTTAGTGGTGTTATTGCCATCCGGTTTGTAAACTACAAAAGCAGCGCCGACCTTATCGTCATGTCGGCTGCCGTCAGTGTAGATGTGTAGTGATTCGGGATTTATTATTTGATTGAGTTCGTTAGTGTCAGCAGCTTCTTTGTAAGTAATACCATTTCTGATAGATGGATGCGGTAGAGAGTGATGTGGAGTAGGTGTTTCGATAGGAATGTCTGAAGGAGTGAATTGTGAAGTATGAGTGAGTTTGGTTTTTTCGATGTCGGCTATTGCAGCGACTTGATTAGGTAGGGGAGTGAGTTGGGCTACGGAAATAGCTGCTGCGGTGCTTACTGTTCTGAAGCCTTGGATGATCTTGATGGCTATTAATCTTTGAAATGAAAGAAGTCGTTTTTTGACGATTTTATAGTTAAGGGCGTTGGACCAAACGCCAGCGGCGTAGGATATGATGGGTACCATGACTTGTAGGTATATAGTTTTTACATTTTCGGGGTGAACGCCCCAGGTCGGTCGGGTGAATATTACTAATTTATTAAGCAGTTTCTTAGCTTTATCAAGAGTGTAGTTTACATGTTTTATAAATCGGAGTTTATTATCAATGATTAATCCTAAGTATTTAATTTGGTTAGTAAATTCTAGTTTTCTATTGTTCATGATGATGTTGATGTTGTTAGCTTTAGGTGTAAAGCAAATCATTTGGGTTTTTTCGGGTCCAAATTCAAGTTTAACTGAGTTTCCCCAGTCAGTGATCAGAAGTAGACAATTATTGATGTTATTTTGTAGAACGTTTAAGTTTTTAGAGTGACAGATGAGTAAAATGTCGTCAGCATAAGCCTGAATGTGGCAGCCGGGAGGTAATGATTTAACCAGAAGTTCATCCAGCAACAGGTTCCATAGAACAGGACCACATACTGAACCCTGAATGCAGCCTCTGGTTAACTTTTTTGTCGATTTGTGATTAGTGAATCTAATTTCAGCGGTTCTGTCCATAATGTAGTTTAGTAGGAGTTGATATAGGTTTTTGGGACATTTAATGTAGTTTAATCGTTTGAATATAGCAGGCCACCAGGCACGGTCAAAAGCCGATTTGATATCCAGAGATACAGCAACGACTTGTTCACCGTGCATTTTAGCAGTGCGAATGATATTAAGTGCGTCATTAATGGCGTTGGTTGTGGAAGTTGGGGATTTGAAACCATATTGGTTTTTGGGGCTGGATTTATTCACATTCATGTGGTGGGTGAGACGGTTAGTAATTAGTCTTTCAAGGAGTTTACCTAGAACGTTTATAAGACCAATAGGTCGAAAAGATGATAAGTCGGTAGTTGGGTTTGCATGGTTTGGGAATGATTTTGGCGAAAGCATGTTTCCACATTTTTGGAAAGTATCCTAGTTGTAAGCATCGGTTCATCAGCGGTGTGATTATATTTGGGAAGTTTAGGGCAAACTTAGTGCATATATCGGCAGTCAGATGGTCGGTGCCAGGGGCTTTTTTGGGGTTCATATTTTTCAGGGTTTCAATGATTTCAGTAAAGGTGAATGGAGGTTCGTCTTGGCTGAGTTGGTTTGGGTTATTCATAAGATTACGAGTTTCTGTCTGGGAAGGTGTCGTGTCAGGTGTATCATCCGGGAAAAATTGAGTGAGAAGTGCTTCAGTGGTGTCGGTGGGATTGGTGGTAAAAGTCCCATTTGGTAGTTTTAAGGTACTGGGGGGTTGAGTGATGGGTTTTGTTTTTATAATTCGGTTTGTGACGGACCATACATCTTCTTTATTTTGTCTATTGCAGAATTCCTTAAATTGACTAGTGGATTCTTTGCATATGGCAGCAGAATATTCGTTACGTAGTTGTTCTCTGGTTTTTAGTGTTTCATCAATGGGTAATTTACGTTTTACTAGTTTGCTGAGTTGATGGTGATTTTGTACAACTTTCTTTTTAATCTCGTCCAGTTCTTTGGTCCACCATGGTTTTAATCATCATATTTTGTAAAACATTTGCAATGTTCTTATACTTGGTACGAGTAAACATTTGGTGAGATATCTGTAAGAGGCGGTTCTTATAAATACTGAAGTCCTGGACCTATACTCAACACTCAATTAATTACATCGTTTACCAGTAGGTTTTTGTGCCTGATTTTTTGTCGCCTAAATAAGGGCACCATTGAGGGTGCGGTTCTACTAGAGATTTGTGCGAGGTAGCTAAAAGTGCCCAGGAGACAAAAGAGTAGGGTCGATTGGATCAGATGAAAGGAGTGTCAAAGGATGTGAGTTCAAAATCGCCTCTATTTCTGTGAACAAAGTAGCAAGCTCTTCAAACGTTAAATTGGCATTACCGGCTACGCAATGTAAATAAAATTTGGCGGACTTAGCGCCAGCCTCCCACGCTCCTCTGAAATGAGGTGAATACGCGGGGACTAAAGACAAATTTAAAACCTTCGTTTCAAGCAAAATCGCTAACCGACTCACGACTGGATCTGAGTATCTTTATCTCATTGATTGCACCCTTAAAATTTGAACCATTATGTCACAAAAAGTAGTGTTAGCTTTGCCTCTTCTTGAGACAAATCTACGCAAAGATAAAATGAATGCCTCGGTGTTCAAATCGCTCACCAATTCTATATGTAGTGCCTTAGTTGAGAGGCATAAATAGCACTTGGAGATACGGTTTTCCCTACCTTTGCAGGCAGGCAGGTAGGTTGTCCATTAAGGGCTGAACCGTCTGACCTCGTAAACGTACGTAGATGACGCACTGCTTTGTTGTACTACGTGACGGCATCAACTACCAGAATCTTTCTCTTACGGAGGCCAGTAGATGCGGCGGTCCTGCATGAAAAAATCTCACATATTTAAATAATAATTTAGTGAAATGATGCTTTGAATCTAAAACAAGGGGGAGTTCTTTATCATAGTCGAAATCAAAATTTTTGATTCGACCCCCGGTTCTTAACAAACCATCTGAATTTGGTATCAACTGATGGTGCCATGGTATGGAGCTGATGTGGTGCAAAAGAGGGGGAGCTGGCTATCAATACTTTTTGATCCAACAGTTCTATTATTCCTGCAATGATTGTGGTGAGAGTATTACTACATATTGAAGGTGTTCCAAAGTGGTTTGGTAAGTGATTGAAATTTTCCTTAATAATTTCAAAATTCGTGAGTCTAAGGGATCTGGCAGCTGCATCAGATAGTTCTTTAACTCCCCATACATGGCATCCTGGTTCATGAAAGGAGTTTGGTCCTCAGATGTTTTATGTATGCCTGTACAGGAGTTTGCATTGTTATGTTATCCTCGATCTCATCAAGAAAATCCAGGGTGAGTCCGACTGCATCTAAAGACAAAGTATCTCCACCCAACGGATTAATTGAGGTGTCCATCTGTAATAGTTATGGATGTGCACTTGTTGTCTAACTCTCTATTAATAGTAATATATCCAAAGTTATGGAGTCTGTAAATTAAGGAAGGAGGTAATATAGAAGACAATATCCTATTATAGTTTGTTGTTTTTCGCCATTTATTGTTCTACCCTACAACCCGAGAAATCCACTGCTTTGTCTGCTGTTTGGTCTCTGGTGTGTTGTGGTGGATCCACGTTGCGTCCACGGTTAAGAAACATCATGGTGCAGAGTTTCCACAGTATTTATCAAGCTTAGCCTTGGTCTAAGTGATGGTTTTTTCTTTTTTTTTGTAAAAAGACGAACTTATTGAGCCGCCCTCGTAACAATAATTATCTTAATTACTATAATTTTCGAAGCTAGCTTGATGTTTTGATAAATATTATAGACTTGTTATTGATCTATTTTCAAAGTCAGTTCGACGTTTTAATAAATATAACAGACTTGTTATTGATCATTTTTGAAGTCAGCTTGATGTTTTAATCAATATTACAGACTTGCAAACTTGCAATTGATCATTTTCGAAGTAAGCTTGATATTTGAATAATTAATATAACAGACTTGTTATTGATCATTTTTGAAGTCAGCTTGATATTTTCATACTGTATCTACGTCCTACACGTAGAAGAAAATTATATTTTTTGCTGGTTCAAGTTTTATTACTTTTGCAAATTTTTCAACAATATTTTACTGCAATGACATCACGAATATATATTTTCAGAATATTACGATCATCTCTTTTTCACCCCATTTTTTTAAAAACTTCTAGTTTCAATGTTTTTTTAAAAAAAAAGCCTGTATCATTATCGCACACAATAATTATGTTTTGCCAGCTATTTTAATTAGTTGTCCATTTATTGGAAAAAAATCAGGAAAATCATCATTATTTTATATCCTCATATTTTGTTGTAACTCCATTGTTTCTAAATAAATAAAAATTAACGAAATCTCTTTTATCTATTGTTGTTTACACAATAAAATTTATCTCATTTAAAAGTCAAATGACATCCCCCACCTATATCTGCATCGAAAGCACTTTAACGTCATTTCAAGCACCTATTAATTGAACGCAAATGCGTTCTTCGCGATTAATTCTTCATTATTGAAATTGATAGGTTCGCTTATTATGAAAGAGCTTTAATTATAGGCTCTCTGAAAATTTATTTATAAAATAGTATTTTGTTTCATACTACTTCAATGTGAAAAAGCTTTTCCGTTTTACACAGTGAAATTGCATTTACTATACTAACACATAGAAGTTAAACTTAATAACTATTGGTACTGAGTATGAATTCAAATCCTTTGAATCCGCTAAACAAGTATTTTTAAGTGAGTGTGTTTTTTTTTTAAATTAACAACATCATATACATTGCTCCGATGCCAAAGTAAGTAGCTAAAGCACTTGTGTTATGGAAATCAGAGACAACGGTGGTATCACATACACCCAGACCTGAGCCAATATTAAAAATTAGTTTTCTAAATTGACCCAACCGGGGATCGAACCCGGGACCTCAGAGATGGCGACACCTTGAAAACCGATGTACAAAGCCACTCGACCACGGAGGTCGTCAACGTTTACTTAGAGTGTATACTTTTTTCAGATTTTGTTACGACATCTTATAATTTATTTTTTACTGGGACTACAACATTAGGATGAGACACACGGCTAAAGCATACAGACAATTCGCCATGATAAAAATAGAATTTAACCATATAAGAAGTAAAAATATTGCATTGTCTTCCAGTTCTGACCTAAGTTCAAAGTTTCAAGTCTCGGGAAATTAGTATAAAAACGTTTGCTTTTGTGAACAAACACACAAATAAGAAAGCAACCCAGTAAAAACGTATTTATAAAACACAAAATATAACTCCCAAATGCTTCTTTACTTCAAAGGATTACTTATTTTTGTATATATTTTTTTTTCAATTAACTGGTCCATGATATACAAACAATACGAAATAGTTCTAATGCTCATTGGGATAAAAATAAAAATTGCTAAGCAAGTGGTACCTACGTCTGCTATCTTGTCTTCTATAGTAGAAAGCTATTACTTTCTTACGAGGGGTGACGCCGAAGGCAAATAAATACAGACTCTTATGAAATTCTGAGAAAGTAATATTCTTGTTTTAAATAAAACATTAAAAACATTCTGCACACTTGGTCTCTACAATATGAAATAAATCTCTCTCTTCAATTATGAATGATAAACTTATAATAAATCTCAATGTAACATGACGAACCTGCACACGTTTTCAGGGTTCCGTACCCAAAGGGAAACGTAAAAACAGGACCCTTACTAAAACTCCGCTGTCCGTCCGTCCGTCCGTTCATCTGTCACCAGGCTGTATCTCATGAACCTTTATAGTTAGACAGTTGAAATTTTCACAGATGATGTATTTCTGTTGCCGCTATAACAACAGAATTTAATAAATATTATGGGGGTCTCCCATACAAGAAACGTGATTTTTTTTGCTCGTTTTTGCTCGATATTGATAACGACAACAGGTAGACGCTTAAAATTTTCACAGAATATTTAGTTACATTATTTACTTTAAAAAGAAATAATAAAAATTAAAATAAAACATTTATTTAAGGGGGACCATACAACTGTTTTTATATTAAACAGATAAAAAACTTAAAAAACAATTGGGAATACTGCTCTTAGTAAATACTATCGATGAAAATTATAGTGAGCACCGAGACAAATGAAGTTTCTAAAATAAAAATTAAATAGTATTACCGAAGTTACAAAGTTGTATTTGTAGTTAATTTCATACAAAATTACTACATACGACCGCAAATGTAAGTTTGTCAACTTTTTTTACAAGTTGCTACGGAACCCGTTTTAAAAATGTCGAATGTAATATTCAAAAATAGGTGTTATAAAATTAAGAATCACAATATTATAACTACATTTTACAAAAGAATATAGCCGCTTCTTTACCTACTAGTGGCGAGGGATGAAGTTATGGAGAAGATAAGCCGTTCTACAAAAATGATAGTGGATCGGTGGGGTGGGATTTTTAAAAGCTAAGTCGGTGGGAATCGGCTTGATTGGAGCGTTCGCCGCTGTTACCTACTCATAGTGAACAAATCTGTCTATTAGAACCGGAACTGCTTCTTGGTGTGCAGCAATCTGTTTTGTATCGGCCAAGCGAATGAGACGATTAAGCCACGATCCTGCCGATATCGACTGCAAATTAAATCTATTCTGTGGCCGCTGCGGGCGTGGATTGCTTTCCGGAGATTGGTGCTGAGTTTACAAGCAAATTATTTTGTATGCTGTCCTGATTCAATAATAAGATTTACTCCTATTTATGCAAGTATTTTTCTTGATTTAATAATTTCACCCTTGCCAAGGATCCCACATGATAGAAAATCTGTCATATCTTTTTAAATACCTTTAAATTTAACTGAACTGTTGCTCTTGGTAGCTTCGGTTTATGAACAAGCCGTCAAAAAAATCTCCTCCCCGCAGTCACCCGATTCCTCGTGGTCCTACTAATTCCTACTAGTAGGACTACGAGGAATAGGGTTTCCTCGTGGCATATACGGCATATATGACATATACGGCGACGGAGGGCCAGCTCCTAATCCTCAACACATCAACTAAAGTCTAAATATCCTACAGTTTCTAAAGTAAAGATCCTAAACATATAATAACGTAAATAAATATTAAATATTAGATTATAATGTTTTGCTATTATGATGTTTTGAGAATATCATATACGGCGACGGAGGGGCGACTGGAAAATGAGCATGATTTACTCCTAGTGAGAGTTAGGGTCTCTCACCCTATCTATAATTATAAATAATATACATATTTTTAATCATTCGCAATTTTGAAGGTAAATCAAATAAAGGTTACTTTTAGATTGAAATTTTAAAGAGTTTTTTTATAAAAATACTAATGTAAGTAGATTTTATTCAAACCTTTAATAGTCTTCATCATGTTTGACCAGAAAAATGAAAACACTATACGAATAGAATTAAAACTGAAATTCTTAAGGTTTTACACAAATATCATTTACTTTGCTTCTCTACCAATTTGTTTTTTATCATTTCTCTAAAAAGCAGAATATTCGGTGCGTTCCACTTCCTGTAAAACGTTTGTTCTGAACACTTTACTAACCAAGCCGTTAGTTTTGGGAACCTGAAATGGAAAATATACATTTTATGAAATGATACGAAGGTCGTTCCCCTAAGTCCAAGTAGTACCTATGTAAAGTCAATAATTTTATTACATAAAAGTTTATGGTAAGTTAGTAGTTACTTGTAACTATATGAGTTGATTTGAAATTTCTCTAATTGTACTTATGCTAAATACGCTTACAATTTTTTTAAGCTTAAAATAGTCAGTGACATATTGGCCTGTTTTAAACATTTGTGAAAAAATATGATTGATGTGTCTGTGAGTTTATTGACTCAACTCGCAACAGACTGCGTAAATATTAGTATGAAAAATTTTTCCAATTCATTTGACTATAAATTGCTGCTATAAAATTTACTCACTAGCTGTTATTGTCAGTGAGTGAACTCTATAAAACACAGTTTAAAATTATTTACATAAAGTTCTGTGATGGATGATAAAAAAACTATTAAACAATCATATCAGACATCACCCATTCCAAATGTACAGTCGACCAAATTGAATCATGCCCCCCCTTAAGGTATTTTTTTACAGACATCCAAATAAACGTAGGTTGAAATTCGCTTGCATACATTACCTTGGTAACGGACCTGCTATCATTTTATTAGACACTGACTGTCACTGACTAGGCTTTGATAAATAGATCGGACAGTCTTAACTATACTCGTTCGTGACAACAGAGAAACGCTACTACTGTCTCTGTCTTTAATTACACTTTTTCTCAGTGACTGACTACTACTTGACATCTGACACACTGTCATAATGTCATTTTATTTTTAACTCAAATCAGGACAGCTTTATTTAAAACATATATAGTGCAGTTACAACAAAAGTTAAAATTGCATAGATCTGTGACCCGTAATGATGCATTTTATTCATATTTAAAACGTACTAAGTGCAACATACACGAGAGAGAAGAAAACCTATTTATTTTTATGGTTTCAAAGGAGTGATCGGCAAAGTGGGTAATTATTCAGTTGGGTCGACTATATTTATTTAGGAAAATAAAATATAGAAAAGAAATCCTATTTCAGTCACTAAACAATCTGAAAATCTGACTTAGAAACTCGGTACTTAAACTAAGTATCGGGACTGGTGTGCCACCCACTTAACCACGAATTTTGCAAAAAATCTCACTACATTTTATTTAGCTTGAATTAAATAAAAATAAGCTAACCCCTTCGCATCAATTGGTAGTATTTCATTCATAGAGCTGATGGTAGACACACAGCAGATGTCAGCTATGGTAAGGTCATCACCAGCCAGCCATGTTTTAGTTAGAAACTTCTCCATAAAACCATATGCTTCTTTAAATTTTGCTAAGTTTTCAGATTTGAAGTCTTTGTCGTCACCATACAATATTGGCACCTAAAAAATTGAGAATATTTTTCTGTAATGAGAATTTTTGAGCGATGCATGTCTATCCCACATGCACGCTGGCCACTTCATCATACTTTTCCTATCATATGCAATACACATTCTGACGCGTATATTCCTATTGCCCGTATCAGATCCGCACGCTGGAGATCCACAAACCAAGAAAATAGCCGTTCTTAATTGTGAGATTTAAAATAATGTTTACCCTTTAGAAGTCTATAATCTAAGAAGTAGTTGTGTGAAAATATACAGAGATTACAGCAAAAACAGACGGATGTTGGGAAAATCTGAAATAGATTAGCGTATCTTACTCTCCGACAAGCTATAATCGATAATGTTCTACACAAGAAGTGCCCTAACTTTTATATGTTTTCTCCATGTTAAGTTCAGTTATGGTGCTTATAAACACCATAAGTATAAACGCACTGCTGAAGTTTATATATACTTTAGCAGTGCGGCATTATGATGATGAGGCCTGCTCGGAGTGAATAATATGCTCATCATATAATATGAAGTAACAGCGTAAAACACTCACTCCCAGTTCAACTGGTAATTAACTGTTCCTGTGAAAATAGAGCATCCTATTCGTAGGTAACTGGAAACCTGATCTTTTTCTAAACGTAAGTACACAATTTGCAGTATAATAAAGCGCATAGCAAAAATATTAAGTTAAGTTTTGGCTTGAGGGGGAAATTTAATTCTTTAAATCTAAGCACTACTCTACTTCATTGGAAACATAATTATGTAACGATGTCCAAGGCCCCATTACCGAGACGATCCACGGTAACTCTACGACGACAAGCAGCTATAGACTGACGCCATACGATTAGTAATGATTGAGTGAAAATATTCCTTACAACTGTTGTCCGCAGTATATTGAAAAGAACTCCGCTATCAAAATGCAGTCTTTGGTCTACGACTGCTCTCTTTTTAGGATCCTTTGGATAGAGACTGTCAGTTTCACCGTATGTTGATACTAAATATCCACAGATTGCATGGCTGAAAGAAAAATCTTTCATAAAAAATATATAATGGAAATGAAAAAATAGTATTATTATTAAATTAGTATTCGAATAAACTATATGGGGATTTATACCATGTACCTGTTTGTTTTTGAAACTCCAATATTGCAACTACATGCAACTGCGCCGAAATATCCGAGTCTCGAAAACAAACAGGTACATTGTGTAAATCCCGATATAGTTTATTCTAATAACGTCAATAACCATGGAAATTTAAAACATTATAAAATTAGTATTCGTTCAAATAAAAATACTTTCAGTACTAAAATAATTTTTGTAATAGGTAAGTAAATTTTTAGCATTCATAATGCTATTTTTATACAATACTAAATATTGTATAGGGTAGGTAAATATTGAATTGCGTTTCAGATATTTGCACAAGATTGTTCACCAAGGTTTAACTATTTCATTATTCATTATTCATATGTTTATTGCTTTGACCATAATGTACAAAAGATGTTAATATAATAAAGTAGATCATCATGGACCCTGTCGGGCACAGCAAAAAAATAAAAATGGTGAGAGGGGAGACCTTTCTCTTTATGTGACAAAATTTTAGTTTTATATTAGTTAGTAGTTTACCTATTATTTATAAATTTTTATTTAAAAAGATTTTTTTGTTTTGGTACTTTCTTTTAGTTTTTAATATATTATTTCAAGCTTGTATCATTAAGGTATTCCTGGATACTATAATAATGTTTTTTAATTAATATTATTTTTAGTTGTGTTAGAAAGTCTTTATCTTGAGTTAAATCTTTTATTGAATTTGGCAACTTGTTATATATTTTTATTGACATTATTAGTGGTCCAGAAGAGTGCATTTTTAAACGAGATGTAGGTAAAGTTAACTTTTTCCGATAGCGTAAATTATATCTTGTCGTTGTTTCTTCACGCGTTTGATAGAATTCTGGGTATTTTCTGACAAATTTGCATGTCTCCAAAATATAAATACACGGTAATGTGAGGATTTGATATTTGACAAAGTATGGTTTGCAGCTAATTATGTTATCTAAGTTAAATATTATACGAATTAGTTTCTTTTGTAAGGTGAATAAAGAGGGAGCATCAGTGCTGTTACCCCACATAATCACCCCGTAACAAAGCCGCATGGCTTTGTTACGGGGTGAGCGTAAGCGCGGGGTGTGCGTAAGCGTAGTAGGTAGTAAGTGCTGTATGTTCATCTGTCGTTATTTTTACTTCACGTAAGGCATAGACAAAGCTAGAAAATTTGGACTTAAGTTTTTGAATGTGGGCCTTCCAATTTATGTGAGTATCTAATATGAGACCGAGTAAAGTGACTTCATTTACTGTTTCTATTTTATGATTGTCATATATGAAATTTAAATCTATTTGAGCTTTTTGATGTGGGTAGAATGTTATTAATTTAGTCTTTGAGAAGTTTATATCAAGGTTGTGGTCTTTCATCCAGTTATTAAGATCATTGAATATGAGGTTGAGTTTATTGATTACATCTTTGCTGTCGTTAGAAGATGTAAGAAGGGATATATCGTCTGCGAATAACACACACGGTTCTTGCACTACTTTCGGGAGGTCGTTTATATAAAGAAGAAATAACAAACATCCGATGACACTTCCTTGTGGAATAGAGGCATTGGTAGTTATAGTGTCAGATCTGACATTCAATCATGTTTCTAAACCAACGTTTCTTTTCGCAGATAAAAAGTCGTTCATCATATTTTGTAATCGACACATTGCGCCATGTCATTGTTGAGAAAATTGCATTCGTCGAAAATATTTTCGAACTTGTTCTTTTCACTAATTGTCTGTAACCACTCAGATGGGATACCATTTATAAAATTCGGAATGCAAAAAACTTAAAACTTAACAATGATTAAATCTAAACCAATGGTTTATAGTTAAAAAGTCGTTTGTCATTTTTGTAAGCAAGTCATAGCGCTATGTCATTGTTGGAACAATTTAATGTATTCGTTGAAAATATTTTCAAGTTTGTTCTTTGCGCGAATTGTCTAGCTGATAAATTGTTTTGAGACAAAATACTTGGACAGTTTAATATTTCACTTAGCAAGTTTTTCTTCGGACGGTATCTAGTGAAGTGACTTTTGTGATTTTTCATTTCACATTTAAATTCTATATACTACGACTGTAAGATGCTAACTTCTGGAAAGTTTGGTAGTCGCTTAAGTTGAACAAATTAATTATTTTAACCGTTGGCATGCCTGGTAGGGTCCTTCAGACCCGGCACCTCAAAGAAGTGATGATATTCTTTCAAGTTTGTATCCAAACTTGCTGTGCTCCCGAGTAGCTAACTACATCGACTAGACATCATTTTGCCACCCCTCCCGCGGCTCGCAACGCAGTCGTGTCCGAAAAAGGACGAGTTTTTCTGCGTTCGAGTCTGAAAGACTCGACCAGGCACGCGTTAACTTTTTTAATCGATAACTCATTATTATTGTTCTTATTTTATACTATGTTTTACGAGGGAAATTATTTATTAAAATATCTTGTATCTCTTGTAAAAGTACGTTTGGTTTGAATAAGCAAATATTTTTCTTCGAAAATTGTGGACAAATCTTACAATATCCCCCAATCCGATTTATGTAAACCACTATGAATAGGAGCAAACAGAACCCCGTATTTTTTACCCGATAACTTCGCAATTACACTATATTTTATTCAATCAGTAAATTGTGTTCTAATTTTATTATGAATATGTTAGCCATATTCAAATACTAACAATTGAAGACTAACATCTTCATTTTTTAGTTCTACACGATCAAACGGTGGTTATTTTTTCTGTATTTCCCGGGCGGACGCATGAGGCCGGACGCAGAATATAGTGATTTAATAGCTGGACGCATGCGTCCGGGCCGGCGTTGGAGTGTAAGCCCAACAGACAACATTGCTCATAGACTAGTATGATTTACCTGTCCCAAATAAGAAAGTCCCCGTCTCTTAGCAGTGGAATTGTATGTTGAGGATTCATCTGAAAAATAATCATTATTTATTGTCACGACACCGTCAATATTTTTTTACCTATGCTAGAACTTTAATATTAAGTTTCATTATAAGTACCTACTATAAGGACTTACTTTTATAAATTCTTCAGTCAAATGTTCCCCCGTTGGTATGTGTACATTAACGAATTCCACATCTGGGATATTCAAGGCATGGATTGTCATGAATACAGACCGACATGGCGGGCTCGTATCTTTCTTGTATAGTGTCAATACCATTTTGTCTTCCTTTATTGACCTGTCATAAGAAAAGCCATAAAATAAAGGTAATTAATTTTTTTCATTTTTCTTATTCTAAGTTAGATAGCCGAGGAATTGTGACTTATAAAAAAATTACCTACTGTACCTACGGTACCTACTGTTAAAAATGCTATAAGAGGAGACGGAGAATCATATTTAAATAAGTTTGTATTAAAACTTTTCGAAACTATAATGGTTCTTTGTTGACTTGACTACGGAATCCTAAAAACAATAAAATACCACTAATGAGTGGCTCTATGACCGATAGATCTCGCGGTTGTGCCATTTTTGGTAATTTTTCTAAATGGCTGAAATATGATTGTTTTTTTGTTTTTGAAAACTAAATCGACCAGAAATCTATAGGTATAATTATCGAACCTGCTCACAAAATTTCACGAGAATCGGTTGAGAAATGCGACCTGTAGGGTAGAACAGACGGACAGACGTAGAAAAGCATTTTTGCCCAAGCTGAAACGGAGATGCTTCGCTCGGTCAATTAATCATATTATAATTTAAACAGAATTAATAATTTGTAAAAGGTCTTTATAATGAATACTTTAATCGCAAGGAGAATTTTATTTGTACTCTGTGCTTTACATAAGAAATTATTTTATACAATAAAATCTACTCACCAAAATAAACTCCGAACGGCACAGAATCCCCACAAATACTACTTATTTATAAGCCAACCTTAATGGAAACTGGTTATTCTAATAAACCCACTTTGCTGGAAACACCTGTATTACTATTCGTTTGGTACCTATCAGACAGTAACTAAAGTACTTAATGGTTAAGATAGCAGATAATTTAATCAAAAATGACAAAATTAAATTGCCAATTGAAGGGCTGATTTTTCAATGCCTTGATATATTTTATTCGTTTGATAACGTATTATATATGGCCAAATTTAGAAAAAATTACATTCGTGTGTCTGCCAAATTTTTTTATATGACTTTTATTTTATTTGGTTAATAATTTAACTGACTGATATTTCTTATCTGACGATTGAAAAATCGGCCCTTAATGAGATAAAGAGAATATTTTCAAAATGCGTTGAGTTTCCTGTCTCAGTCAAAATAGTTACTTATTTGCGAATGTGTATTTTTTTTAAATACCTAATCAAAATAATTTGGTTTTTCACAAAAAAATCTATATTATCTTATAGACATATTCTAGAGCCACGGACGAATTCAAGTTTATTAAACTGTCGTATTTTATGAGAATACCCTTGGAAATTGAGATACAGCTGTCTTATCCGATTATTTTAAAGTAAATACAAATAATATTTTAGTAAAGTTAATACAAATTCAATTTTATTGATACGTTTTGCTAATTGCTTTTTTAATTTCCCTTCATACAAAGTCACAGATACTAATTTCGGAGTCCATCCCTTAGTTTCAATTTTACACAGAAGCGACAATGTCCTTTCAGTCCTTTACTATTTGAATGAAAACCCTCAGATTATTGACCGTAACCCAAGGGTTTAATACGCAAATCCATTTATTCGACGAAGGTAAAGCTTCCCTAATAATCTAGGGACTGAAATGTCAACATGGGCAAACTGTATTTCATACGGTTCGTTCTATTTTGCTAAATTCCTTAAATAAACTTTGACATTTTATTTCCTCTTACAGTTTTAAATCAGTGGTCTTTGTATTTGTATTTGCTTCAATCGTGGCCATAAATGATTAATTATAATAGTTACTCTATTGGGTCTATATGGGCTTAAAAAATACATGACACTCTATTGTTCCAATATTTTTTAATATATTTTATCATTAGAAATAAAACACTTTTTACGGATTACAGCGCGTATTATTAATTCAGGTTTTGTGCTTGTTTGTTTTTGCGTGTTTTTACTTTAGTCCTCCCGTGACCATGGCCTCGGAAAGGTGTCGAAACGTAGGGAATTCAAAAAAATAATAAATACAAACTAAATAATTATAAAACAACACCTGAATTAATAATATACGCGCTGTAATCCGTAAAAAGTGTTTTATTTCTAATGAACTGTATGCGCGAAAGTCTTAGAAAAGTATATATTTTATCATATTTGAGTTGCAGTTGAGGGTTAGCTTTATGATGAATAGAATACAATACAACATACAATTTCTTTCTTTGCATTTCTATAAATACACTGGCCTTCAAAACTTATTACCTACCACACTTTTAAAATTGTAATAGCTTTTAAAATACACAAGATATATTTTTGAAATAAAAAGGATTAAAAAAGGATTTTATTTTTTAACAATAACTTAACAATCGATAAACTACTTGAAAAAAAAACCTTTTTTTGTTTCAAAACTCGTTCTATTGTTTAAGAGAAATTGCAATTTTAAAAGTTTGGTACTAAGTTTTGAAGGCCAGTGTAGTTTGTGATGTGTGGGTAGTGTAAATAAACGAATGAGAAAAACCATTTGAAGCATTTTTTATTAGATACATTTCTATTCGTGCAAAATAATGTGAATACATTTATGGCTTAAATACTGTCGTACATTTTTTAAACAATTAGCGTCTTATTAATACTCAATGCTTAGTGTTTTGTTGTGATCTAAACATTGTATTGTGTTATCAAACATAATAATATGAAGAGCTTTACTGTTATTTCCCTCCTGACCGATGGTACAACTGCTTAGAAGACGGTTAGGTTCCACTTAAGATAGCTTTTGCTGTAATAACTGTTTAAATATTTCGACTCCAGGCTCATTGCATTTCTTGTAAAACTCTTCAGACGACAGCTTTTTCAACCATGCAGCTAAGTTTGGATACCTGGAAATAAATAAATAAATATAAATATTTGACAACATCACATACATTGCTCCGATTCCAAAGTAAGTAGCTAAAGCACTTGTGTTATGGAAATAAGAGACAACGGTGGTATCACAAACACCCAGACCTGAGCCATTATAGAAAAGTTCGTTTTCTAAATTGACCCAACCGGGGATCGAACCCGGGACCTCAGAGATGGCGACACCTTGAAAACCGGTGTACAAAGCCACTCGACCACGGAGGTCGTAAATATTTGATACAATTTTTTATTGTTGTTTAACAGTGCGATTAACATCTAAGGGCTTGTACACAAAACTGCGATGCGACGTCGCATCGCAAAAACCTGCGAGCTCGCTAAACGCGTCGCAAGAAGTTGCGAATTGATTCGCATCGCGCATTCCTGCGATGTTACGTGTGATTACGATGACGTGGAAGGGAGACGCCTTGCCGCACGAAATCGCATCGCTGCAATTCGTTTTACAATTTTCTGCGTTGCGAATTCGCATCGCGTCGCATCGCAGTTTTGTGTACAAGCCCTTACAGCTTTTTGATCGCTTAACACGAAGACAACATTGAGTGAGTGATAAAAATTGCGCATTTTTTTACCTTTTTATACTTATACTTAATTTGATACATGCAAAAGAAATGCCATATAGTCGTTCTTTATATCACATTGTAAAATTTAAAATTTAACAACTTAAAATCAAGAAATTATAATTATTCAAATCATTATTATTAATTAGATACGCATATATATTTTTTTCAAAGTCTGTTAAATTTGGGTGGGGCCGGAGTTATTTTTTTTTTATTTAAGGCGAGGCCAGTTGACGATCTGATGAAAATATTAATTTTTGAGCTCCCAATGTGAAGAACTGATGTAGAATCCTACTTCACAAAAAATATATTTCAGTAGACTGAAAAAGAAACAAAACAACACAATAACCGAACAGAATATTGAAAAATGGCTTGGAACTTTGTAAAAAAATCCTGAATAACACCATAAAAACTTATAAGAATAAACTTCCAATCGTCCGATTTTATAATTTTCCACGACAGTGATACGATTTTTTTCATGCAAAAAGGATAGTTTTTTTATTGATCTAACGAAATAACCGAGTACATTTCTAATAAATGATCCAGTATTCCAGAAATCAATAAAAATACACTATATTTCGACTAATTTGTGGCGAAGCGACAATTAAAGCTATGCAATAATCAACCATATTCTAAAGAGATATAGTGAAAGAGCAGATTTCGTAAATTGCTTTGCCTTAAACTTTTACCTATAGTTGATTCATATTTTTTTTACTTAAAACCCACTATTTCTTATTATAACAATTATGAACTAATAGTTAAAATAAACAAAATTAGTGCATCGTGAAGTAATAATTAATGCAAGAACACATTTACATCACTGTGATTACACATGATCTACATGTTAAGTACTATTTGTTTTCAATACGTTTTTTCCCGATATCCCCCAGTGAAGGATAAAAGTAGGGTCAACGGGAATATGCCGTTACTATGAATACGACGTTGCGTTAACTATTATAGTGGTCTTGTGGTAATTCTAGTCTATCGCTACATATTTAGTGGTCTTGTGCTAATTCTAGTCTATCGCTACATATTTAGTGGTCTTGTGCTAATTCTATTCTATCGCTACATATTTAGTGGTCTTGTGCTAATTCTATTATATCGCTACATATTTAGTGGTCTTGTGCTAATTCTAGTCTATCGCTACATATTTAGTGGTCTTGTGCTAATTCTAGTCTATTGCTACATATTTAGTGGTCTTGTGCTAATTCTAGTCTATCGCTACATATTTAGTGGTCTTGTGCTAATTCTATTCTATCGCAACATATTTAGTGGTCTTGTGCTAATTCTAGTCTATTGCTACATATTTAGTGGTCTTGTGCTAATTCTAGTCTATCGCTACATATTTAGTGGTCTTGTGCTAATTCTAGTCTATCGCTACATATTTGCTTTTATATCAAAAATTTATAAAAAATATGAATATGTACGAAGTTGCATTTACTACTTATTGCTCTTGTGCTAGTTCAATGTTTTGCTAATTTGTACTAAGCCAGTATGCTTTTTAGCAGTTGCCTATACATTCCCAAACCAAACGCATTTCCTTTGATGTAAAAGTCGTTGGAAGCACAACGTGCTAGCCAAGCTGTCGTATTCGGATATCTGAAAATTTTCAAAGGTTTGAGTCTCGCAAAGCAATAACGGATGATGAGTTACTTAGAATTAAGATAAATAATATTAGAAAAAATACTAGAAAAAATCGACTCACCGTAGCACCTCAGTACGGGTGAGTCGATTTTTTCTAGTATTATTTGTAATATTATTTATCTTAATATAAAAATAGCATTGTGAATGCAAAAAATCTAAATTTAATAATTATTTAGAATTGTTATAAAAAAGTTAATTTTCTTTTACCAATATTAATAATGTTGCTGGAACCCAGTTCAATTTCATTAAATCCACCATTTTTTTAATCCAATATTCTCTTCGGCCGTTTCCGAAACCAAGTTTCGAAACTAATTTCGAAAGAGGAATTAAAATGCTGTTTTGGCAACCAGTTTCGTATATTTTTAATTTTGCGGATAATCTTTATTTTTTTGCTGTTTCTTAAAAAACAACACTTTTGTAAAACAGTCAAGGTATAATTTGATAATATTTAACCTATCCATCCCAAAGAGACTATACAGTCTATACAAAAAGCGATTGGCGATTTTTTCACCAATTTATATGTGACGTACTAGTACTTATAATATTTACTTACAAATTTTCATCGATAGGCAAGACAGCATTCATGGAGCTGATGGTGGCCACACAACAGATGTCAGCCAGCGTTATATCGTCTCCCACCAACCACTGTTTTGTCAAAAACTTTTCGGTAAACTCATACGCCGCTTTTATTTTGGCCAAATTCTCGGGCTTGAAAGCTTTTTCGCCTCTGAATAGCACTGGTTCCTGAAAATATATTTGTAAATCTTTTTAACAGTCTTGTATCTTTAAATTACTTAAATGAACATGTTCAAGGAATGTATTGTAACTTCTCATTTATTCATTCAATTTGAACAGAGTAGATCCGTTTTCTTTTATTTATTTATTTTAAATCTATGGGCTAAAGTCCTGACGAATAGAGAGGGGAAAGGACTCGCAAACTATTTGTAAAGCTCTTATTTCACATGCCACATGTAAAATAAGGGGTTCACTAGAACATTTATCATTCGTGTGGCTAAAAGGAAAAGTTCTTCAACATTTTCCCGTGGAGAATTTTAAAACAAAATTTTTCTCACGCGCTGTAATTTATATTGTTAATATTAATTTATTTTCAGCAAAAACGTTTTAATTATCTACACCCATGTTTTAAATCAGGGTTGTCCAACACAATTTTGTGGAGGGCCAGAAAAAAAATACCATGAACTATGAATATAACCACAGTACATATTGTGAATCATATGTAGTGTAGAGAAGTGATTTTTTCAAGAATGCTTGCTGATGTCTTATAAATACTTATTTGTTTATTTACCACAGTCCCCCGTATTGCAGGGAAAAGGATCCCACTGTCAAAATGCAATCTTTGGTCGATAAGCGCCCTAGTGTTGGGATCCGATGGGTAGATTGGATGATTCTCCGCGTATTTGTTCACCAAATAGGTAGATATCGCGTGACTGAAAAAGATTAAATGCAACTTCAATTGCAGTATTTACTGTGATATTTTCCCATTCTGTATAAAAAAACGGTAAAAAGCGAGTTGGACTCGCGCACCGAGGGTTCCGTACCATCATTCTGAAAAGTTTACTATTTAGAGACATCGTTTTATTTTTCCTGTAATTTTTACATAAAATTCTATCACATAAAATAATATCAGATTTTTCTCAATGCAAACTTCGGAGATAAGGGGGGAACGGTTTTTTTTACATTTTTAAATAAAAATAAAGAATGTCCAAACAGCGTTCTTTCATATAATACCCCATATGCCCTAGTAGCCTCACTTCGAATTTTTAAGACCCCCTTCTAGTTCCTGTTGCAAAAAATATAGATATTTTTATTTTTCTCTTATTTGCAAAATAGTTGGACAAACGTCATCTAAAACTACAAGTTGATAGCATTAGTAGTTCTCGAGATATCCAACTGTGACAGACAGACTGAGTCGCACCATAAGGGTTCCTTTTTACCACTTTGGTACGGAACCCTAATAACTACACCTTAACAAGGTCACACACAAACAACACTTACAATATTGATGGGTATCTTAAGGTCATTTATTATAAAAAACAAAGTGGCCATCTAAGAGATCACTTATGTCACCGTGACACACAAACAACACTTACAATATTGATGGGTATCTTAAGGCTGCGTAGTCTGCACACTAGCGCCGCCATTGAAAAAAAAATCATAGTGCTTAAATAAAGACAAAATTGTGAATTATCTCTCTGTAGTGCACTCCGTAGAAGCTTTGTGGTTCTTTTCATCGCTTAAACAATATTTTCTGTCCTGTCGTTTAGTTGAATGGAGATTTTTTGCGAAAAGTGGCCACTTTTAACAATAAAACTCCATTTAACTAAACGACAGGACAGAAAATATTGTTTAAGTGATAAAAAGAACCACAAAACTTCTACGGAGTGCACTACAGAGAGATAATTCACAATTTTGTCTTTATTTAAGCACTATGATTTTTTTTTTCAATGGCGGCGCTAGTGTGCAGACTACGCCATCTTAAGGTCATTTTATTATAAAAAACAATGTGGCCATCTAAGAGATCACTTATGTCACCGTGACTATTCATTTTCATACTATTACTCAGACAATTGTGTTCAATCTCAATGTGAGTTAACTTTACAGAGAAATCAGACTGAATAATCAATAAAAAAATAAGAATAATATGAACTTCCAAGCTCATGATCATGATATCATGCATTACTGCTAGTGTGAGTAAATAACGATAATATTAGTTTTCCCGTTCTAACATTCGCTTAACTAAGTATACTTACATCTGAACAACAATCCAATTACTGGTTCAATGACTTAAATGGGAGACTAAAAATAAATCTTCAATCTAGCGTTTCCGTATCTCTAAGGATGTTATGGATATAAAATTTCGGATCTGAATACGAATACAGATATAGAAATAATATTACTTATACCGGTTTTGGATACGTCATCATATCAGCCGCATGACAACCACTGCTGGGTATAATAATTTCGGATACGGTTACGGATCTGAAATTATTTTGGATTATCCATTAGTTTCGGAAAGTTTCAGTAATCAGATTTTAGCTTTTAATGAAATTTTAAATTTTTAGTGGGTCGGCTTCACCGGGCAGAAAATCCGAAATTATCCGTTACTTTTATATCGGCTTCGGATAAGGTTACAGATAGTTTTTATTTTCGGATATTCGATAGTTTTGGTTACGGTTATGGAGCTCCTTAACATCTCTGCTCTAAGGACGTTAGGCAGTTGATCCTGACGGCAATCAAATTAATCAACACGAAGTCCTTATCCTCTTATCATGATTGATGCTGCGACAGAATTACTCTAGCTTTTGTTTTTACGTAAAAAAAGTTTGCGTCGTTTCTTTACGCCAAGAGGCATTAATTATTCAGCCAGAAACTTTTTTATTTCTGTTTTTGAAGGGCACGTGTATTCTTGATTGTTTCTCATTAGATATATGACCTGACTCATTACTAAATATTTATAGTCAAGTAAAAATAACATATATACGTTGTTTTATATATTAAACTATTTTACAACATTAACCACATTGTAAACAAGATAAACGAACCCTCTAATTACAAAAGGTTTAAAAAGAAAATATTTAGACTTTGAAATATATCTAGGTTTATGTAGGTAATATAAAATAATAATAAACTAGTGGCTCTGTAGTAGTAGTTAGTGCTATTTTTGAAAAAAATTAGAAATGTCTGATATATGATATTTCCCACCATGAGTGAATGCACATGATAGTTTACGGTAGCGTAAACAGTTTGCATCAACTCATGGTAGGGTCACTGTAGAGGAGAACAAACTGACAGCTGGACAGCCGTACAGACATACGTCACCATTTCTGCCCAAGCAGAAACGGAGTCGCTTCGCGTTCGCGTTCGCTCGGTAAATAAATACGCACCTGTCCCAAACAACAAAGTCATCGTCCTTCAACATCGGTATTGTGTGTTGTGGGTTCAACTAAAAGTAAATAAATAAGGTTTAATATGATTAATATTAAATAAATAATAATTGACTGTGCACATGCACCGAAATTCGGTGTTGGTTCACGCACGATCTCCTGGGTTGGGGCGAAACACGTGTAGATTAGTCTAATATTTTTTGCGGGAGTAAGCTACATATATTTCTATTTTCACAATGGTTTGGGACTTCCGCCAAGTAATGCCTGATTCAATCAAATAATAATTGACTATTTTTCTGGATCTTGGTATAATGAATTCATAAAAATTAAAAAGTATATTAATTCAAAAATGAATTTGGATAAGATACACCAAATAGATTGCGTTCAAAATAGGTACGCGATCAGTAAAATTGAAATCGCTAATTTCGATAAAAATATTCAAATAACTTGTAAAATATTTAAAAAAAAATTAATATATGTAAACCTTCATACCTTTGTATATTCCTCTTTCAAATGATCCAAAGTCAACAGATTTACATCCACCATTTCCACATCTTTAATGTCCAATATTTGAAGCGTCATGTAAACCGCCCTTACTGGAGGACTCGCATCCAACTTGTACAAAGTAAGTACCATTTTGATGATTAACTGAAATGCATAAGGATTATACCAAATTATTGAAAATAAATCTAGCACCACGAATCGCGGACCACGAAGGCATTTGAATTTTTTCAGACATTTTTTATGTTCCTACTGCTGGGGCACACGCCTTTCTTATGGGTGGATAAGGAGGATGGGCCTTAACCCACCACGCGGGCCCAATGCGGATTGGTAGGTGTTAACAACTCCCAATGCAGCCGGGAGCAACGGCTTAACATGCCTTCCGAAGCACGGAGGAGCTCGAGATAATAAATTTTTGGTCACCCATCCCATGACCGACCCTTGCGAAAGTAGCTTAACCTCGCTGGACCAGGCGCTATACGGAAAGGTTAAAAAATGTTGCCGAACCGAACCCAATACACAATATTGTGTTCTATGTTATTATTTATGTCAACAAAGACCATAGTGATAGCCTTATCTAGTAATAACCTTGAATAATTATTATACCAGTTGTTATCTTATCAATAATGCATTGACCCTCAAACAAGACACTTGTAACAGTAAAAATATTAACGTCCAAAAAGCGGTATAAAATCTCTACCCCTAGCACAAACATCTATCGACAAAAAAAACGCGCGTAAAAGTACTCGATAGAGTAAATTATCTTTAAAATTTTATTTTGCTTTTTGGCGGTAGATGGTGCTGTACAAATTTCCCATGCAAAAAAAGCTGTCTGGTAACAAGACGACAAAAGAATAAAAACGTACGGCCTTACCAAAAAACACTGTTTGTGTTTAAGTTAGACACTGTTTAAATGTGATGTTGTCACTTTTTTGACAATATTGTTTGTAAGAGACAGCATCACATTTAAACAGTGTCTAAATTAAACAGTGTTTTAAAATCTTTTGTGGTAAGGCCGTATAAGTTCCTCCTATCAACTAGGATCTGAAGGCAATAAGCAATAAAAGGATAAAAGTATCAAAATAGTTTGTATACAATCGTTCAAAATCGTACTCAAAATATTAAATTATCTAAGGTATATTTTTAACGTTAATATTATTTATTCCTCTTTTTAAATAAATAATTTAAAACTATATTGAAGTTATTAAAACTGCAGTATAACGAGTTTAACTCGAAATGTTAGCATCAAAGATTAATAACCTCAAAAACAAAAGTACCAAGTGTGAAAATGAAGTAAATTACAAATGAAATCAGCTCAAAAAGATTAGATAGGTAGGACCTACCTGTAAATATAAAACCTGAACTGTTTTAAAACCGAAATTAAAAAGAACATCAAATAAAAAAAGTTAAATACCTCTGTGGACCTCGAAAGTGACGTTCGTTCGACAACGTCGCGTCTCCCTCAATAAACGTTTCTCATTCAAGCCGGTTTAGCTTACCAATTAAGTTCAACTATTCGATTTTGAACCTAAACACTATTACAGTACAAATGTCTTTTGGATATCTATAAAACCACAGCATTCACGTATTCACTCTATAAATTATGTAAACGATAATAACTTGGTCACTCTTTGCAATTATAAATGATAGCTACTAGAAGATTATTATTATTTCTTGAGATTAGAAGAGATTTAATTTACTTTGCTTTTACATTATTTGTTTTGTTCGATGATTATCACAGATAAAATAATATTCCATTATCTTTCTACACTTTTTCCGATTTAACCGACTGGCCATAACTTATGAGTGTAAAAGTATTTTAAACTGGAATCTGCCTCAGAAGCTTTATGAAAATTTATTTATTAGTCAATTAATATTATAAATGTGAATGTTAGGATGTTTTATACGGGGCGGAGACGACAATACGACAATAAATGAAAATATTTGTGACACTAGTTCATAGGAGTATTTTAGAACTATCAAATAATTCCTAGGAAAGAAATAAAAATGTGTTTTTTCAAACAAACTAAATAGTACGAAAATTAATTGTACTGAAAATCGTAACTGAAAAATATTTCCTGTGACTAAACTATTGGATATCTTTAGTTGTTTTTTTTATGAGATTGCATGGGAGCGTTCTTAGCTTTACGACATTTAATTTATGGTCGCATTGTCGTCTCCAGGTTGTATGATTGGATGTTTTTGTTACTCAATCACGCAGAAACGACAGAACGGATCTCAACGATATTTGGCACACAGACAGTTTATAGCCTGGATTAAAACATATTGATACTTTTTATCCCAGTCAAAAGTTCCCAAGGGATTTTCCGAATATGCACGCGGACGAAGTTGCAGGCGGAAGCTAGTTATTTATATTTACGTAATAGAAGAAATACACCACAAACTGTGAGATAAGAATCTTTTAATCTGTTGATTGTTATATAATACTAAATAATATACTAGAAAAAATACGACTCGTTGATTGTTGTAATAATAGGTATTTTGTAGTGAAGCGCATATTACGCCGACTGTTCTCCATGTAAGGATGTCTGTTAGTAACATGTAATAAATAAGGTGAGTCAGAGCTCCAACACACAGGATGCGCTCCGGTCATCCGATCCGATCGCAGATCGCTGCGATCTGCGATCTATGTGATATATGGGACCGGAACACAATCAGTGTGGAAGGGATAAGAAAACTTCATACATCGCATAATCGCAGCGATCTGCGGATTGGATCGGATCACCAGAACGCATTCTGTGTGTTTGAGCTCTCAGTGCGAGCTTTAAAATTGGTGATGATGATGATGATGAAGATTGAAGATTTTTAAATTTTGAGATATTAGCATTCACAATGCTATTTTTATATAATACTAAATAATATACTAGAAAAAATACGACTCGCACCAGATCATGTTCTCGGACGGAAATCGAAACCGCGACCTTTGGATATCCGGTCCAATGCTCTGACCGCTGAGCTACCGAGTCAGGACTGGAGAGCATTGGACCGGAGAACATGATCTGGTGCGAGTCGTATTTTTTCTAGTATATTATTTAGTATTAGGATTGAAGATGTAACGATAGATATGCCGACATATAATTTTTGCATAGTTATTATTATGCCCGCTCCATTTCCCTACGTGAATTGTTCAGTGAACTTGCATAATAAACTTAAATCGACACGTTGATTACCACCTACCTACTCAAGGGCAGACCTCTTTAGAATGCAAGCAAATGGGTCTCAACTCTCTTTATGAATATTTTAAACTCTACTTCAAATTATAGTACAAAGGAAACTCTGCGATGAAATATTTTAAAGGAGCATTTCAAATTTTTGTTCGCCAAATAACTTGCGCAGCTGCAGTACTTTGAGGTAGCAAAATAGTCCTTACTTTTTAAAGTTCTGACGTCATTGTTATCTAAAGTTATTAAATTATACTTTTGCATTTTGGTGTTTCTGCTTTATTCCTTGTGTTTTTGAAACAATATGTAATACAAATATCGTTACTTATTTCTGTTAAAGCTGATAAGTTTATTGCGCCTGTTCTTCTTGTCAGTTAAAAAAGTCTCGAACGGGTGGTAGGAAAATATAGACGATTCAAAAGTGCTTAATTAATAAGTTTATTTGAATAATGAAATTTTTACTTGACATGGATATGTCAACCAATAGTAATAATACTAGGTACTATATTTATTTCACTATGATACTAAGTAAATGTCCTCAAAATAAATCAAAAAGGAGGTTTTATCTTTCTACCAAATTCAATTTAGATATCTTCCAAACGAATGCCGAATGCGAAACAATTTTTAAACAAACACAACACAATAACTTCTCATCCAATTTTTGGCTTTCGAAGGCAATAAATTTCATTATTAATCTGATAAATGCAACCAACCGCGATCGCGAGAGGATGGCAAAAAATACCGGCGACCACAATCACTGGATGAATATACTATCAATCAATTGGTATCTGTAATAGGTTTTGATGAAAACCTTTACGGTGCTGAAGGGATAGGAATTATACTTTGTTGGCAACACCAACTAATGTTTTTATACGTTGGCAACAACAACTTTTCCCTCCTTCTCTTCTTCTAAAACCATTGTAACGAACGTGTGTGTGCTCAATAAAATATATAATTAGTGCTTACTAACAAGTCTTATCAGTTCAGCGACCCAACCTATAAAATACAGTCCACGAATGAAACATACTTTGCTGCCAAATACCTTGCTTATTCCTTTAGAGTTGTAAAAAATAGTAAAGATTTGGCTCTACAGTTAATAGAGATAGAGAAACATAAAGTCGGACGACAATTGAAGAATAGAGCAATTGTCGAACCAGGATAATTGACAAACTGGGAAATGAACGAACTGAGACCGACTAGACGAACGGGGATTGGGGATGCACACTGAGGAACTAATGGCGCCACAAGCGGCTGTGCTAAAATCGTTTGTTTGGTTGTTTTAAATGTCAACTGTTATTTCTGACGTTCACTATCTTATTAGGTACTATGAAACTAAGAACAATAATTATTAAGGGATCAATATAAGCAAATCATAATGAATGTGTAAATACGTACGAGGGAATCTTTAGTCTCTGCTTAACCCTATAGGAGAAGGATGTGATTATTAAAATAATATAATTGAAATTCCTGAAAATAGGGGAGGATAATAACTATGGCTTATGGCTATGGGCATATACTAGGGAAAAGATAAAATTATAAATTAAATAATCGGTCAATTCAATTCATAATTTAAAAACTGTTTAGATGATACATTGTATTCACTACAGTAAATCATTTTGAAAGCAATTTTAATAGTAATTTTATTCAAAACACAACTTTGGTTGATGAGATTTCAAAAGTTTTTATTTTATACTATTTTAACTTGTTAAAAGCGAGTATAAAGTGTCCTATTTGCATTAAAACTGTTTCAACAATAACGATATTATCTATATCGTTACGATTCGGCATCCAAAAACGATAAATTTAACACTTGTATCTGATACAGGCAGTTTCAAGCGCGTTGTCGCTGAAACGTTGAGAGAAATATCGTTTGTAAAAAACAATTTTGTAACTCACTGACTGATAAAATTATCAAATAACTTATTTTAGTCATGTATGTATAATATGTAGTTATGTATGTAGGAGTGTAGCTTCTTTAAAATGTGTTCACCTAATGTAGCCATGAAATTATTTGCAAAAGTGCAATTTATTTATTTAAAAATATGAAATAGTGATATGTGCGTGAAACTTTAATTAAAAATACTTAAATAATGTAGGTAGTAGTAGAAGTTTTCAGATTAATTTACTGTTGTTTTATAATAATTATTATTATTATTATTTCGGACAAGAATACATCCATATTTAATTTTTTAGTACGTTATATTATCTTATTACCTAATGTTAGTCATCATTACTAAGACACTGGTTTTGTGCCCGTAATACATCTCCGGCCACAATTAGCTATAATATTATACATTGTATGTATTATGTTTGCTTAGAATCGTCTTTCGATAATCCCTATTGCTTTTTCCCGATACATAATGAACACCTTGGAACCTAGGACTATATTTTATTTATTATTTCTAAAATCATAAAAAGGCTTTGTAAGAATTAAACTTTGGCAGAAGTGACTTTACTAGTTAATGTAATACTAAATAATATACTAGAAACAATACGACTCGCACCAGATCATGTTCTCAAACGGGATCATGACGGGAACATGATCTGGTACGAGCCGTATTTTTTCTAGTATATTATTTAGTATTATATAAAAAATAGCATTGTGAATGCTAAAATCTCAAAATTAAAAAAAAATAGTTAATGTAAGTTGTAATGCCGTTGTAATTAAAACACAATTTAAATTAAAAAAGCAAACTGTTAAAATTTAAAAAGATCGGTCTGCAAACAACTGTTAAAACATTTACAAATGACTATATTGATCGTCTATAACATTGAGCCCGTAAGCGCCAGTCGTTGAATACACAAAACGACCAATCCATTACAAATTAAATAAGCTAACAGTTTTGTACCAGGTTTTTGCCGGGGCTCGTAAAAAAAGCAAATTTTACAAAGTGTCTTAATTTGAACGAACAAAATTTATTTCGCTTGAGGAAATTTATGGGATGTAAGTACCTAAATGTTTGGTGTAAAATTTCTAATTTTGACGACCTCCGTGGTCGAGTGGCTTTGTACACAGGTTTTCAAGGTGTCGCCATCTCTGAGGTCCCGGGTTCGATACTCGGTTGGGTCAATTGAGAAAACAAACATTTCTACAACTTGTTAATAAATAAACGCAAAACTTCGTGCTGATTGTGCTCATGAATATGAACAACTTTTACTATGAAGCCAATGCAACTGAAAAAACAAATCAGCTGTTCCATACAATTTGGTCGAGTAGGTATTGACAACTTGTATGAAAAAGCTGTTTTTTTTTTGTTGAGTTGCAGAGTTGGCTCCATAGTAAAAGTTGTTCATGTTCATGAGCACAATCACCACCTAAGAGGTTTTGCGTTTATTCATTAACACGTTGTATATTGGCTCAGGTCTGGGTGTTTGTGATACCACCGATGTCTCCGCTTTTCATAACACAAGTGTTTTTGCTACTTACTTTGGAATCGGAGCAACGTATGTGATGTTTACACTTCTAAGACTTTCGCGCGTACAGTTCATTAGAAATAAAACACTTTTTACGGATTACAGCGCGTATATTATTAATTCAGGTGTTGTTTTAGAATTATTTAGTTTGTATTTATTGGTTTTTTAGAATTCCCGACGTTTCGACACCATTCCAGGGGCCGTGGTCACGGGAGGACTATATTATTAATGTGAATGTTTACATGGTTTTCCCAATCACTCAAAACGGCTGAACTGATTTGAATGACATTTGGCACACAGATAGTTTATTAGCCCTCCGGCGCCAGGGGTCTACTTCTCAAACAGTCTATTTCTCATTTTGACTACTTTTCGTGGAGACAACTTCGCAAATCGCCTACTTATCAAACAGTCTATTTCGCATTCCGCCTACTCTCAGAGACCACTTCGCAAACTACCTACTTGTCAAAGAACGAACAAAGTACTGATAAATAGAAAATTATTCATTACGTTTTGTATTATATTATTTTTATTAACCAAACAAACTTAAAATGAAATTAAACTTAAATTGTAATGTAATAACAAAGAAAAACTTAAAAACACTAATTAAATTTTAATCGCATATAAACAGTTTTTTGTAAATATTCTATAATTGTTATTTCGTTAGCTTCTAATTGGCACACGTGTTTTTCTAATTTTTGATCAAATTGTATATCACAGTTCTTGCGGTTTTTTTTCAAAGGGTGGAACAAACATCTTTGAATTTGAAAATTGAAATGTTTTCCCTCTTTGCGCAGTTTATGAACAAATGAGAAGAAAGTTGGCTTTTTAGGTATCCTGGCATTGAGACGCCTATGCCAACCTTCTAGAACATTTGTTGTACGATGCAATTGGTGTGCACAACTCAGGATCTCCGCAGAAACTTTTCTCAGCCACTGGGATTCAAAGTAAATTTTGAACTCCATAATCGGATTAGTAAGCTCTGGGACATTATTCAAAATAACCCTCCACCCTTCTTTGATTAAATGTGACGGCAATAAAGGCAAGTGTGTGGTCCATCTTACCATTTTTCGTCCACCATGGCCTTGTATTTTTAATTGCTTATACTTTCTCCAAATGGCTTTTTGAAAATGATAGTAGCATCCTGTTACCTTACATTGTGGATAAACAGTCTGCACAGCGTTTATAACCGCACTTTCAAAATCACATTTAAAATCTGTCATCTCAACCTTTAATTTTTCTTTTAGGATCTCAAAAAAGCGTGTATATGTTATTTCACTTTTGTTAGGTAACATCGCATAAATAATTGGTTTCACGTTAACACTTTCAATCGTGGAACCCAAATCAAAATTGATAGTGTATAATTGATAGAACGGTGACGGTACACAACGGAACGTGCCATCACCATAAAATCTGCCAGGTTTTCCCTTTATCTGTTTTTTCGCCAAGGGTGTAGAGAAAACTAAATTTTTTTCTATATCACCGTCTTCACAAATTAAAAATTTCTTCGCCAAACCGCTAGGAACGTAAACTTCCTGGATGTTTGAAAATATTAAACGATCGGTATTTAGAATTTTTTTTCTGGCTCTATATAACGTATCTTTTACTGACAAAAATGATGGAACACAGCAATCAAGTTTTAAATGTTCAATGTTACCTTCATAAATTTTTTGGATTGGATCAAAATTAACACAGACATCACTTTTTGTTTTTTCTATAGCCAATAGAATTCTGTTTCTGTTTAGATCGGGAAAACACGTATGAGGGTTCTTGTCGCTTGATCTGAGGACTTTAGTTTTGGATTGGTCTAATGTAATGGTACTACTGCAGCAACTACGATTGGCACAGCGCCACAGTGTACTGCCAGACTTGTTTGTTTTTTCAAAATTGTACCTGTAGCCTTCTTGTAACAAGGAAAGACGACCGACTTGGTTCTTAGTAAATTGCAAATCCATTACGTAAACAGTAAAAATACTATTCCCTTTTATTAAACTAACGCACTGAATACACAATGACATTGATATGACATTATTTTTCATTAAAGGAAAATAAATGAAGGATATATCAAAAATAAAGTGGCCAGTAATTTCCTCTAGCAAGGAGGTAACGAATGTGCATTCTATTGCTATTATGTTATTAACTGTCCGAAGATGACATTAAAGAAAAAAGTAGTCAGTTTGCGAAGTAGTTCAATTGAAAAGTAGGCGGAATGCGAAACAGGCTGTTTGCTAAGTAGGCAGTTAGCGAAGTAGTCAAACAGAGAAGTGGGTAATGATGCGAAATAGACTGTTTGAGAAGTAGACCCCTGGCGCCGGAGGGTTTATTAGTTGAGTTATATTGAGTTATAGTAATACTTTTTTATCTCGGTCAAAGGGACTTTCCGAATGTCCACGCAGACGAAGTCGCGGGCGGAAGCTAGTTTTTCCATATATTTATTATATTAAAGAACGTATGGAACAGAAAAATGTTTATTTTCTTTAGAGTTTCTATTCAACCTTCTTATGTTGTGTATGGATTAAGACGGTCCCTGAATTTTATTTAATATACATAATTACAATACATAATTTGAATTCATCAACGCCCGAGCGGACGCATGCGGCCGGATAACAATGGAATATGTATTGTGTCTCATTTTCCGGGCGTTGAAGAGTTAATAAAACTTTACGTTGTATTTTTAAGACGTTAAAAGTGGCCGTTTTGACACATTTGCTAGCTACTTCTACGAATGACTAAGAGGGAATGATGATACTTTCTAAAAATTCAAGACTATGAATCTTAAAATTCCACGTAAAGTTTTATAAAAATCCTTTTCCTCAAGCGACACTTAATCACGCCAATTTACCATCTATTAACAAATTATTAAATAAAAACCTCTGATTCACCGTTGTACTCGTGCAATAGCTTATTTTTTCTTTTCATTAACCACCACCGATCGATGCGATGGTTAGAATAACAATAAAGGTTACGGACACGAAAAAGGAAATAATAAAGAAAACGTGTTTCCACCCTTATAACCTTTTTACTGTAACAAGTGTGAGTTTTCTCATGCTTAAGACAACAAAAGATCGAGTCTTCATTCGTTCGTAAATAATGAGTATACGATGTGAAAATAACTATGTTCTTTTGCCAGTCTAGTTCTAGTCTTTTTAGGGTTCCGTACCAAAATGGTAAAGAGGAACCCTTATGGTGCGACTTATGGCGTGGTGGAGCTCGGTGGCGCAGTGGCATAGCGCCTGGCCCATCGATTGCGGTGGTTAAGCAACTGTCGCAAGGGTCGGTCATGGGATGGGTGACCAAAAATTTATTATCTCAAGCTCCTCCGTGCTTCAGAAGGCACAGTAAGTCGTTGGTCCCGGCTGCATTTGCAGTCGTTAGCAACTACCAATCCGCATTAGGCCGTGGTCAACATGCCGGTTTACCACGCAAGAGGTCCCGGGTTCGATTCCCGGCCGGGCAGAAATTTAAATGATGATTTTTTTATTTCTGTGACGGGTTTTACTATGTATATCTTAATATACCTATTTATTTAAAAAAAATATATTTTCATCGATTTACTTTACCTTCACCACAAAAAACCTTTTTGCAGAATATTGCAAAATCTATTGATAAGGGATAGTTTTATATGCATGAAACTTAAAATATTTACACCTTATTTTCACACATTCACACACACACATTACCTACATTAAGGAAGCTATTTTGAAAAGAACAGGGAACCTGAAAGATTCTTAGTGATAAAATATAACTGGCAGAAATATTCACACATCTTTAAAGATCCTTCCCTACCTAATAAATTGAGTGTTCCGTAATCGACTCTCTTATTATATCTTTCTGAAGTTTCATTACTCTCAGTTATTTACACAGCAAAGCGCCATCTCTATAAAACCTTAAATATTAATGTTATGGTAACAGCACAGCTTTCAGTCGAGTCTCGGCAGCAGATATGAAAGAAAAACGCAAATGCTACTCACCGCTAGATGACACTGATCGGAAAACTTTTCGTTTATCTATTGCTCCCTAGATGGTGTTGTTTCGCTGGAAATAATTATTAACAAAAATGCAAGGAATTTCACTCTTAGGATCTTTTATCATGTGATTAGGATACTTTAACTAGTAATAATGATGTCTAAAAACAATTGTTTTGTGTGAAAACAGGTACTTAATTGTAGCTTCAATATTTTTTGTTTTTATGTAAGCTGTTTATAAGATTCCTATAAACGTATGAATATCTATGCTGTTTTTAAGGTAGGTACCTATTGGTTTACTTTAGCTCTGTTATTATAATTTCAGCTCAAAAATAACTAAATCATAAAAAATACAGATCAACATTGATTTTATTAGCAATCAATGCGAACGCGTTTCGATGGAAAAAAGATATTGGCAAACATGGTGATAAAAACCTTTTTATTTCGTCCACTTTCTAGCAATAAACTTTATTTCAGAGCATCGTAAAACAGCCCCTGTTGATATTGGGACTGTAGTTTCATTGACGAAATTATGCTGTTTTTTACTTATTTTGCTTTATTTAAACAAAAATAGAAAATAAAAAAAACTTTCGTTGAAACTCATCAAGTTTTCTAGAACAAGGTCCCGAAAATGTGAATTCAAATCTTGATTTCATACGTGTAAAAAAGGTTTTTTAACATATTTATTTTTCTGTCTCGTTATTTTATTCAAATAATACATCTTCCAATATAGACTTCAGCCATGCAATTTTGTTATTATGCCTTTTAAAATTAAATTAATGCAATTTTGTAATGCGTTTTAATGTTAATGAAGAGTGAAAGTAGAAGTATATATATAATATAATATAATATATAATATAAGTATAAATAACCAGTAGAAACTTGTTGATTCAGAACTATGTACATACGTAATTTATAGCGTAAGTATGAATTTAATATTATCAGCTGCTCACTTTGTAAAGGTATTTTTTCGCAGCGTGCATAAACTTTGTATATGCCGCATAAGGCCCTATCCAAACCTCGCAAGATTAAGGCTGCATAGTCTGCACACTAGCGCCGCCATTGGAAAAAAAAACATAGTGCTTAAATTAAGACGAAATTGTGAATTATTTGTGAACAATATTTTCTAGCCTATCGTTTAGTTAAATGGAGTTTTATTGTTAAAAGTGGACACTTATCGCAAAAAATCTCCATTAAACTAAACGACAGGATAAAGAAGTTATTCACAATTTCGTCTTTATTTGAGCACTATGATTTTTTTTCCAATGGCGGCCTAGCGCCGCCATTGGAAAAAAAATCATAGTGTGCAAAGTGTGCAAAACAATAGTGTGCAAACTACGCGCTCTTAAAACGCAAATACTTATCTGCTTCGAATGACTCGTGTGAGCAAACAGTGTATACTAAAACCATTGTAACTAAAATCACGGCGAATTTTCCTCGCCCCGTCAAGGTCAATAATAACGTGTAAATCTTCTGCTACACTTTATAGAAGATTACGCTATAAAACAACCCCGATCTAATTGCAGACACAGACTTCGTCACATAAAAACTAAGCGTGATGTAATAACATTTTCTGTACTAGAAGTAGTAAAACTTACTAGTAAATCTTACGGTCTTATGGGTCTACTAACTGTGCTTAAAAATCGAAGTTCGAAGAACTTAAAATTCGTATTCGAAACATAAGTAAAGCTTCTCAAAAAATTGTTCATATAAAAATTTGAACATTTATAAACTCATTGAGAGTGGTATTTCTGTTTGTTCACTTTTGAATTCGATCCTGTAGACTACATAATAAATAGTAGGTATACAAATCTTGGCGACCTCCGTGGTCGAGTGGTTTGTACGCCGGTTTTTAAGGTGTTGCCATCTTTGAGGTCCCGGGTTCAATCCCCGACTGGGTCAATTTAGAAAACTAACTTATCTATATTGGCTCAGGTCTGGGTTTTTTTAGTTTCACTGTTGTCTCTGATTTCCATAACACAAGTTCTTTAACTTACTTTGGGATCGGAGCAATGTTTGTGATGTTGTCAAATATTTGATTTATTTATTTATTAGTTTGTGGCCCCCCAAATTTTGAAAATCGTTACCGAACTTTGGTATCGAAATAAGATGTACGAGATTGATATTACAAATCGCTAACCATCGATTTTTAAATCTTACGAACTCGAAGTCCGTTATCCATTTTACAAATGTGACTTAGTCCAGGTGGACCGACTGTTACTGGGTATTAAATCTCCTTTAGCGCAGCAGCTGCATTCATTAAATCGCAACATACATATTTGTTTCCGCGTGGAGCACATCCGTAAATGAGAGAAAGGAAATCACGAAACTTCGTTCGATAACACGGACTTAGTGCAACAGAGGTAAGACCCTGTGAGTCCATATCCGAGGACTCTGGTTTAATTGAGCACGTCTTGAGATAAGGGTCAAACGAGGATGAGAAATTGGTTTTCGTAACTAATATGTGCGTATCCTTTGATACGGGTCCCTAAAGCAAGCTAAAGTGAGTTGTTTAAAGTTTTAAACTGTTTAAGGACAGGGTTTAGTGCATTGAATTTGGTTAACAGCCCAAAAAGTTTGGATCACAACTGTATCTGTAAAATCACATTAAATTTTTATTGACTAACAAAAGACATGAGACATAATATTTAGACTTTTTGACAAAAAGTTACAAGCGACAAGTCTTAAGTTAATGTTTATTTAGTTAGTTAAGGGCGCGTAGTCTGCACACTAGCGCCGCCATTAGAAAATTATTTAAGCACTGTGATTTTTCCCCAATGGCGGCGCTAGTGTGCAGACTACCCCCTCTTGATTTTAACAACCATTCCACAATACTTCAACTGCCCCTTTTGTTGGGTTAAGCTTTGTATCAGGCTTAGGGCCTAAAACCAGCGTAGACTTTTATACAGGGTGGAAAAAAGACGGTAGTTGAAGGGAAAGTACCCTAAATATTGGATGGCAAATTTTGTTGAAAGGAAACAAACAAACAACATACAAACATAGCAGCTATGGCCGTACATATAAAACGTATCTAGAACAAATATATATTTTCAGTGTAAGCTTCTTAAACTATTGGTTCCCCCTAAAATAAATAATAGTATCAATGTAAGTATGTCATTGTATACATTTTTCTGTCTGCACACTAGCGCATAAAAAATCATAGCGCTTAAATAAAGACGAAATTGTGAATTATATCTCTGTAGTGCACTCTGAAGAAGCTTTGTGGTACTTTTTACTTTTTTTTTACTTTTTGCTTAAATATTTATGAATTCGACTGTACCTAATGGTTCTTTTCCAATAACCGAAATATCTTAGTGCAAAAGATTGACACTATTTTTCGCACTAGATTAGGTAATAGGTCTACAAATTCAACATTATAATCTATTCCATTTTCACGCGTCTATTTAAGAGCTTCGTTTAATTACGCGCGGGGGAGATAAGGGTTCCTGTTATCTGCCTAACAGACAGATAAGCTACCGCTGTAAATTGATATGGGTCTTTCGTAATTGGCGATAGAAATAAAGAAATGGTATTTGATTGTCATTGTAATAGACAAATTGTGTTCTTTTGTAAAAACTTGAATGTGAATTTTTGTGAACTGACCCACAAAAGTGTGTCTAGACTTATCATCATCGTCTATAATTTGTAGCGTCGTAAATCTAATTTATTTAATATTCGATTTTACTGAAAACTTCAATTTATTGCGTTACCAGACAGTTTTTGTTATTTTCCGTCATTTAACATAAAAATCTGGACAAAAAAGCATTATGAGTAAAGTAACATACCAAACATAGTTACCAACGTTTGCCTTTGTTGCATGCCGCTGCAGTAATTTACTACTATTTTTGTATTGTACAGTCGACCAAATTGAATCACGGCCCACTTTAAGATAATTTTCTTACAGTCAATCAAATATAAGTAGGTTGAAATTCACTTGAATAAACATTACCTTGGTAACGAACCTGTTATCATTTTATTAGACACAGACAGTCACCGACTAGGCTATGACAAATAGATCGGACAGACCCGACTATTAATCGTTTGTGGCAACAGAGAAATGCTCTGTCTCAATCATTCACTATATTTTTTCTCATTGCCTGACTACTACTTGACATCTGAAACAATGTCATAATGTCATTTTATTTTTAAAATTATGATACTTTTTCCTTTTTCTGCAGTGAAAAGAGTTAGGATTATGAACCATTCGAAATTCAAATCATGACTGTTTATTTAAAAACATATCTAGTTCAGTGATAACAAAGGTTAAAATTGCATAGATCTCGGAGCCGTAATGATGAATTTTTATTCATATTTAAAACGTACTAAGTGCAACATACACGATATAGAAGAAAATCATACTATTTTTATGGTTTCAAATGAATCGGCAAAGAGGGTCATGATTCAGTTGGGTCGACTGTACTTTACAAAAATTCACATTCAAGTTTTTACAAAAGAACACAATTTGTCTATTACAATGATAATCAAATACCATTTCTTTATTTCTATCGCCAATTACGAAAGACCCATATCAATTTACAGCGGTAGCTTATCTGTCTGTTAGGCAGATAACAGGAACCCTTATCTCCCCCGCGCGTAATTAAACGAAGCTCTTAAATAGACGCGTGAAAATGGAATAGATTATAATGTTGATTTTTCGCAAATTTTTGTAGACCTATTACCTAATCTAGTGCGAAAAATAGTGTCAATCTTTTGCAATAAGATAAATCGAATATTAAATAAATTAGATTTACGACGCTACAAATTATAGACGATGATGATAAGGCTAGACACACTTTTGTATAAAATTTGTTATTAATTGGTATTCTGTCGCAGTTGTCGGTTTGCGGGTCAGTCCTGGTCATCTTCAGCAAGTCTTCAGGTCCGTCCGTTCCGCTTGCCGATAGTCATCACTGTCATCATTTGTTATATGTCTGTCCAGCCTGTCAGTCATTAGTCGAAGGAGGCTGGATACTTTAGCTATGTTTTCTTAAAGTTTTTTAACCTGCTCTTGTATACCTATGAATTGATGTTGGTGTACACACGACGGCACCTCAGACTATAAATGTTGACCTTGAATCCGCCTTTATGCCCTACGTAATAAAAGCTGTTTTCGCAATTTAACTGTATAACCTGACGTGCTATCGTGTGTACCTAGGCAATTGAGGAGACCGGCGGGCGTAAGATGAGATTTAAAAGATTGTCACTTGAAATTTGTTTTCTAAACAAATCAACGAATTTTCAAGAATCACCGATGCATCGCCCAAGTCTCGGGTAACTTTTAACGAGCAATTTCCTGCCTCCAGTCTGCTTACCGGATTAATTAAATTGCTCTCTACTTTGGCCAGATTATTATAAAAATAGGGTGTGTTTATGTTGACCATAATTCAGCGTTGTTTTCTGTTTAACACAAATTGTTTATAGGATCATGTTTTTTGTGTTTCTGTTAAATGCAATCCGCATATTATAAAGCAGCTTGTATATCGAGAATAAAACGCGCGTTAAAGAAATTACATTTCGCTTTTCGGCGGTAGATGGCGCTGTACAAATTAACCATACAAAATTTATTATTTTATTATTTATCGAATGTTTTTACGCGTGTTATTAGTTTTTCGATAGCTGTTCGTGCTACGGGTACAGTTATAAAATATGAATCTAAAATTACAGGTCTCATAATAAAATAACTTACAGCTGGTTTTTAAATACCGTTAGTCACAGAAATATAGTATTTTTGTTCTCTCTGATAATTTTTAAATGTAATTAAATTCCAATTAATATTTTTTATAATACTAACCTATACGTAAACTTAAAACAATTGTCTGGTTTAACTTTCAGACTGATTCATCACAGCGCTGGATCAAATGGGCTGAAATTTGGACTACAGATAGATACCTTTTATAACGTAGGCATAGCTAATCGCAAAGAAATGTTTTTTTTAATTCCCAAGGGAAGTAGAATTCTACCTGGACGAAGTCGCAGGCGGAAGTTGAGTCATAAATTTTTAGTTTTAAATGGTATTGATATAACAGTAGGTAAAAAATATTATTATGTGATATTGCTAAATGGTCTATCTCCGTATTTTGTATACCGTCATTTCTGACACTGTATATTTCAAGATTCCCTAATGGGAAATAAACAAAGCTTTGATGTGCAAATTACTACCCAACACCTATTTTTTAGGGAAGTAAGCCTACAAATACTCAGTACTACAGTCAGCGTCAATTATTTAGAGACAGGCAAGATAAATATATTATTTAAAAACATCTAAAGTAGGTATTTGAGTGCTGTTCTGATTTTTTAAAGTGACTTAATGCCGGGTATCGACGTCGCGCGAGGCTGCTCGTGAAATGCTCACAAGTCGCACGGCAACGATCACGACTTAGGGCGTTTGCGCACTAACTCGGTTTCGGTTCGAATTTGATTTGAATTTGGTTCTGTAGTTCTGTACCCTCAGCACGAACAGCTATCAAGAAAAATAACGCACGTAAAAGTACTCGATAGATTATCTATGGAAAATCTCATTTCGCTTTTCGGCGGCAGATGGCGCTGTACAAATTTCCCATACAAAATTACTCTATCGAATGTTTTTACGCGCGTTATTTTTTTCGACAGCTATTCGTGTTAAGGGTACAGACTTAATTCTGGGTGCAGTAAGTCTACCAAATAGTATACTTAATTCACCCAGGTGATTTAAGTGCACCCTTAAGTAAACTTAATGCACCCAGGCCATGTAACCTATTTTATCATCACCATTATGTGATTCTGTACGTGATGTGTACATGTACACCATATCCTAAGTGGTATTTTATCATTATCATTACCAGCTTATTCATGTCCCCACTGCTGGGGCACAGGCAATGGCCGAAAGAACAAAATGATGTCGAAAAAAGTGAATGTCGGAAAACATTTCTCTAGTAATCACTAGTTAAAAAAATGGGTACAAGTAATTTTTAACCTTATTGCGATTTATCAAATTAACGGTTTTTAATGAAACAGCAAAGTTAATGAACGCGAAAATGGGAAAAAGCAACCGAATTTCAAACGCCAATAAAGTCGAAAATCGCTTGCACCTGTTTTTTCACTACAGATCACTTGACAAATGTTTTCCTACCTTCACTTGTTTTCCCGTCATTCATTTGCTTTTCCGAAACTAATACACATTTTATGAGTTAAAATTGGAAAAAAACAGTATACCTACTTGAGAACTTAGTGGAATAGGTGAATTAAGTCTACTGAAGAACTGAACCGAAACCGAGTGATTGCGCCTAATGATGACATGAGGCATTCGCGAGTCAGCGTCGCATTGTGAATACAAGGCCTTAGAACTTTTCTGTCAATTTGCACATTTTAATCACCTAAGATGTTCCTAAAATATTTAGACTTTTGGCTGTATCCATATTATTATCTATATTCGACGCTGTCTGTACGATGTGTAAAATTAGTTATTCTCGTGTTTCACAGAAACGAATTAGCTAAACAAACTCACCAACCGCAATAAACAAAACGCCGGCCGACAAGAAAATTAAACAAGTTTTCAATTGAAAATGCTGAGGGCATGTAACGAACCCGCCCTTTGAGCCCTGGCCCTAATTAGGACTTCCCAGCCAAAAGGGCGTTAAGTGTACCTACTTCATAATTCGGTTGTATCAAGCCCAAGTTTTTCATTTTTTAAGTGCTACTTGTATTAAAATCGTTATTTATGAATTCCTATTAGATTATTTTTTATATTACTTATCTGTATTTACGCAAAATAAATGCGAAATCTTAAATAACACCTTATTCAAATACAGAGCTATAAGCATAGCATAGCTGTAAAAGGCTTTGTTATTTTTAGTCCAATACAAAATGGCATCAATATAAGATTTTGCAAATATTCAATGCCTAATCTGTTTATGAATAAGACGTTTATTATTACTTTAGTAAAAATTAACAATCTTATTTTATCAGGTGATTGTTGCCCGGCGTTTCTTTACTTCATTTAATTATTTAGATTCCCATGTGTATTATAACGACACTATGGCAAAGCTTTGTCAATCTCAAAACAAGTAATACTTTAAGATTTTTACTAATTAGTAACTAGCCTTTTCCTAGATCGCATCTCCCTGAAAATTAGTTACAAATCCTTTATTGTTTCGCGCTGAGTGATACATCAACGTCTGCAAAAGTTGTTGAATCACTCTCTCTTTTGGTGTGTATTGTGTTATCTAAATACGGCTAGTGCTTTACATACACAGCAGTCCTACTTTGTTGAGTTAGGAGCCTTTTATTTTTTTTAATTCATCATTTATTACATTATGCTGTTGTCGATTAAATTATTGCTGTAGAGTTTGTCAAAACAGCGTTTCTCATACGAAGGTTACATCGCCCCAATAAAGCATAAAAAATCGCACTACAGCGAGTTATCAACCTTCGAATCGAATCGCGAATTCATTTAATACCTACCAACCATTGTTATTATTTCCAATTTTCCTTAAACAATTGTGCTGTCATTAAACTTTCATTTATATTAGAAATAAAGTTGATGTCTATTATTCTCTAAAGATTGTTTTTCACTTTACACCAAACAGAGCAGTGTTAATTCTTAACGCCTTAACTGGAGGCCAGGTGAGTGAGACAGCGCAATAAAATACATACCTTGTACCTTACAAGGTGTGTATTTTATTGCTACACATTAGGTACAACAAATTCAAATTAGAACATTGAAATTCTTAATTCTTGGTAATAAGAGCCACATTGGCTTACATTGTGCAACATTTGTTACTTTGATAAATATACAATGATATATCATCCAAGTTACACTTTAAGCACTTAGATGTTCTTCGTAACTTTCGGTGAAAAGTTTAGTACAGTTTAGGAGTTTTCATGGTTTGAGTACGGTTAAAATCTTGTGGATTCTTGGCAGTAGTATTTTTTTATTTATAAAAACGAATAAATATTCGTTTTTCTTACTATGTTTTAGTCTGTTTTAAGAACGTGGTTTTAAAAAATAATCTATTTTATTGGTACTTTGAACATAAGAGATTTTGACGACCTCCGTGGTCGAGTGGCTTTGTACACTGGTTTTTAAGGTGTCGCCATCTCTGATCCCCGGTTGGGTCAATTTAGAAAACGAACTTTTCTGTATTGGCTCAGGTCTGGGTGTTTGTGATACCACCGTTGTCTCTGATTTCCATAACACAGGTGCTTTAGCTACTTACTTTGGAATCGGAGCAATGTATGTGATGTTGTCAAATATTTTTTTAAGACGTTAACCTTCCTTATCAACTCAACTTAATACAGCTTAATAAACCTAAACCTTAACTTAAAAGCTGTAAAATTTTACTGAAAACTTATGATAGAAGAATGCTTCAATTGTTATTTGTCAATTATTTTATTAATCTTATGAATCAAAGACGAAAGTTCCAGTGAATTTTGAAAAGATTTGATTCCAGTGAATTTTGAAGACAAATATTTGATTTAATAAATTATTTTGTTCACCAAGAAATATTGACTAGAGGTAGTTTTGTAGTTCAATGCTAGCAAATCTATTTGATCCTTTGATTAGTATTCAAGACTGCAATTAATAAGTTATTTCTAAGATAAAGAGTTCCGAAGTAGAAACTGATTTGCTGTCTTGATTTTATTATCTCTACCATCAACGTAAAACGAGTGGTGATTAAATAAGTTTCGATTAAATATGTTCAAAAATCTTAAAATTCGATTGGACAAAATCTATCTTATCCCTCGGCTTAGATTTACTTTAGGTAAGTATCATGCATTTTTTCTTATCTTTTTAATTTTTAGGGAGAAGCTAAGCCGTAAAAGTTCGAACCGCACCAATTCGCAATTCTGTGTTTTGAATGTTGTCTTAAACACACACATAATGTGAAAACAAAGCAGTTCCGCCGTTACCAACAGTATTCTTTTAGCATAATTTGGAAGTCTCCAATAAAACGAATGTATTTTTTTTTTCACAAAAGATATAAATTTTTCTGATTAAAAGAGTCTTTATATGAAAAGTACCTACTTAAACTACTCGAATAAAAGAAGACATCAATTTACAAGTTCTGAGAGACTGTAAAAGATTTTGGTCCTAACTTTTTCAATAACGTTGCTAAGAAAGATTCCATGGCCCATTTGAGTCTAGTGCCTGATTTAAGATCCAATAATCGCAGAAATTCCAGTTGTACCCGCGTTTTATGACTTACCCCAACTATTATAATTGGTACTTAAGAACCATTATGTTTTACCAGATGTGAAAAATTATATTAGTAAAGTTGTACCAGATGTGAAAAAATATATTAGGAAATGGATTCAAAGTATGTACATCAAATGTTTCGATTCTATTAAAAGATTAATGCTGTCTGATAAGTTTTATTCAAGATTGTGATGGAAAGTAACTTTTTAGGGTTTCGTACCTAAATGGTAAAAAGGAACCCTTATGGTGCGACTTAGTCTGTCTGTCTGTCAGTCTGTCACAGCTGGATATCTCGAAATTTGGAATAGTTTAAGATCACGTCTGCCCAACTTACAAATAAGAGAGAAATAAAAATATTTATATTGTTTGGAACAGGGACTGAAAGGGAGTCTTAAAAATTCGAAGTGAGGCTACTAAAGCATATGAAAAGGGCGCTGCTTGCACATTCTCTAAAATTTTTTTTTATATTGGCCGCATAGCTTTCGAGTTTTGATGATGCCCCCCCCCCTCCTATCTTCGAAGTTTGCATTGAGAAAAATCTGAAATTTATTTCATGTGATAGAATTTTATGTAAATGTTACAGGAAAAATAAAACGTCTCTAAATACTAAACTTTTTCAAAATGATGATGGAAAGGACGGAACCCTCGGTGCGCGAGTCGACTCGCTCTTGACCGGTTTTTTTTTAAACATTTGAATCAAATTTTGAATTGGAACTTGATACGACTAATTATTCAGCCTTTGCAAGTTAATTAAGTGTCTTAATGAGTACCTACTGTCAATTTAAGCTAATTAGTACTTACTTATTTCACCTCCTAGAACTTACAAAGCATAATTATCAGATAAACCGCTTCTACGATGTAACACAACTTGATTACTCGGATTCTACGCGAAGGTCTAAGAGGGGTATTAAAACCATTATTTACTTTAGTAAAGCTTACCTGAACCCTTGGGTGTGGCCAAATCAAGATCTCTGTGTACAGGTTTTCACAAGTTTAACGTTGTCACCTCCCAAGTTTTTGAGTCTAGATTTAGGTCTTATTAAATGAAGACGGTGTCGGTGCAGCACGACTTTACTCAATTGACAGGACTAAACTTAATCAATGCATTCTGTTCTTGTCTTTCGATAGAAAGAAAAGGATGGGAAACCTTAATTTAGTTTAGGCCTGTCAATTTAGTTAAGTCGTGCTGAATGTACCGAATCAACGCTACTACAGCGTCTTTTAGCGGTTTCTCTATTACTTAGACACACTTGTATAATGTAGGAGCAACTAAGTTCCCCAACCGCACTTATCTTAAATTCCATAATTAGTATTTCAAATCAATAAAACTACAATATGCTTTGCCACTTACTCATAATTTTTAGTTAAATTATGAGTCATAATAAAGTAGCTTTGCAAAATTTTATACATCTTACGATCCATTCCAAGTCATTAATTCTGAAATATTCCATTATTGTTTTAGGTGTCCCTTTAAGAACATAATGACACTTTCATAATCCCGGAAGAAAGGAAGAGAAATTTGATGACTCGTTAAATTGGGTATCAAATTTGCTGACGATTGAAGAAGCTTGATTTTATATTTTCATTTGGCGACCAATAAAATGGCGGATTTGCACGATTGAAAGATGTTCTGATTGTGTCTCTATTGTGAGTCGTAGATCTATTGTTAAAAAGCTCTATTTTCTTTAAAAGATGACTTAAGCTTTTACTTAACTAAGCACTTTTTGAATCGTCTGTTTTAAAACGTAATTTACGGATAACATTTATTTTATTTATGTATTCCTACTTAGGTCTGACAAACTCATAATATAAAAACACCGTTATTTTCTTTAGTTTCATTAAACTTAATGCGAAAAATAAATGTATCTAAAGGATTTCTTTAATTCCAAATTCACAATCACTTGTTTCATTCATCAATATTAAACTTCTGTCTTTGATTATATAAATATTTAAGGTTCTACAAAGGAATGGCAATTAACGTTACAAAAGTTCTGAGTTATAGGGGAAGGTAAATTGTGAGGATCGCTTTCAATATAGTACGCATTTATATAGGCTCATTATAGGACATTTAAAGCGCTTGAGGGAAAGTCGACAAGGCAAAAAGACCTATTGTTTTGTTTGAATGTATATGAAATGACAGACAGTGGACTAATTTTTCTAGTTAGAGCTTTCTAAGAATTAACTTGTCTGTCTTGTTTTTGTTGTTGTCGTCGTTAAGGACAAAATAAAGTTTTTATTCCGGAAAACAATGTTCCCATGACAGCATCCCAGTTATGTATTTTTTTTATATCTACTGACACAGCTAGACGTGTGACGCACGACGTTTTATTTTTTAAATGATAATGCAAGACACGATTAATAAAAGTTCCTAAACTAATTTCAATAGTTAACATAAGCAAAGTGAGGACAAGACTAAAAACTAAGAGCGCCCGCAGAAGTACCTGCCCGATTCCCTCACATCTATTTTCACCTCAGGTCCATGACACTCTGGTGAATAAACCCTATATGCTTCTCCAGGTAACTGTGCTATGGGTAGGGTGTTCCTCTTTCTTGGCCATTTGCTCCACCTTCTTCTTCCTGTAGAAGGCAGGCAATGTCATGTCACCTTGGATCATTTGGGTCGTTTCGGATTCCATATGTTTGTAAAATGAAAGAAAGCGAATATCTGCTTACACCTGATCTGGAATGCAGACTCCGTGAGCAGGCCTGTCATATTCGCCTTGGCAAGTTTTGAGTAGTACTTTTGCATGGGTAGTTGTATAGGCTTACAGGATTTCCCAGCTGATCTTAATTTATCTGCTATTTCAGATCTCTGTTTCCAGGGACTTATACTATTGGTTATTGTCTGTAGGATGCCTAAACCCTCGTTTTAATAACCAAATATTGCGTGATACACGATCTGGCCCACTGATACATCATCCATATAGCATAGTCTCTATTTTCCGTCTGATCAAGTTCACAATTTTATATGTAAGCCAAATATGTATCCTTTTCCTGAAAAGTCTAGATGTTTAGGGCTTAAGCCGTAATGGCTCCTGATGAGGAGCCGCTGAAATCGCGCGGCATCGTGCGGTGCGTTGGGGAATGCCCCAACGCATACATGAGCATGTTTAAGGGGAAAAATTCTCTTTGAGCATTCCTTGATCCTGATATTAAAATGACATCAGTGAATGCGCTCATCGCCGGTGCTATCTCTTCTGCCCTGTTCCCATTGATGGGGTTACAAAAGTTGTCAGCATGGGGAATTTAGGCAAGATCTCTTTTAACTGCCTCGACCCATTTGTTGCGATACGGGTCTTTGGATTTATAAGATGCGATAACGGCGGTCAATGGGCCCATTGTCTGTAATTTAAAGTAGGTAAAATATTATTATTCAAATGTTAAAATTGTAGGTAAGCATTAATTATTTAAGTGATAGGTTTTGAGAAACCGTTACACTACTATGGTATTGTTTCGGAAGGTTTCAAATAGACTCACAAATCCATACGGCACTGTTTTGATAAAACACTTTGCCAAAATCACACCCAGACATAACTGCATTTTTAAATACTTCCCCATCGAGCTTTGCACAGAGGGTCTATTAAAAAAAGTGAATATCGGATGATGTTCGTCGATAGGTTTACTTGATTTTGATTCTTAGGTATAAATCTTCCGTATTAACAAACGAATACTTTACACCTAATGTAATCAAAAAGTTTGCTTAGAAATATTAGGGGTTTAAGTATGAAATTGCCGTAATTTGTATGGAGAATTTTAAAGAATTTGAATTTTCCATACTAACATTTCCCTAATTTATTTAATAACCATGAACGCTAATGGTTTAAAACTTTTATGTACTAATGTTTAAACACTAAGATCGATAGTATCGGTTAAGTTACAAGGAAATAAGAGATCATTTCTGCTAACAAAAAAAGGACTTACTAAATAATAAGGTACTTTTTTTAAGGTTAGGGAAAGAAAATCAGAAATATTTTTATTGCTGACAGATAGTTGGCCATCATGATCATAATTCGAAATAAACAACCGAAGCATCTTTAACATCATAGAAGATAATATGAAAGTCTCTGTGTATGAAAAAAAATCGGAAATTACATACTTTAACCCCTATTATGACGCTTTGAGACGTAAAACGTAAAGAACAATATTTCTAAGCAATATTTTTGATTAAACCAGGTATAAACTTAGTCTTTCGTTTATTAAATAAGGCAGATTGAGTTAATATAGTGTCACGGACGGAATGAGACGAACATCGTCCGATTTATCGCAATTTATGTAATAGGCCCTTCAGACCTCTAGAGATTAATCAGCTTTCCAATCGAGAACGTCCTTTAAGCAAAATTACACCTGACCTACTTCCGCTCAGAATGACGTATATTAAACAAAATAATTTAAGCTTTTATTTGATTCACCTTCCATTTGTGGATATTGTGTATTCAGGCGAAAATATTTTACTGAATACTGCATTTAATTAAATAAAAATACCGTTAAATTTTGTAAAAATTTTTTTTTAATATATTATAATTATAGATTCGCATCGCTAAATTTTAATATAACTGAATCAGGCGTTAGGTAGAGAAAGTACATTATAATCCACAGAGGCGGTTTCTCAATTCTAATTTGCAGTTTATTTGTTTTTTATATGTATGTATATATGTGGGGACTACTTGGGAATGCAAGTGATTGCAAAATTAAAAAGCGATTAAACTTTTATAATTAGCTGTTTTTTACCAAATTCTTTAAAATATAAATGTTTTACATTAAAAGAAAAAAAACAAGGACGATCTTCTTTTTTTTTAAAAGCATAAAACTGATCATAAGAAAAAAGAAAAGAGGTTTTATATCTCTCAGCATTGAGGTTTGTATATTATTATAAAACTGACTCAAAACTCATTAGACATTTACAATTCTATCAAAATAATTAAGTAAATATTATTTATGAATACTAAAGTCAAATATAATAATTGCGGTCTTACAATATAATATGGGCTAACATGTAGTATTATTTATTTTTTGGACAAAAGTCTCTTTATGACCACTTTGAAGTTATTTTCCGAGCTGGCTATGCTTATCACGTTTGACTTTCATATGGATACTATCCATTTGGAAAGTAGTAAACAGTGAAAAACTATGCAGTATGCTTAAATAATGTGACAGTTTCTTAAGCCTGGATATTTTAGCTGAATGAAAGATTAGCAATGTATAATAATTACAAAACACTTGAAAGGCATACGGAAAGAAGGGGTTTATCGCTCAAATTGATTGATAATGTTATCAATCAATTTGACCGGGTCTTTCAAATGACATATTCAAAATAAACTAAAAGGGGCCCATTTCTCGTTACAAAAATTCGTCTAAGTTTAGAATACGTAAATGGCAAGAAGAGGCCTATTGCAGCGCTAACCGGGTTAGAAGGAGCGCATTGCATACGAACACATCGAACTTTGGAAAGTCTGCCGAGCTTCAAATTAAAACAGATAAATCGAGCCCCAATCGGGCCAAAATGGCGACCCCCAAGATGTCACAAGAACATCCATATCTTCTAAATAACTTCGGTGAATAGTACAATACGAAACTCTTTACTTCGATTTATCTGTTTGAAGTTGAAGCTCGGCAGACCCACCAAAGTTCGAAAAGTTAGCCGGTAGGGCCCCAGGCTAAGAACTCAAACACACAGGATGCGTTCCGATCACCCGATCCGATCGCAGATCGCTGCGATCTAGTTCAGTTAATAAATTTAGTTCAGTTAATTCAGTTTTCAAATTGTAATACCTAATATTGGAATAGGTGCAGTTTGTTTTTACAAAACGGTAATATAATATTCCAATTAAGGCTGTTGTTTTCACTACTAACCACCACTGGACGCATAGTTTTGAAAAACAAAACAGTTATATAAGAGCGAGTCGGACTCGCGCAGCAAGGGTTCCGTACCATTAATTATGTACACTACCATGCGTTCTAGAATATTACAGTTTTAGGTCAGCGCCATCTCGTGACCGATAGTGGAACTAACGTAATTTTTGTTGATGATTTCTGAAAAATAATACACTGCGGGTAGAATAATATTACAGTTTTAAGTCAGTGCCAACCCTTGACCGATAGTGGAACTAATGTAGTTTTTAGTGATGATTGTATGAAAAAGTATGGTATTTATAGACATCGTTTTATTTTTCCTGTAATCTTTACATCAAATTCTATTACATAGAATAATTTTATCTCTAAGCAAACTTCGGAGATAAGGGGGGAACGGTATTTTTTTTCATTTTTCATCATAAGTCGAAAACTATGCGGCCTAATTTTTTGAATGTGCAAACAGCGTTCTTTCGCATGACCTAGTAGCTTGACTTCGAATTTTTAAGACCCCTTTCAGTTCCTGTTGTAAAAAATATATGGCGGTCGCTAATCTTCTATAACCGCCCTATTCCCTTTATCGGGGAAAAAAAATGTCTTTCCATACTTTTCTCTCGATCTGGGCAAAAATGGGGGACCACGGGAATAGGCCCTATAAACTAGTTTCAATGTTTAAAATAAGTTGCCCTACTACCATCGTTTGCATTGCCACAAGTTTTATGTGACGCACGATATTTACGATCATCTCAAAATCGTGCGACACGAAACAGCTTTTTGCGAGTTTCTAAGAGATTGCGCTTTGATGCTTGAAACGTATTGAAGTATTTACATTCATATGGGTTTTATGAGTCCAACCCTTTTGTGGATATTTTTCGAACTTTTTAATTTTACCAATAAAAATGAAAAATTTTGAGGTTTGTAAGTTGGTTTCCTCTTCTCGCAAAAATTATATTTTGCGGATGGTTCACTGCCTGGATTTACATAATAAGATTTTTTTTTCCCAGTTGTATAATCTCATATTTACTATTCAAAGTTTTTCCAAAAAACTCATCTACTACCGTTATTACATTATTTTGACGCCTTAACAATAGTTTTAAAATTAATTATACTGATCAATAGTTAGTTACCCAAAATGTCAAAAACTTCATTAACATTTATATTCTGAAATTCAATTTTCGATTACCAACTTTAATTTCATCATGTTTCATCAGATATTGACCTGAAAATAAATTATCATTTCTCGCAGCAATTAACGTATTTCGTTGCGTAATCATTAATCAGTCCCAGCTGAATGTGTCAATAATATCCATGTTAACTGGCATTGAGTGTCAATTCCAATAATACGCTCATTGTCGTATTAGATTTGTTAAAATTATTACAATAAAAAATAGAGATAGTGGGAAATAATGACACGGAATTGGAATGATTAACTTTCCAGCTAAAGTTCCTTAAAAATCTACTAGATGGCGCTGTCCAACATCCTTGCTTGATAGGTATGGGTGGTATTTAAACGTGCTATCGTGCCATCGTAAAAAAATATGATTTTGACAATTTGACAACCCTAAAAAAGCTATACTCTGAACAGTGAAACACACGTATTTCAAAGAGAATGTAACCACTCTGTTTTAGCGTATTAATCAATATAATCAGTCAATAATCATTTATCTGCATAAAACTTGGTGCAAAATATTAATATTAATTTGACGACCTCCATGGTGGAATGGTTTGCACTCTGGTTTTCAAGGCGTCACCATCTCTTGGTTCCGGGTTTGATCCCCGGCCTGGTCAATGTAGAAAATGAACTTTTCTATATTGTCTCAGGTCTGGGTGTTTGTGATACCACCGTTGTCCCTGATTTCCATAACACAAGTGCTTTAGTTACTTACTTTGGAATCGGAGCAATGTATGTGATGTTGTCAAATATTATTGCCATTTCATAATTAGCAAGCAAAGAAATTAAGATTTTGTCAAGTTTGCGACTATACTGGTTTATCTACACCATCTTCTCAGCTGATCACGCGCTCATCGTATACTTACTTGTATTTACATATTTAAGTAATATTATTAGACCTAAAATATTTCATTACGAATACCCAATGCAAGTGACTATCAGTTTTATTGTACCTAAATAACATGACCATCATCAGTATTTGATTGAATCAGGCGTCCTTTGGCGGAAGCGAATGATTCGGTGTTGGTTTACGCACGATCTAACTCCTGAGGATGCTCCGGGTTGGGGCAAAACACGTGTAGAGTAGTCTAATTGGTAAAGGTGCCGTGCAAGGTGTGTCGCTGTCATGCTTAATGCAGGTATTGTGCACTGATATTTTTGTGGTGTGCATGTGCATTTTTTTGCGGGCGGGCGGGCGGTGCATCCTGCATATATTTTTTACGGGAGTAAGCTACATATATTTCTCTTTTCACAATGACCATCATCCATTTTTAATGTCTCCACCGCTGGGGCACAGGCCTTCCTTATGGGTGGATAAGTAGGATGGGTCATGAACAACCACGCGGGTCCAATGCGGACTGCTGGGTGCTAACGACTGCAAATGCAACGTGCCTTCCGAAGCACGGAGGAGCTCAAGATAATAAATTTTTGGTCACCCATCCCGTTACCGACCCTTGCGAAAGTTGCTTAACCTCCGCAATCGCTGGACCAGGCGCTATACCACTGCGCCACCGAATTTCTCCTAAATAATATTCTCTGCATTAATAGGGTCACCGGAAATGAATTGAAATGACTGACGGGATAATCATCTGTCAAGCGATTGAGTTCGTGTATGATTGGTTTAAAACCAATTAATGTGATGGTTGTTATTACCTAGTTGTTATCTTTTTGGACACTTAACAAGTGTTAAACTTAGACACTGTTTAAATGTAATGCTTTCACTTTTATTGTTTGAAAGAGACGGCATCACATTTAAACAGTGTCTGAATTAAACAGTGTTTTTAATTCCTTTGTGGTAAGGCCGTTTGGTTTTGCATAGGTGTATGTTTGATCCATTTTGGATGTTCCTAATTATTTAAGCCTAGGTATTGGATTTTTCTCTTACTGTAATATGTACAAACAAATCTGAGAGCAAAATAGAAAATTATAACGTTCTTAATGACTCACTGACTGATTCATCATCACACAACTCAAGACTCTGGATGCATCAGACTGAATTTTTATTTTATAAAGAATTATTATGAAGTTGGCATTCATTAAGGTACCTCTAAAGAATTATCGAAATTCTCAAGTGAAGTAGAATTCCACGCGTCTAAAATCGCGGACAGAAGCCCGTATTTTAATAAACTTCAAGATGATCATTCAAGATGAATTTCCATAATACCTTAGCGTCTTGAGATAATACTAAAATACAACTAAGATTATCCTGACTTCTAAGCTAAATATTGTTAGGCTACAGCTTCTCGTAAAATCTAGTTAGTCATAATGTGGTTAGCGTAAGTTCTTCTAGAAACTAGGGTGGATACAATATTTGTACTTAAAGAAGTTTCCTGAATAAAGCATACTTAATTATACATTTCATGGAATAACGTTGGGAACATTGACTACTAGACTATAAACTAAATGAGTTTCTAATATGAAAATAACTTTCTAAAGTAAGTCGGAAAGTAAAAGCATTTATTTTCGCCTATTTATTATTTTAAATCTCAGACTATACCTACATGTTGATCTTGAGACCGCCTTTATGCTTTATAATAAAAGCTGTTTTCGCAGTTTAAATGTATAACCTGACTTGCTGTCGTGTGTACTTTATAAATTTGGACTTATTATTATTATTTAAATGTTTTTTTAATTAATATCTAGTTCGGGTCGGGCAGTCGATGCAGCGATAGTGTACTGCCGATACAAAGTGTTATCGATATACAATACTTTCGATTTGGTGTATTGTCGATTTGGCGTACTGTCGATGTAATGTACCATCGATTCATTAACCCGTCGATGGAGCGTTTTCGATACAGCCACTGTCGATACAGTGACTGACGAAATTATGATATAGACCCCATTAAAACATGATCCCAAAAAAGTCAGTGTTTTGGTACTTTTCAAATGTTATAGTAACTGCCAAATTCCATTTAGGATAAGGTACGTATTTTAATTACTGAAGAAACACTTTGTCATTGTATATTCGAGTTTGCAGCCTTTTACTTTGTTTTAATATCTTACATTAAAATGTTTTTTTTTTAAATTTTAATATCAGTAAAACCTTCTTGAATTGTAGTTGTCCTACTATAAGAGGTGACTATTTGAAATTTTGAGATTAAAGCATTCACAATGCTATTTTTATATTATACTAAATAATATACTAGAAAAAATAGGACTCGCACCAGATCATGTTCTCGGACGGGAATCGAACCCGCGACCTTTGGATATCCGGTCCAATGCTCTGACCGCTGAGCTACCGAGTCACTGGTGAGAACGTCGAATTTCTTCTAGTATATCAACTCTTACGCTGCAAGCCAGCGCCATCTCACCAATGTAGAAGGAATTAACCTCTACATTCAACTGAACATCTTTCCAGATATTTTTAAACAGTTGATTAAGATGAGAAAGCTATATAACTATTTGAAATTTTGAGATTAAAGCATTCACAATGCTATTTTTATATTATACTAAATAATATACTAGAAAAAATAGGACTCGCACCAGATCATGTTCTCGGACGGGAATCGAACCCGCGACCTTTGGATATCCGGTCCAATGCTCTGACCGCTGAGCTACCGAGTCACTGGTGAGAACGTCGAATTTCTTCTAGTATATCAACTCTTACGCTGCAAGCCAGCGCCATCTCACCAATGTAGAAGGAATTAACCTCTACATTCAACTGAACATCTTTCCAGATATTTTTAAACAGTTGATTAAGATGAGAAAGCTATATAACTATTTGAAATTTTGAGATTAAAGCATTCACAATGCTATTTTTATATTATACTAAATAATATACTAGAAAAAATAGGACTCGCACCAGATCATGTTCTCGGACGGGAATCGAACCCGCGACCTTTGGATATCCGGTCCAATGCTCTGACCGCTGAGCTACCGAGTCACTGGTGAGAACGTCGAATTTCTTCTAGTATATCAACTCTTACGCTGCAAGCCAGCGCCATCTCACCAATGTAGAAGGAATTAACCTCTACATTCAACTGAACATCTTTCCAGATATTTTTAAACAGTTGATTAAGATGAGAAAGCTATATAACTAATGTAGAGGTTCGACGTTCTCACCAGTGACTCGGTAGCTCAGCGGTCAGAGCATTGGACCGGATATCCAAAGGTCGCGGGTTCGATTCCCGTCCGAGAACATGATCTGGTGCGAGTCCTATTTTTTCTAGTATATTATTTAGTATAATATAAAAATAGCATTGTGAATGCTTTAATCTCAAAATTTCAAATAGTTATATAGCTTTCTCATCTTAATCAACTGTTTAAAAATATCTGGAAAGATGTTCAGTTGAATGTAGAGGTTAATTCCTTCTACATTGGTGAGATGGCGCTGGCTTGCAGCGTAAGAGTTGATATACTAGAAGAAATTCGACGTTCTCACCAGTGACTCGGTAGCTCAGCGGTCAGAGCATTGGACCGGATATCCAAAGGTCGCGGGTTCGATTCCCGTCCGAGAACATGATCTGGTGCGAGTCCTATTTTTTCTAGTATATTATTTAGTATAATATAAAAATAGCATTGTGAATGCTTTAATCTCAAAATTTCAAATAGTTATATAGCTTTCTCATCTTAATCAACTGTTTAAAAATATCTGGAAAGATGTTCAGTTGAATGTAGAGGTTAATTCCTTCTACATTGGTGAGATGGCGCTGGCTTGCAGCGTAAGAGTTGATATACTAGAAGAAATTCGACGTTCTCACCAGTGACTCGGTAGCTCAGCGGTCAGAGCATTGGACCGGATATCCAAAGGTCGCGGGTTCGATTCCCGTCCGAGAACATGATCTGGTGCGAGTCCTATTTTTTCTAGTATATTATTTAGTATAATATAAGAGGTGACTTTGAGAATATCACTATGAATACTTACGATGGAAGTCAATATAAGCAGATACAATTTTATGGATAAGCTTACTCGTAAGTTCTGTTAAAAGAAGCGGATCTCTGTTTGTTTTCTTTTACCCCAGCAAATAGTTTCGAAAGCTCCATAATTCAATAACTTTGATCATTCATTCGCACGCGGTACCACTCAAAAGTCTAATAAAATATTTTCTTTTGACTCAAAGCCTTGAAAGTTTTTCAATGTAGGTGCTATATTAAAAAAGTTTATTTCGATTTGGATGTTAGGAATTTAATCTGATCGAATCGAGTGCACCCTTTAAGAAATTTCGGATCCCATCACGGTAAACCTTTATTGGTGAGATTTAGACGGAAGAATTTTCCAAGAAAATAATATTTTCTGGGAATGGAGGTTAATGTCGTGTCGTTATGAAATTCTACTGAAGATGATGGGTTCAGCCATTTAAGTAATGTTCGATTAGCATTTTCTGGTTAGATTTAAGTTGATTTTTACTTTTCATTTATACGGTAAACAAGTCCTAAACCGGTAAATTGATTGGTACATGTATACTTACACAGGTTTGGTAATCCTTACTTCCTTACTAATATTATAAATGCGAAAGTCAGTTTTTTTTGTTTGTTTGTTTGTTACGCTTTCACGTCCTAACTACTCAACTGATCATCACGAAATTTTGAAGCCCGGTAGATTTTCCGAAGTATGATGCGTTACCCGGTACGGCCCCCTGTTCTACTAGAACAGCAAAGCAAAGAAATGAAACCGGTAGGTCTGGGGCCAGCTTTATCCACTACGGGTTAGTGCTTGGCCTTCATCTCAGCTGATGTTAAGTGACTATAAAGTAGGATTCCGCGGGACGCGGCAGACGGCAGGCGGCAACAGCAGATGAACGGCAGCAAATGCTGTCGGGCGTCAGTTGCCGTCGTATAGATTCCGAAGCCGGCAGCAAACACGGATGTTTAGACACTAAATTAATAAAATTTTCGCTTTCGTCGTCTGTCAACACGTCCATAATGTTAAACTTCAACGGCAGTACTGTGTTTGTGCGGTAGTGCCGTCTGCCGCTACGCGTCATAACAAGTGACGTCCTGTCGCGCGGCAGTTGCAGTCGTATGTCGGAATCGGTCTCATACAAATTAATACTACAAAGTAGTGCCGTCTGCCGTTGCGGCACATGCCGTCGTCATCTGCTGTTGCCGCCTGCCGTCTGCCGCGTCCCGCGGAATCCTACCTTAAGGCCGAAGGTGGAAGCGCACTACACCTCAGCACTGAGAAACTGGCTATCTTACCTCTAACTGCACGACTTTTTTTAAATTGCTGTTATGGCGTCAGACTTAGGTAAAATGGCGGTAGCTAGCCAGGTGGACTTGAAGTAAGCCCTACCACCAACCAAACCGAGTAAAATGTACCCCCCTACTGGGAATCGAACCCGGGACCCCTGCGTCCCGGGTGGGCGAACCACTAGACACAGAGGCGGTAAAACATGGCTGAGAAATTTTGTTTTTGATTTGTATGGAAAAATGCAAAATGACAACACTTGACGCAAACAGATAGGCAAAATCAAAACACAATTTCGGTCAAGGGTTGCCACTGTGCACTTTATGATGGAATTTTTCTTATCAAACACATTGTGGTTTTCAAGTTTTTTAATAATTTTCCGGGGCTGTATGCATGGTACCCTATCTACATTCAATTTTATAAGGCTAATACCAATAACACTCTGTATAATATCCATCACTATACTTAGAGAATATAAATTTAGGAACACATACATCGATCTCGACTACAACTTCCTAAGTGCCATAATCAAAAGCTTAATCACACGTAGCTTGTTGGCAAATATTCCGATAGAGTTAATTATCCTGTAGGACAAACAACAAAGGATTGATATTAATTAGAGAGAATTCCACCAGAGGGCGTCAGCGAAATGAATGTGTCGCACACCGATGTGTCTACATTATTCTGAAACCTGATATTTTGCTTTGCCGTTCAGTTTAATGGGTTTGGAACTCACAACGAAGTCACGGACGTTGAAAATTGCTTTATGAACTTTTTTACGGAATACTTTATTGCAGAGTACCTAATACATATGCTTGGTTCTTATTACATTTTGTACGTTTTGTTCGCGTGAATTCAGGGGGTTGAATTTTCTTTTGGTAGTACACGCCTGTAAAAGTATAAAACATTGGCTCGACTATTGCTTATATTTTTTATTTATTTCCACCGATTAGGTACTTATTGTCCTTATTGATAGGTAATGTACTGTTACAGAATCGTCACGTAAAACGAGACGCAGCCATTCACCATAAAAGTTGAAGTTGAAGTTTAAAAACCCACAGATTGTAGCGTTATTTTTTTAACATTACACTTCTCTTTTCCACAGACTACAATGAGACATTTTGACATTTCTTTACAACGCCTACATTAAAAAAGGAATTGTTGGCTTTGTGGAAGAACACTAACTAACTAACTTTACTAACTAAAAGGCCCCAATAGTTTAGGCTGTGCAGTATTTGCTTTTAGAAGTAGGTACAACTTGGCAAGATAGTTTAGAAACGAAATTAAAATTATTTTTTCATACAATTACTATAACACTAATTACATAGAAAATGGCGACCTTTATTTCTACATTTTCTGGCCGAGCGTAAGTAGGTACTTACAAAGTTAAATAGCAATGTGTCAGATACCCACAACACTTTGTGAGACATCGCGTTTTCAAAGGCTCGTGTCTTAATTGCTCGTCCTTATTAAAATAAATTTTCGAGAGCAATTATCTTAATGTTATTAATATGAACACAGTCTAATCAAACTTGTTGATGCCGTTATTAACAAAATAAAACTCAATTTACGTCTGAGAATACAATATTACATTTTGTGAAATTGTATTTATTAGAAGCATAGCAAATATAGAGGTTTCTAATTAATGATTGTGTTTTTTATGTATCGGTCGTATTTTTAGGGTTCCGTACCAAAATGGTAAAAACGAACCCTTATGGTGCGACTCAGTCTGTGTGTTTGTCCGTATGTCACAGCTGGATATCTCAAGAACTACTAATTAATTAAACAGCTATTTTGCAAATAATAATGAAATAAAATATAAATTTATATCATGTATATATTTTGAAATTGAAATTGAAATTGAAATTGAAAAATTATTTATTCAAATAAGCTCACATAACAAGCATTTTTAAATCGTCAATTCTTTTATCGTACCACCCATTATGACGTCTTTTAGCTGACAAGAAAAATGGGCGCAAAAAACTTATCAGCTTTATTAGAAGGAACGATATTTACAAATATGTATATCGTTTCCAGACATTACATTTATTTAGCAACAAGGACTGAAAGGGGATCTTAAAAATTCGAAGTGGGGCTATTAGGGCATGTGGGGTATCATTATGAAAGAACGCTGTTTGCACATTCTCAAACATTTTTTCTATTTTAGGCCGCATAGTATTCGACTTATGTTTCAAAGTTTATGTCAAGATTACAGTAAAAATAAAACGAAGTCCCTAAATAGCACACTTTATCAGAAATAATCAACCTAAATTAAATTAGTTCTACTATCTGTCAAGAGATAGTGTTGACCTAAAACTGTAATATTTTACACCGCAGTGTATTTATACAAGGTGTTACAAAAATACCCCTAATGCCGAATATGGTATATAGGGACCATCAAACTGATCAACTTTTACTATGGGACCAACTCTGAAATCGCAAAAAAAAACCAGCTGTTTCATACAAAAATTAAAATCGAAAATATCAAACTGTATGAAACAGCTGGTTTTTTTTTTGCGATTTCAGAGTTGGCCCCATAGTAAAAGTTGTTCATTTTGATGGTCCCAATATATCATATTCGGCGTTAGGGGTATTTTTGTAACACCTGGTATATCGATGGCTAACCGGCAGAACGCAATAACCGCCATTTGACAAACTTTACAGGAAATAGGTTTAAAGTTTAAAATAGACGAAAATAATTCATAATAAAGTTAAAGATTGCTTCCGAAATCTTGAAAATACATAAATGTAGATTTTAGTAATTTTTCCACAAAACTGCATTACTAATATAATTATATCACTCTGCAAATACTGTTTCAAGTCGCGAATCCTCAAGTGACCTACTTTTTATGACCGGGAAAAATGTAGTAAGTGACTTTCACTAATAAAATAAATGTTAGCTGCACCAATTTTGCTAAAAAAATAGATTAATTCATCAACGCCCGAGCGGACGCATGCGGCCGGATAATAATGGAATATCTATTGTGTCTCAATTTCCGGGCGTTGAAGGGTTAACCGGGATTTTGTAGATATCGCAATATGGCCACTGGCCAATGAGTATCATTTATAACGATTTATTTATTTGAAATTCAATTGAAATTTTCTTTAATTTATAATAAAGTAATTCCAAGATCAAACTTATTACATCGCCTACGCTCCAAGAAGCCATGTTTCTAGAAAAAAATAAAAGTCAATAATGTAAAGAAAATCTTTAAGAAAATTATGAAGATTAATGACTGGTAGGTGCTCGTTTGAAAACTTGAACTGAATTTCACAAATAAATTGCTTGTTAAAAGTTTTTCATGGCCTTCTTTTATATTAAAATAAGCACTTTTAAAGAATAACATGAAATAATAACGCCTTATTTGAAAGAAAAATAAATAATCATTCCTTTAAATAACATAATTGTTAAATATAAGTTTAAAATAACTTTTCTTATACATTTTTTACCTTTATCTTTTAAATAGCTTCAAATGATGTTCTGGATTTTGCGTTAAATATAATATTTTTATAAAATGTTTATCAGATATTTAAAAAACCTGAGCGGCAAATTTTTTTAGATACAAAAATATTGTATAAATGTTTGAAATGCCAGCAAAATGGTTCCAAGGTGATAATTTTCTTGATAGCTTTGATAGCCACGGGTCATGATTCATGCATATGCAATGAAGTAATTTCCTACATACTAAAAAGATTCGTAGGTATGTACTACCTACTTAATTTACGAGGTGATAAATGGGAATCACTTTGTCTGACTGCTTATTAACTTTTCTTTAGTTTTGTTTGTTACCAAAATAAAGAAAAGTCCTACCTATGGTTAAAATATAACTACCTCATTAGTCAGTTTTTTGTTAAAATAATAAATATAACCATATAGGCGCGATTGGTCCAATCGTGAAAAAATTACAAATTCGCGATTAGTCCAATTCGACATCCTTAGTCAGTTTTTTTTTTCCAAAGACATAGTGAAAGAGATTTCTCAAATCGTCATCATCTTTAATGTTATCCTTATAGGTCCAAGATGTTTAGTCCACGGGTATTATGAAAAAAAAATCTGTCTATTACCTTTTCATTCTTTATTCATGCAAGATTTTGTTACGAAAAGAGTGTAAAAAATTATGTACCGTAAACTGGGATGATTAGCAACTTGCGTGGTGAATAACAATAGCAACATTTTCGATAGAAAAAAGAACAAAAAATCAAAATAAACCGCTTGAGCCTGTTCGAGGAACATTTTTCTATAAAACTAATAAGGTCATTTTGATATTATTTAATTCTTTTCCATCGAAAATGTCGCTGTTGTTAATCACCACGCAATTTGCTAATCACCCCAGTTTACCGGTACTTTTATCTTTTTATATATATATTTTATCTTTGATGAAACTAAAGTTATTTATATTTCTACTCACGACTCGGCATAAAAAGCTAGCATTGTTTTTTTTCTTGATTTCAATTTAATTTTTTTAATAAATACAAATCTTTGCAAGCTATTGGAAATTGAAATAAATGCCAAGCCTTTGCGCTTAGACTAATTTCCTAATTGTACCGATGTGGGCCCTGGAAGCTACAATTTTAAACTAGTCATGCAAAAGGTAGTCAATAAAAAAGTTATAAGGTTTTTTTTTTAGATTGTTTGCTTCAAGAGCAGGTACTAGCGAGTATTTTTTGTATTATCTTATCTCATTTGACAGTGAACGCAATAAGGCTGAAAAGAACATGTAAGCAAAAATCTTATTTGTAACAAAATGATTTAAAAAAAACGGTCAAGAGCGAGTCGGACTCACGCACCGAGGGTTCCGTACCATCATTCTGAAAAGGTTTACTATTTAGAAACATCGTTTTATTTTTCCTGTAATCTTTACATAAAATAATTTCAGATTGTTGTCTATGCAAACTTCGGAGATAACGGTATTTTTTTTTAATATTAATTTTAGAACCCCTTTTTTTTTAGCAACAGGGCCTTGTTGCAAAAAAATTCTCTTATTTGCAAAATGCTTGGGCAAACGTCATCTAAAACGATTTTAAACTTCAAGTTGATAGCATTAGTAGTTCTCGAGATATCCAGCTGTGACAGACAGACAGACTGAGTCGCACCATAAGGGTTCCTTTTTACCAATTTGGTACGGTTTGTTTTCGAATCATAATTTCTTATATTATAATATATTTCTTATATTATTTACATTAGAAATAATTAATTATATTCTATACGACGTTTGGTATACCATTAGCTTTGCTTAGTTAGGGACTACCAATACCAACTCTTTTCTATTGATATTAATCATCAGAATTCAACATAAGATTAGAGATATCTGCGCTAGTAAACAACTATTTGTTCCTGACTCGTCGTATTCCCGACTCGTCGTATTCCTGATTCGCCGTATTCCAGATTCGTCGTAATACACCCGATGCCAAATGTTTATTTATTTATCTTCTGCTTAAACCTCGTCTACCCTTTCCAACTAGACTTGGAATAAATTGTTGGAATAAAACACTTTCGATCGACAACGGAAAAAAGCAGTATGCTTTTAGCAAGGTTGATTTCATTTACTAAAAGATTGGAGGACCCGAAGTGCCCATTATTGGGTCCGAATTTAAAAGCACTTTATTTATTCGGTCTTTGGCAAACTGGCAGTAGAGTAAGAAAAATCATCTACAACATATTTCATGTCATAACATTCTTTTTTGTTTTCACTCAAATCGTCGACCTTTACATGTCTAGGCAGGACCTTAACAAGGCACTAAGTAATTTTTCAATAACTACATTGAGTTTAATATGCAGCGCTAAATGTTGTTCTTTCATCATTTACCAATCTAAGTGGTCGGAACTGATAAAAAACATATGCAAAGAGGAAGTAAATGAAATTGAAAACCATAAATCCAAAACATTGATAATGATGAATAAATATACGAAATACTCGAGGACAATAACTTATTCCTATTGGATAATGGTTGCGATGACAAGTCTAGGGTTGATGCTAGCACCGCTAATAAGATACTTTTCAGATTCAAATTACAGACAGAATATATTGAATGGTAAAGAACCTTACCCGCAAATTATATATTCGTGGTATCCATTTGACCACCTGAAGATGCCTGCTTACGTATACGCTTGTGGTATTCAGATTGTGATGTCCATTCAGGGAGCTGCTGTATTGGCTGTCTATGATACAGTCGCGGTAGCTATTATGAGTTTCATAAAAGGACAATTGATCATTCTGAGAGACAAGTGTTCTAACATTTTTATGAGAGATGAAAGTGAAGATATGAGCGAGTTTTTTGCTCGAATCAAAGAGTGTCACAGGCATCACAATTTCTTGGTGAAGTAAGTTTTTAGATAGGTAATTCCTATTAATAATAATAATAAATGCGCAAGTTTGTGTGTGCAATGTGTGTGTGTGTTTGTTACCTCTAGACGCCTAAACGGCGTATTATTTTAGAAAAAAAATATTATCAAGACATACGCAGTATTGCAAATTGTAAGATAAAAATAGATAGAGGAATAATTATATCTCTGTAGTGCACTCCGAAGAAGCATTGTAGTACTTTTTATCACTTAAACAATATTTTCTAGCCTGTGTTTAGTTTAATGGTATTTTTTGCGAAAATCAACTACACTACAGAGAGATAATAATTTACAATTTCATCTTTATTGATGCACTATGATTTTTTTTCCAATGGCGGCGCTAGTGTGCAGACTAAAATGTTATTATATCAACATCACCATTACGTATTAATTCATTGATAAATATACGCGATGCATTACAGATCACGCTATCTCTCAGAAATTTTGTTTTGTTTGGAATCATGCAAAATTTTATCTTTTATGTCGAGCTTCAGAGAAGAATTCTAACATTTCTATATTTTTTCTAGTAAAGACAGCAAATATATAGAGACATGGAAAAATCATGATTTTTTAAGTATGGTTTGTTTTGTATATAGTGCTTTTGTGATTTTTTTATTTGTTGCATTTATCAAGAGCATTATCAATTGATTTGATATTTAAGAATTAAGTAATACTCCATAATATTTTTCATATACAAAAGTTTTTTTTGGAGTAAAAAAAGGCGTCTGCATTTTTTAAAGAAAAAAAACAATATACACTTATAACCTGTTATATAATCAATAAATAATGATATTTTAATGCATCGTTCAAAGTTTCATGTTAATCAGTCAAGAACTCTCAAAATGACCACGTTTTTGTAGGTACTAAATGTGCTCATGTAAAATCGCAATTTCGTAGTGTCTTTTTCTACTTTGCTGCCTTCAAGGTAGTTCTTTATTGGTACTTACATACATTTTAGTTTTATCAACATTTAGTTGTTTTATCTTTATTAGTTAGTTAAAACCGGTTTTTTTTTCAGGCAATGTAAACTATTTAATAGTTTAATGTCTCCGGTTATGTTTTTATATGTGTTGTTGTGTTCTATCACAATATGTTGCAGCGTAGTACAGTATATTTCTGTAAGTCATTATAATAATAGTACAAAACAAATGACGGCTTGACGGCAAACTTCTTGAATAATGGCGTCCTTTGCTGCGCAGAACAGTTATCTGCTTTGCGGTGAGGGGAGCGGGGCGGCGTTTAGAGCGCCTGCGCTAATGGTAAAGCAGTCGACTCTTGCCTCGCGCATCGTGACTACGGCGACCATTACACACGTCAATCTGGTTTCAATCTGATCAAAACCGCTGATCGTAGCAGAATGATGGAATTTGATGCGGTTGGTTTGCGACGTTACACGGTCAATCCAGCAAGATCTGGATCGCTGTAGATCTTGGTAGATTGTCAATCTACCACGATCTGATGTGGTTTTTGGTAGGGTTGCCAACTTCTTTGCAATCGATCGATGACCTGAATGGTACAGGTGTTCAACATGCCAGTCTACCACGCTAGAGGTACCGGTTCGATTCCCGGCCGAAATTAATTTGATGAATTTTAATTTCTGTGTATGTTTTAAAACAATAAAAATCCCCAGGGTACCTTTGACCGAGATAAAAAGTATCCTTTGTTTTAATCCAGACTATAAACTGTTTTCCAAATTTCATCCAAATCAGTTCAGCCTTCATAAGAAATTAACATACAGACAAACAAAGAACCTCCTCCTTTTTTAAAGTCAGTTAAAAACATCAGATCGCAGTAGATTGTGGTAGATTGTCAATCTACCACGGTAGATTGACAATCAACCACGGTAGATTGACAATCTACCAAGATCTACTGCGATCTGATATTTTTAACCGACTTCAAAAAAGGAGGAGGTTCTCTGTTCGTTTGTAGGTTTGTTTTTTTGATTTGATTTTTCGAATGTCCACCCGGATGTAGTCGCGGTCGGAAGCTAGTTAAAAATAAATACCTATGGGCAATATTTTTTTATAAATTTCCCAAAAGTACTAAGAACACACGACGGCACCTCAGATTATACATGTTGGACTTGAGACCGCCTTTATGCCCTACGTAATAAATGCTGTTTTCGTAGTTTAACTGTATAAACTGACGTGCTGTCGTGTGTGCATATTTATTTCAATGTTTTAAAAAAATAAAAATCCCTAGGGTACCCTTAATCGAGATAAAAAGTATCCTTTGTTTTAATTCAGACTATAAACTGTTTGCCAAATTTCATCCAAATCAGTTCAGCTTTCATAAAAAATTAAAATACAGACAAACAAAGAACCTCCTTCTTTTTTGAAGTCAGTTAAAAACATCAGATCGTAGTAGATTGTGGTAGATTGTCAATCTACCACGGTAGATTGACAGTCTACCATGGTAGATTGACAATCTACCAAGATCTACTGCGATCCGATATTCAAAAAAGGAGGAGTTGGTAACAAACAAGAGAACTTGTTTGTTTGTATATTTGTTTTTTAAGGGAATTTTTGATTGATTGATTGATTAGGTTGATTAGATTGATTGGATTGATTTGATTGATTTGATTGATTTGATTGATTAGATTGATTTGATTGATTTGATTGATTTGATTGATTTGATTGATTTGATTGATTTGATTGATTTGATTGATTTGATTGATTTGATTGATTTGATTGATTTGATTGATTTGATTGATTTGATTGATTTGATTGATTTGATTGATTTGATTGATTTGATTGATTTGATTGATTTGATTGATTTGATTGATTTGATTGATTTGATTGATATGATTGATTTGATTGATATGATTGATTTGATTGATTTGTTTGATTTGTTTGATATGATTGATTTGATTGATTTGATTGATTTGATTGATAGATTGATTGAAACATTGAATGAAATATTTGCAAAAAGCATAAATACGTAACATAACACATGTCTTTAAATTAGCATATTGTATAAAAACATAATCAATCAAACCAATCAAATCAATCAAATCAATCAAATCAATCAAATCAATCAAATCAATCAGATCAATCAGATCAATCAGATCAATCAGATCAATCAGATCAATCAGATCAATCAGATCAATCAGATCAATCAGATCAATCAGATCAATCAGATCAATCAGATCAATCAGATCAATCAGATCAATCAGATCAATCTAATCAATCTAATCAATCAAATCAATCTAATCAATCAACCCAATCAATCCAATCAATCAAATCAATCAAATCAATCCAATCAATCCCATCAATCGAATCAATCAAATCAATCTTATCAATCAAATCAATCTAATCAATCTTATCAATTTAATTAATCCAATCAATCCAATCAATTCAATCAATCTAATCAATCCAATCAAACCAATCAATCAAATCAATCAAAAATTCCCTTAAAAAAACAAACATACAAACGAACAGAGAACCTCCTCCTTTTGTGAAGTCGGTTAAAAATATCGGATCGCTGTAGATCTTGGTAGATTGTCAATCTACCATGGTAGACTGTCAATCTACCGTGGTTGATTGTCAATCTAACAAGATCTACTGCGATTCGATGTTTTAACCGACTTTAAAAAAGGAGGAGGTTCTTTGTTTGTCTGTATGTTTAGTTTTTATGAATGCTGAACTGATTTGGATGAAAGGCAAACTGTTTATAGTCTGGATTAAAACAAAGGATACTTTTTATCTCGGTTAAAGGTACCCTAGGAATTTTTATTGTTTTAAAACATTGATATTAATATGTTCTTAGTACTTTTGGGAAATTTGTAAAAAAATATTGCCCATATTTATTTTTAACTAGCTTCCGACCGCGACTACATTCGAAAAATCAAATCAAAAAACAAACATACAAACGAACAGAGAACCTCCTCCTTTTTTGAAGTCGGTTAAAAATATCAGAACGCAGTAGATCTTGGTAGATTGTCAATCTACCGTGGTAGATTGACAATCTACCACAATCTACTGCGATCTGATGTTTTTAACCGACTTCAAAAAAGTAGGAAAAGTAGGAGGTTTTTTGTTTGTCTGTATGTTAATTTTTTATGAAGGCTGAACCGAGTGGGATGAAATTTGGCAAACAGTTTATAGTCTGGATTAAAACGAAGGATACTTTTTATCTCGGTTAAAGGTATCCTAAGGATTTTTATTGTTTTAAAACATTGAAATTTATATGTACACACGACAGGACGTCAGGTTATACAGTTACACTACGAAAACAGCCTTTATTACGTAGGGCATAAAGGCGGTCTCAAGTCCAACATGTATAATCTGAGGTGCCGTCGTGTGTTCTTAGTACTTTTGGGAAATTTATAAAAAAATATTGCCCATAGGTATTTATTTTTAACTAACTTCCGACCGCGACTACGTCCGGGTGAACATTCGAAAAATCAAATCAAAAAAACAAACCTACAAACGAACAGAGAACCTCCTCCTTTTTTGAAGTCGGTTAATATATCAGATCGCAGTAGATCTTGGTAGATTGTCAATCTACCATGGTAGACTGTCAATCTACCGTGGTTGATTGTCAATCTACCAAGATCTACTGCGATCCGATATTTTTAACCGACTTCAAAAAAGGAGGAGGTTCTCTGTTCGTTTGTATGTTTGTTTTTTTGAGACAATTTTTCGAATGTCCACCCGGATGTAGTCGCGGTCGGAAGCTAGTTAAAAATTTATATGGGCTATATTCTTTTATAAATTTCTCAAAAGTACTACATATTCATTTCAATGTTTGAAAAAAAATTAAAATACCGAAATAAAAAGTATCCTTTGTTTTAATCCAGGCTAAACTGTGTGCCAAATTTCATCTAAATCAGTTCAGCCTTCAAAAAAAAACATACAGCAAGACTGCAATCTGCGATCCGATATTTTCAGCCAACTTCAAAAAAGGAGGAGGTTCTCTGTTCGTTTGTATGATTGTTTTGTAGTGATTTTTCAAATGTCCACCCACGCGGAAGTAGTCGCGGGCGGAAGCTAGTTAAAAATAAATGTGGACTTCATTTTTTATAAAAATCCCAAAAGTTAGTACTATACTTTTCAATGTTTTGAAAAAAATACTATTTACCTCGAAAAAAAGGTGCCAACCCTAAGCCAGACCAAGCCAGATTGACGTAGATTGACAATCCAGCTCAATCTGATCACGCCAGATCGCGCCAGATTGCGCTAGATCGCAAACAACGTTACACATTCAATCTCTGTCAATCTTTGTCAATCTGGCACGGTCTGGATTGTGTGTGTAATGGCTGCCTATGTCTCGCTAGCTCCCGTGTACACTTGCGTGCAACATAAATTACCTAACTTGTTACATTCTTGTTCTTGTTGTTATTACTTATTTGCTATTTTGTTGTGATTTTACGTATCACAATGCCAAATCCAACGTTACGAGGTCAAATCAGAACTATGGTTTTTGATGTTTATTGTTTTATGAAAAATCTGTGGAACTATGGAACTATGGAATGTATAAAACGCACTGCAGAAGCAACGAAAATTTCTGAAAGTACTGTCCGTCGAATAGTTAAGGAATTTGATAAGTCCAGTTTGTTTCATACATTTAGAACACCGGGCAAAAAAAGAAAATTGAAGAAACTGGTGACAGGACTAGATGCCTTTCATCACAGTGTAATTAGAAGGTGCGTACACAACTATCACGTATTAAATAATGAACTCCCAACAGTTGAAAAATTAAGGAAAAAACTTAAAGAAGACATTAATTTAAAAGGATCGGAGCGGAGTTTACGGAGAATTTTAAAAGAGCTTGGTTTTCGATGGAAAAAGGCCGATAATAATAGAAAAATTCTAATTGAGAAGAGCAATATTCGTTTGTTAAGAATAGAATACCTGCAAACACTTATTCAATACAGAGAAGAGGGTAGACCTATTATATATACAGACGAGTTATATATGGATTTATCGAGTACCAAATCGATATCGTGGAGTGATGGATCCACCAAAAATATGAAAACACCAATTTCGAAAGGTCAGCGACTTGTAATAGTACATGCGGGATCAGAAGCTGGATTTATTCCAAATACCTTGCTTTTATTTAAAGCAGACGCAAAATCAGGGTCCTACCTTGACATGCGTTTTAGCATTTATGAAAAATGGCTTCGCTCACAATTGATTCCTAATCTGCCACCAAATTCAGTGCTGATCTTAGATAATGCATCGTTTCATAATAAGCAGTACGAATCTGCCCCAACTGCTTACGCTAAAAAAGAAGTTATGCAGCAATGGCTGAAGGAGAAAAACATACAATTCGAGGAATATATGTTGAAACCCCAGTTGTATAAACTAATAAAAAAGTTTAAAGAACTCAACAAACAATTTTGCATTGACAGAATATTAATGGAACATAATCATTCTGTGTTACGTTTACCACCTCATCACCAGGATCTCAACCCAATTGAGATGGCATGGGCAGCTATTAAAGATTATGTTGCTAGCCAAAACATAAGTTGGGACATTGAAAAAGTAAAAAAACTTGTAATTGAAAAGGTGGCATCAATGGGCGCAAGTGAATGGGAAACATTTACCGAAAAAGTGTCAAATATAGAGGCTGAATATATAAATGGTGACTATGTAGTGGATTTAGCTACGGAGGAATTTGTTATTTTTGCTGATGACGATAGTGACTCATTTGATGATGATGATGATGATGATGACGACGACGACAACGATGATGAAGATGAAGATCATGACAATGTTTTCGAGCCATCACCAAGTACCAGTAGCCCTAACTTCGGTTTTATGGAAGGCGTAGCCATTTTACCTGATTATCTTGACTGATATTTTTTAATAAATAAAACTGATATCTGCTTCTTATTTTTAGTATATTTATTAATAAATATACTTATTAAGTCTTTTTCTTAATTTTGTTAAGTATTCTTTAAATAAATTCCTAAAGTTTAAGAAAGGTATGATTATTCAAGAGTTCATTTATTTTGCACGCCAGTGCACATGCGCGAAGTTTCTCCCCACTACGCCAAACAATATTCAAGATGTCTGCCGGGATTTGTCCTTGTAGATATCTATTTATAAGGTTTGGAGCTAAATAATAAGTAATTGCCATGATTTGGTTTTGAATATATTTATAATTTTTAGATATCTGACAACAATGCCTAACAAATAGCTTGTTTTTAGAATAAACTATATCGGGATTTACACCATGTAGGTACCTGTTTATTTATGAGACTCCGATATCTAAATCCCGATATAGTTTATTTAATAACGTCAATAACCATGGAAATTTAAAACATTAAATAGTTTGTGATTACTACCTAAGAAATTTAATAAGCCTAGCTAATTTCCGTAACTGCACCTAATTTCAGGACGAAGCCACCGCATCTCAAAAGGTGTGGGTAGTTCAGTATACTTTTGGACAAATATTTCAGCTGTTTTTATTTTGTTGGCATGCAAATGAAGTGTATATCGAGGTAAGTCTTCAATTGTATAGGGTATTTAAATAGTCTCATAAATCTTTCTTTACAGCTTTATTTTTCGAGTATCTACAAACTTAATTATACTCAAATACTTAATTTACTTGTAAATATTAAAAACGCATGCCGCCGGCACAAAACCAGTTTTGATACGTTGATGCAAATTGTTGTAGTAGTAGTAAAAATAAAATCGGGATCTATCAATCAAAATGGCAGAGTAATAATTGATAATAATTTTAGTTTACGAATTTTTCCCGTCGGTTGCCGTCGTCTGTCTTTGTCGGCCGCCCGAGCACCTGCGAGCTGCAATCGATGACGTCACGCGTCCTAATGAGCAAAATAATGTACACGTGTAACTTTAACGTCATTTTTAGAGATAATTTGATGATTCTTTCACAGTTGTATATAATTTGGCTTTAATGTGTTTAAATTAATGATAGCTGATTAAACATTTGGAAAACTTGTATTTTAACATTAGAAGCTCCTGAGCGTTGACACTGCGCAATGGGGAAGCACAATGACAATTCTCCCAATGATATTCTTGGAACTTCGTACCGTTTTATAAACAAGGATGAATCAGTAGTAAACATCTTTGTTGTGCATTTCTATGCCTCTTGAGGCAAAGTTGCCGGGTTTGAATCCTGGTAGGGGCATAGTAATAATTATGTTTATGTGATGAACTTAAGAATTGAGCAATGTTCCGAGTAATGGATTTTTCTTGTTTAAGTATTTAAATCCATCATTTATTTATTATTTAGTCAACAAAGTACTAATTTTGCTAGTTTGGGAGTTAGAGGTGTGACTTGTCCGTAATATTTATTTTTATTTCGGTTTTTTTTTTCTTTAAGGCGACTTTAGCCCGCAAATGGCGCCCTCATGTTAATTAAATTTATTGCTCGCTAATTTATCGAAAATCCTAAAGTGTTTTCTCATTTGCCTACTACTATTAACGAACTATATTTTACTGAGGTTGTTTGTTTACGTTAAATTATAAAACCTTAGCTTTAAACAGTGCTTGTGAATTTTAGATAATGATGTATTTAAGAAGCAAAGAATTTAATTAAGATAAGGGCGCCACTTTAAGGACTACAGGGCCCTTAAAAAATCATAAATTATATTTTGTCTTCATGATTTTTTTTTTGACAGAGCAAAGAAGTAGATAAAGGAGTATTTTCCAGCGACTGGTGGAAAGCGGACCGGCGCTTACGCAAGCAAATATTATTGTTGGCATGTAAACTGGACCATCCGTTGGCTTTGAGAGCCGGGCCATTCTCAGATTTATCTGTACCTACGTTCGTTAGTGTAAGTAGCTATATATTAATAGCATAGCATAAAAAATGGTTTAAAACTAGTTAAATTAATAGGAAAATGAGGTCTAAAAAATAAAGTTTTAACTATCCCAATAGAAATTTTCCTGTAACATTTATTGGGGGCGCAAAGTGGTGCACTCATCCGTTGGGAATCTTGTGATAAAAATTACCTAGAGCTATCAAAAACTATGAGGACCCTGTTCTAAGAAATAGAAACATAATGAAAACGATGCAGTAAACTCGCTTTACAAGAAAGTGTGCTGAAATTATTTATTCTGTGGGATGGCACCATTCCACATGAAAAACTAAAACTGCCCCCCCCCTGGGACTTATTTCTGCCGGCGCTTTTTTATTGCGTTTAAATATTTCAATCTAAGATCGTATGGTACACACGGCGGCACCTCAGACTACACATGTTGACCTTGAGACCGCCTTTATGCTCTACGTAATAAAAGCTGTTTTCGCAGTTTAACTGTATAACCTGACGTGCTGTCGTGCGTACATACTAGGTATATTCACTGAAACACCCACATACCCAGGAATAAAATGGAACTACCTATATTTATTTGTTCATTTTATTCATTTATTCATTTACCAACAAATATGTTTTATTAATGTTAAGTACTATCTTAAAAACTTATATTAGGTTTATCTAGATACTAGGTTCTCAAAAATAACTTACAAAGAGCAACCAACAACAAAAATTTAGATAAAACAATCAATTATAAAGAGTGGGTAGGTACATAAGTATTTATCATACGACCTCCGTGGTCGAATGGCTTTGTACACTGGTTTTCAAGGTGTCGCCATCTCTGAGGTCCCGGGTTCGGTCCCCGGTTGGGTCAATTTAGAAAACAAACTTTTCTATGTTGGCTCAGGTCTGGGTGTTTGTGATACCACTGTTGTCTCTGATTTCCATAACACAAGTGCTTTAGCCACTTACTTTGGAATCGGAGCAAGGTATGTGATGTTGTCAAATATTTATTTATACTCTATATTTTTATCGTACAGAATGTTTGAGAATGCATTTCAAGTTAGCGCATGCATAGAATAAACAATGAGTGCGCGTATGCGTGTGCGCTCGCATATAAAGGTTGCTCCTATTTCACGACATAAAAACATAGATTCTCTAAATTAGGAAATATAATTTAAGAATTATTTTAATATTATTGTTATTGATTTTATATTTGATTTAGATATGTAAATATGCAATAACAAACACTTGTAAGAATTATTTAAAACATACTAACGTTTTTTTTTTCTTTTCAGATTATGAAGGGGTCATACAGTTTCTTTACTCTATTTTCTAAAGTTCGGGAATAATAAAATACATTCCTATTTAGTAATTAAATAACTTTAAGCACTCGTATTAAGCACTTATAATATTTATTGTAATAACACTAATCAGAAAAAAAATTTCGGAGTCCGTAGCTATAGGTGCTACGTGGGCCAGTGCTGGTGAGGATCCGCCCTCTGATTATGTGACTGTTGCAATCAAGAAACTGACAGCAATCGCAGTTTCATTGCTGCTTTAAGTAACATAGATGTCGCATTGATTCTTACTAAAGCAGCAATGTAACTGCGATTACTGTCAGTTTCAATCAAAAGTAGTTAGAAACAGAGTTACATAATCGGGGGGCCGGTCTAAGCCCCCGTGATCAGAATTGAATCCGTATTGAAGTGTTAAGCAATCATATACAAGATTATTTGTAAAACACCAACAACCTCGCAGGAGTTGATTACTAACATCCGTGGTCGAGTGGCTTTGTACACCAGTTTTCAAGGTGTCGCCTTCTCTGAGGCCCTGGGTTCGATCCCTGGTTGGGTCAATTTAGAAAACGAACTTTTCTATATTGATTCAGGTCTGGGTGTTTGTGATACCACCGTTGGCTCTAATTTCCATAACACAAAGTGCCTTAGCCACTTATCGGAATAATTGGAACAATGTATGTGATGTTGTCAAATATATATTTATTTATATTTATCATAAAACAAGAATATTTGTTCGACGACTTCTCCGAAAACAGACACAAAAATCGACTTTCCATTCATGTGTCCGAACAGCTGATCGAGTTTTGTATGAAAAGTTGATTTTTAAAAACCATCGGTCATTTATGTATGAAGACTGGCAAACCTACCTGTCCGCCATTTTGAAAAAAGTCGGTTTTGGAGGCCTGTGATAAAAGTGGTGCCAATCGATAGAATAAGTTATTACAAACAAAAAGTAATGAGTAAAAAATGTAAGTAGGTATGCCAAAAGCACAGTCATGATGATGCTCTTTAATATTTTAACATTCACAATGCTATTTTCATACAATACTAGATAATATACTAGAAAAAATACGACTCGCACTAGATCATATTATTCTCGGACAGGAATTGAACCCGCGACCTTTGGATGTTGTCACTCCGGGTGACAGTGTTAGAGGGGACTCCTGGGAATAATTGGGATGTCCACGGTCCAATGCTCTTACCGCACTGACTCGATTTTTTGTCTGTTTTCGGAAAATTCGTAGAACAAATGTTGTTGTTGGTGATATTAGTAATCAACTTCTTCTGAAGCGCTCATGGCGGAGCTTGACAGGCTGATCTTACTCGATCACGTTTGTTAAGCAACGCTCGGTTAGGCCAGGTGTCGGATGGGTGACCGTAGTGGCATTACAACTGAGCACGTGCTTCGGAGGGCACGTTAAACCGTCAGTCCCGGCTGTTGTCATCAGATAACAGTCGTTAAGCCAAGTTAGAGGCCTTATATGCGGCTTAATAAACTCTCACACCAGAGGTGGCTACTAATCCTCATACGATAAGAAGAAGAAGAATCAACTTCTGCGAGGTTGTTGGTGTTTTACAAATAATCTTGAATACATAAGGTAAAATATGTCAAATAAGTACGCTAAGAAAAATATTACGGCCTATATATAATTATTTGAAGATCATTAACAAGAAAGTGGATATTTTACAATGACAACATTATAATTCACCTATCTAATTATAAGACACCAAAATAGGTAAATGTAATTTTATCGTAAAATAATTAACATTAAAAATTACCAATACCAATTGTTTTATTCTCATGTCAGTTTTAAGTAATTTATTTAGGTGTGTTCTCATTAACATAAAATACTTCGATCTTACCTCTTCACACAGCAGTTATAACATTGTGTAGCACGATAATATTCTATAACAGTGTGTTACATTTTGCTACAACATGTTAGTAAAAAAAGTTAGAGAACGTTGCATAGCTTTTGTTATAATAACGTTATGTAGCTGCTGTGTGGAAGCACCTTTATATTTACAATCTGTGTTACATTTTAATTGCCAAATCTAGAACAATTGCAGCTCAAATATTTATTTGTTTAGCAGCAATGACCACTTTTAGGCATCAGTAAAAGCTAGTTAATCATCAATTATTAGTAGATATTGATTTTCGGAAACCCTAATTACATGAAATCAAATTCGCAAACAAGTATCTATCAAAGTGTCAAAACAAGCTACTCCCTAATTTCGCATCAATTTGTCAAATCAAAGGAAAATTAGGGGTTTTGAGATTTCCATGTTGTACATTTTGTTTGACATCTATGTCATACAAGTACTGATAGATAACATATAATTTTACTGGCTCCAACGAAGTGGGAAAATGACGTTAAACACACAAGATATTAATCTTTCAAATATCTGTTTTCTATCGGTATGATATTTGAAAATAATAATAATATATTTCCTATTGGTATTCTGCTTAATACTTATCTTAAAAAAACATAAGAAATATATCGTTACTACATTACAATCTAAAAAATACAGTCACTATGGCAAAAAAGTAATAATATCAATAATTAGCTTTGTGGCGAGCTGTTGGTGAGTGGCGACACCACCTGGAATACGAGGTACTCCAGAGAGTCGGACGAGGCCTCGCCTCTGGCACACCAGAGTGGGCCCGAACTCTCGCCCCTGGCTGGCCTTCACTGGCTGATCAAGGTGGAGTCGCAAGAGCTATACGCTCGCAGGGTGGAAGTGAAACATACCATAGACTAATATATAATACTGGTTGTGCACACCTCTCTACACCGTGCAGCCGAGGACACCGATTTTTTTAAGAGTTAAACCCGTTTAACTTACTTTAAAACGTAAGTCGGGTTAAACGTAAGTTAGTAACAAAATTATCTGCTCTTCGATTATCTTGAGACTTGTTTTACACCTATTTCTTGTATAGCAGTTGTTGTGCTTCGACAGCTATTATACAGTACTTCATCATTGATTTAAAGAATTATATTTCCTATAAAAAACCAACTTCACTGCTACTTCTATTAAAAGAGGCATTACGTAGTGTCTATAATGTTGTGTTCGTTTTTAAGCTACTTTGAAAACGAAGATTACCCTTTATTAGGACCAACTTTATGGGGCTTAGCAAAATGGGGTATTTGGCAACCTAAACGCGGCGTCAGTTCAAAAATATATTGCACGGTGCATATTATTGCAACATTATTTGTTATAAGCCAGTATGTGGAACTGTGGATCATCAGATCTGACTTAAACTTAGCTATGAGAAACCTTTCCGTTACTATGCTGAGTACAGTATGTGTCGTTAAAGCGGCTACTTTTGTCATTTGGCATGATTTTTGGAAGGATATTATAGAATATGTGTCAAAATTAGAGAAAAAGCAACTGTCGAAGAAGGATAGGGTTACTAGAAGAGTGATTGGCGAATATATTGCCTATTCGAGACGTGTCACATATTTTTATTGGGTTTTGGTCGCTGCCACAGTTTTTACAGTTATTTTGGCACCACTGGCCGCGTATTGGTCATCAAGAGACGGCAGAGAACGCATAAGGGCAGGTCTTCAGCCGTATCCAGAAATCATGAGCTCTTGGCTACCTTTCGACAGATCTAGGGGCACTGGATATTGGCTATCAGTTTTGGAACACACCCTAATTTGTTTCTATGGAGGCGGTGTAGTAGCAACTTACGACTCTAATGCAGTAGTACTAATGACTTTTTTCGCTGGGCAACTCAAATTGTTAAGTATAAATTGTTCGAGATTGTTCGATGATGAGGACGAATGTGGAAAAAATAAGGTGGAAATGATTGCAGAATGTCATCATCATCACATGCTGCTGATGAAGTATTTTTTTAAATACTTTTAATATAATTTTTTTTAACAATTATTTCCGTAATTTATTAAATATTGATTTCAGATATTCCAAGGTTATGAATACTCTATTGTCACCAGTTATGTTTTTGTATGTGATAATTTGTTCGTTAATGATTTGCGCAAGTGCAATACAAATGACAACGGTAATAATTTTATTCATTTAAACGTGATTTAAACAGTGAAATAACTTAATAAAATAAGAGTAATTTGCTTTATTTATATACGTGGCTAAAGAATGTCTAATCTCAAGAAAATTTAATATCCATAACAGAACTGAAATTGAATATGTTTAATATCAGAGATTACATTTTCCCGAGACCATATTATTTTCCGAGACAATAAGTTTCAGTGACATAATACGAGTATTTGACTTAATATTACTAAGAGTAATGTGTTTTTCTGCCAGTATGACATTGATATGATATTACCGTACTCAATAAGTCTTGTAGATCATATATTGCTACAAAGACTACCATACTTTTTGAGAAAAGTATTTGATATTATCGTTTACATAAACAAATGAATAACGATAGGATTAAATTTGATACTGTTCAAGTGCTTTTTCTATACGTCATGATTTTTCTTACAGTGCAGTCAGCGTTAAAATGATCTCAGCATTCAAACCTACCAAATAGTAAATTATGCGATAAGGGCTTAAAGTAGTGTATTATGTCCCGGGCGCTATATTGAACCCCGAGTACGAGGGATTCTATAGAATCCTGAATACGAGGTGTTCAAGATCGCCCAAGACAAATACACATTTAAGCCCGCGATGCATACTCTACTTTTTATACTTTGATTTGTTGTCTGAGAACAAATAAAAGTGCACCTTGAAATCTTGTGCTATGGTTGGTTTTTGTCAAATGTTCTGATATTTTTTGAACGCTCAAAATAATTTGTACTCTTGAATGTACGAAAAATTTAAGTGAAATATTAAGTTTTGCCTTAAATTAATATATTTCACAGGAAGGAACGACGACCATGCAAAGAATTTGGATCGCCGAATATCTAATGGCGCTTATAGCCCAGTTATTTCTGTATTGCTGGCATAGCAACGAGGTGTTAGTTATGGTAAGTTATTTGTAGATAGGTATACATTATAAGAGAATAATAGACAATATAGAAATCAGAGATGGGACATCATGAAAACCGGTGTTCAGACCACTGTATCGAATAATGATAGTGATTTAATTTGAGTTCTTGACTTCAGAGCTGTCAAGTTGACGATGGAGTGTACGCCAGTAACTGGTGGTCTCAGAATCTGTGCGTGCGTCGCTGCGTGTTACTTCTTGGAGGACAGCTGCGAAGCAGTATTATGTTCACTGCTGGACCGTTCACCAAGCTTAACCTCTCTACTTTCATCGCTGTAAGTATTCCAATTAAAATAGACATCTGGTAACAAGAACAAACTCTTTTTATTAAGAAGTTTCTGTTAGCCACATTACCATCTATAAGAAAGGCCTGTGCTCAAGTTATTAATTCCCTATCCAGCAATCTGTTTATTTGATTTTATATTGAGGAAGAGCTCGATGGCGACTGCGCCATCGATCTCTTCTAAACCACTGGGTTTAGCGCTTGGCCTAGCGATTGCAGAGTTTAAGCAACTTTCGCAAGGGACGGTCACAGGATGGGTGACCGAAAATTTATTATTTCGAGCTCTTCCATGTTTCGGAAGGCACGTTAAGCCGTTGGTCCAGGGTGCATTTTCAGTTGTTAACACCCACCAATCCGCATTGGGCTCGCGTGGTGGGCTATGGTCCATCCTCTTCAACCACCCGTAAGGAAGTCCTGTGCCCGAGCAGTGGGGATATTAAAAATGGCTGATGGTCATGGTCACATAATAAAATGATAAAAAATAAATAGATAAACCTTTTAAGTTTTATTGATATTAACATTAATAATTGATGTGAATTAAAATAATTAAATTACTTTACAGATTTTAAAAGGATCATATAGCTACTTCACTTTATTGAGTAACAAAGATGATTAAGCGAGATGGAGTTTAATCATGCTAAACATAATTTCAAAGAAAATTAAATTAGAATGTAAATAAGGGACAAATTGTTATTGCACCTACGCACATCTAGGAATTGCATTAAGTAAAAATAGTATGAAATTGTAGAAATTTATACTATTACAATGGAATTTCGGGGGCGACATTGCTGACTCAATGTAGCTACTACTTAGGGCATTGTAGTTTCCATATTTAGTATAGTTTATTAAAAACTAGCTGTCCGCCCCGGCTTCGCACGGGTGGCGCCCTCTTTTAGTTATATTACGATTTAAAATGACGGAAAAGAGAAAAAAATACGTCTTTCCATACTATTTTTTTTTTATTTTCTTTTATACAAACCTTGTCTTGATAATAACAAAAACAAGAAAAAAGAATTATCTAATTCGGTGCAGTCGTTCTGAAGTTATGCGCTTACATACATTTCGGCGATTCGTTTTTATAGATTATATAGATTTAGTAGATAGGTTGTAAATGTTATTGAATATTGATGTAATTCAATAAAAGTTACATGATAATATTTTCTTCTTCTTCATATTTTGCCTTGTTATTTATGAACGATACCAATCACTTATCAATCCATAGTAAGAAATAGGTACGAGTAGACCTATTATTATATTAATAACCTATTATATTAATAGGTATGGATCAGTTTCGGTAACTGTTGTTTGTTATATGTCATTTATCACGATTATCTAGGCAGCACATCTCTAGTGTACAGCTGCCCCTATAGCACGACCACGATGACGTGTTTTTTTTTAAATCCTCAAACGGAATAGTGCTTGGCCTTCACCTCACCTGATGTTAAGAAACCAAGTACAAATGGGTTCCCCTTCCTGGTAATCGAACCCGGGACCCCTTACGTCTTACACGTGTGAGCGAACCACTAGACCACAGAGACAATTTTTTTTTTTTTAAATTATAGCGATTAACAATCAAAATCCAGTCCATCATTGTCTTTTGACAGTTACTTAGGTGTCGATTTATGGTATTCCCCCGTCTCGGGATCCCATCGAGTGAGGTGCTTCTGCGCTGACAGCGTTGCAGGCCCCTCCTGACCAGCCCCACATGCGAACCCCTTGCTCACCTGCGGGTGGGGTGATGCGTTTATAAATTTTCTTTGGCATAAAAAGGGGGGCTGTTGTTAATCGAAACGCATGTTGTTAATCAAAATCTAATAAGATGGCTAGATTTAAAAATAAAACAACAGAATGTTTTGGTAGCTAAACTGAAAATAGCCATATATTTAAAAAAAACGATTCATACGAGTATAAACCGAGTTTGGACAGATAAATTTAAAAGTGGAACTTTGTATGAAACTTTACAAACTCTTTTACTAAATTAAACCAGAAGATAAAATTGGCCCCATGAATTGTTAAATAAACCTGCTTAGAAATAACTTATTACATAATATTTGACTTGCAACATAAACCCTTTTCGAGCCAAGGTCGGGTTTATATTCTCAATTTTCACGCCAATATGGTTTGACCTTTTTTCTCATAAAAAAGGTCATGGTGGGTTCAATGGTTATCTTATCACACAAACGAGAGAGAGTCGTTTGTAGGGTTTCAGTTTCAGTACAGAATAAAAAGTCAGTGTGTTTTAACAGAAGGTCCGCTCAGGCCGTATTTTGAAAAGGCTAGTTGTTTAGTTGCGCTAGGAACTCATTGGTCACAGCTTCGGTCCGCTCAGTCCGTATTTTGAAAAGGCTAGTTGTTTAGTTACGCTAGGAACTCATTGGTCACAGCTTCGGTCCGCTCAGTCCGTATTTTGAAAAGGCTAGTTGTTTAGTTGCGCTAGGAACTCATTGGTTCAATATAATCTTCAGGCCTATTACATAAAAAAATCGATAATCGGACTTGATTTGATATTGAACCTCATTATTGAGTTTATAGTGTCACGGAGTGGGACGAACATCGTCCGCTTATCGTGATTGTTTTTATGTAATAAGCCTGCTAGTTTGGCTCGAGATTGCCTGTATCAAATGTATATACAAAAAAACGCGATTATTTTTTTCGGGCGCCTCTTCTATTTACTGTAAATTTTGTGCTTCTAGCGTCAGCTGAAAGCTAAACGAAGGTGATTTCACAGTCGCACCCACTTTGGGAAATTAAAAAGTAGCCGTTTTTAATTTTCTTTAGTGACAGTCGTCTGAACAAAATAACTAAAAATTTTGCAAAGGGTTTTTATATCAAAGGATTTCAAAGGTTTGTTACTTGTGATACTGTATTGTTGTCAGTGTTCATAATTAAGAACTGTTTACCACTTATGTAACTTTAAATTAATTAAATGACATTGGATGATGCTTCACCGAAATATAAGGCTTGAAGAATGAAAAATTAACTAAATGACCTTGAATGACGTCACTTATGTTTTCCTTCTCTTTCATAGGATGACAACAATGTTGTCCATTCATAGGACATTCAGTACAAATACAAACAGTTCTACAAATTATTATGCTAAGACTTTCGCCTACGGCTGATAGTCTTTATTTACTCATGTTACTCCATTGTCGTACTTACTTATTTCAGTTCCCGCCTAAAAACAAAGTGCATACGTTCTTGCTCCGCGCATGCGTGTTTACTTGTGTGTGACGTTTTTAACTTTAACATTGATTTTTCCTGAAATATCAATGTGTAGTGCTTATTATGTAATGAGAAATAATTGAAAATGGTTTTCCAAAATCAGTCAAATAGCCTATTTCGCGGTAAAAATAAAATAATATATTAGTATGCGATGGGCGAGGGTCTCATTTGTATATTAATCTGGTGTGGCGAGGGTGGATTTACGGGCTTGACCACATGCGACATTGCCGTTCTCCTCACTTCATGGCTTGTATAATAGAGAAGGCTAGCCGTAACCAAAGATTCGGAACTCCCAGGCATGCCCGTCACACTGATCGCTGATTGGCTGATTCGCGACAGTGTCAAAAATGGCTGCCCATCGCGCCGCGTCCGTTCATTTTCCAAAATCAAAGTTTAATGTTGAACTTTGCATTATTTTTCATCTGTGACAAAAGTGTTCAGTGTCTGTGTTTGAAACTTTTTTTCAACAAACCATAAAGTGATATACAAGTGAGATTTTATGAATCTTACTGGATCAACTAAATTCCAACTTCAAGTAAATTAAAAGGAATGAATACAACCTTAACCAGTGCGGTAGTGTGGATTGTCAAGGTAAGAAAGCATTTACTGGTTTTTTATTGATTTTAGGTAGATAGATATGATATTTACTATCGTATTTCAACTCCTGAGAGACATCTAGGGGCACTTTTTGATGAGGCTGCATGTACAAACCAAAATATTTTTTGATATCCTGTTTAAAGTTATACCTAACCTACTCGTAGCTTCCCCTCTACTACAGTGTTTCGACTGCCTCAAATTTGGCCACACACGCTCCAAATACCCCAACAAAACTAAATTCTGCAGCCACTGCTCCACTGAAGGACACGTCTACAAGGACTGCCCTAAGAAAAACGACAAATCCGCTATCAAATGCCTAAATTGTTCCGTTCATAACCTAAAAAACTAAAGAAACCACTAACACCTCCCATGCAGCCACCTCAAGCAATTGTCCTGCCAGAATCGCCTATAACGCCCGACTGATTGAAAAAATCGATTATGGCTCAAAATAAAACATTTCCTTTATATATATAAGATTACTATACATAATAACTTCCTGAAAACTCTGGACTTATAAATTTAAATTAATGTAATACCATAATATAATATACATATATAAAATACCGTAAGCACTGACTATGTAATAAAGAAATGATAAATTCTATTACATGTAAAAAAAACGTACTCGTAGCTTAGGTTCTTCTTCCTTCTAATCTACTTGTGAATAGTTGCAGTTTCCCATCTACACAAATCCTGTGACCGCAAAGACGACCCATTGCAATCCACTTATGTGACACTCGGTGTAGCTCTATTTCCGTCACTTGATGAGCCTGGGGTTGGCGTTTGCAAATTGTATTTTGAGTAGTTTCAGTTCAGTAGATTTGTGGAATCTTCTCAATATGAGAACGATGTTTCACAAGCTCATGGAGTCAACGAAATAAAGATAGTAACATACAAACGAAAGTATATACGACCTCCGTGGTCGAGTGGCTTTGTACACCGGTTTTCAAGGTGCCGCCATCTCTGAGGTCCCGGGTTCGATCCCCGGTTGGGTCAATTTAGAAAACGTACTTTTCTATATTGGCTCAGGTCTGGGTGTTTGTGATACCACCGTTGTCTCTGATTTCCATAACACAAGTGCTTTAGCTACTTACTTTGGAATCAGAGCAATGTATGTGATGTTGTCAAATATTGATTGATTGATTGATATTGATTCGACTATTTGTCACAGTACATTTATGTTTTCATTCGCTTATGACAAAAACAAAACTCGACATGCTAGTTCAAATAGAAACCAATTACGATTTTATTTTATCCGATTTCGACATGAATCAGAATTTGACTTTTCCAATGGAATCGGATTCAGAGCTGATTTTTAGATCACAGAATGAGCTTTGAGAAATTACATTTTATTCTCAAAAGTGATTTGTCATTACGATTTGATTTGATTTGACAAAGTTCAAGTTTTACTTTAAAAGCTTAATTTTACTACTATTTAGTGCCAATTATTGTGTTCATAGTATGACTGAACCTTATTGAATAACGATTCTTTTAATGCTTGGAAAATTTCACACAGTGCAATCTAGCCCCAAACTAAGCAAAGCTTGTAATATGGTGGTTAGACTACTGATATACTACTTTTTTAAATATATACTTATTATACATTCATAGTAACACCTAGACCCGTCACAGAAATTAAAATTCATCATTTAAAGTTCTGCCCGGCTGGGAATCGAACCTGGGAGCTCTTGCGTGGTGACCACTGCACCATTCAGGTTGTCAGATGATTAGTGTGACACTGACACATCACTGAATTGAAAAGCTATTATACGGCTCGGACGTTTTGTGGTCTAATCTCATTACAAATGTAATTAATTGCTAGATTGGTTGCAACCACTAGGTAATTATTCGGCCATTTTTTTCATTAAAATTTAAAGGAATGAACTGGCAGTGTTCTTATGTTTTCTTTTTCTTCATAAAATAACTATTATTAAAAGAGATATTAATCTCCAAAAACCTAAAAAAAATACCATTGTTTAGACATCCTGCAATCAAATTGACGAGATTATATTAAAAAGCAAAACATCTTAGGAACACAGCCAAATCCTTTCTTTATTTTTTTCTGTAAAAAATATTTAAATTGATCTAGTTTTGGAGGAGGAAACAGGGACTACGAAACGTTGATTTTGTCTACTTTCTATAGGATTTTTTTAATTTACTAAAAAGGACAAGTAAGGATAAACAGACATACCTCCATTGAGTTCCGAGGCTGACAGTAAATACGAATTTCCATATATTCAAATACTCGCGTAGGCTTTGATCAAACGTGACAAGCAATGAAATTATAGATTCATTTGGGTTACCCCTTCCAATACAAACTTTGCTTTTCTAAACTTCTGTCAAAACATGCAAATTGTTTTAATGGTTTCGAGTTTAGTTGTTATCATTATAATTATAATACTTTCTGAGACAAATGTTACTTCAATCTGGTTTTTTAAATCCTCTTTGGTGGGTAAATTACAAGTTATATTATTTATCTACTTCATAATGATTTAAAATTATAATATTTTACAAGAACTGCAAAAATGTGCCTTCAATAAAAAATAATATTTTTTGAAACAGGTTAAGTTACCCTAGATATCGTCGAAATTCATAAATTGCCACAAAGTAATCATTTTGTAAATATGTTTACTAAAGAGGATATCATTGATTGTTACTATGATTTATTAATGATATCTCCCATTACTATACTCAGGCCCATCTTTCCTACTGGGCACTCTGGGCACGTGCCCAGGGCCCCGCTATAGATAGGGGCCCCCTAGTTCCTGCCAGATCGCTAAATGATAACGGATGCTTATTAACAAAAAACCTATAAAACATATTTAGGAATTTCAAAAACTTAAACGAAAATTACTGACTACAAATACTACTACTTACTAGCTTTTGGCATGTTTACATAAATTTAAGTCAAGATCATAGTGGCCCCCAAATGTGCCCAGGGCCTCAAATAGGTTAAAGACGACTATGACTTGACTATACTGTGATAGATACTAAGATCGATAATTATCAATGTATGGAAATGCAAATATTGAATTTGGTGCCCTTTTAGTTCATCAGTATGATGGTAAACTGAATTCTCATAATGTCTATCCCGTGAAATGCAGTCGGCATCTGTACAATATTTCAAAGTTAATTGCGACAGATGTCCAGTTTCATTTACTGCCACCATAATAACTTTTCCTGGAGCGAGTTCAACTAATTCAATGTTTTACTTGTTTAATGAAATTTCTCTCAGTTAGAAACCGTAGATGCTATGGACGTAATTAAGGTCCGGTGAAACTGTATTCCCTATGTATGTATGGTTGTTGTGTGGTATCGACTACTGGAGGGTATTAAAGTTGGACAATTGTGAATGCTTAAATCTCAAAATTTCAAATAGTTATATAGCTTTCTCATCTTAATCAACTGTTTAAAAATATCTGGAAAGATGTTCAGTTGAATGTCGAGGTTAATTCCTTCTACATTGGTGAGATGGCGCTGGCTTGCAGCGTAAGAGTTGATATACTAGAAGAAATTCGACGTTCCCACTAGTGACTCGGTAGCTCAGCGGTCAGAGCATTGGACCGGATATCCAAAGGTCGCGGGTTCAATTCCCGTCCGAGAACATGATCTGGTGCGAGTCCTATTTTTTCTAGTATATTATTTAGTATTTAATAAAAATAGCATTGTGAATGCTTAAATCTCAAAATTTCAAATTGTCATTGTAATTTACTATTGGCCCGACTGTACTTGTTAACCCATGGTTAAAATGTTATTCATATGTAAATACAAAACCGTGATTTTCCTCATACATTACTACGGCAGCAAAATTCACTTTTCACGCCGTAATAAGGTTATTCAAACTTTGCTAATATGATGAAGCACCTTATCGTTAATCTTATAAGTCCCGGAGTAATTGGGAGCGTTTCCGTATCCGGATATGTTCAGAAGTAAATTACTTCTGGGTATCTAAAAAGGCAAGATTGCAAGTTATATTATTGTATTGTATTGAATACATTTATGATAACTACATGAACATAATCTATTTAAAAATATGAAATATATTGCAGATGTTTCAGAAGTTGATGTACAATTTTATGGTTTTCTTTTTATTAGATTTCTATTACAAATCAGCAAATGTTTCATACCAATATTATATAGAAGCATGATTGTTTGTTTCGTGATACGTTTCATTTCCCTAATCTTAAATTGATTTTTCCAATAATTATTATTGATCGCAAAAATTATTCAAATACGAAATAAATCACAGATATTTTATTACTTAGTTAATATCAAAATTAAACATTTTGCTACAAATCCTTAAATGTTTCATACAATCTTGGCTTATTAGGCCTCCTGACCTTCAGGCGGCTAAGCGATCCCTTGTCAACCTAACTTCATTTAGGGATGTCTTTTTGTTTGCCCTTCTCATGTTTTGATCTAATTTGTGACAGAGTCCTTTGTGATTTCTTTGTGACTATTCGAAATTGGAAATGAAATCCAGATCCTTATAAGGTTGTAATTAGAAAAGCGAGAAAAATACTACTAAGTTTTTATTTTTAAGTTCGGTCTTTCCATAATGTACCTAATTTAACTCTAAAATCCCTTTCATTTTCCTAATTAAAAGAAACGTATGTTTTTTCAAAGTGATTACTTACTCATTAATATAATAATTTAAATCAAATCTCGTAAATAACCAAATTCCTTGTAATTAACAACCGAAACAAATCCGTATTAATGTTAAACCTTAAATACCGCGTATTTCGAATTAAATACACACATATTATGATTCCAAGTAATAACAGAAGTTATCAAACCAGCGTGTACAGTCAGCAAAGCCTTATTTTACTACAATGAGGCAATTTTTTAAACCAATTTTCAACTTTACGACTAACGCTATAAGGTTTAAGATCAATTGGAGAAAGTCAATTATGTATAACTTGCTGTGCTGCTGACTGTACTGTAGAGTATTCATTTCAGCATGTAGGGCCATAAAACGCGGATGACAGTAAGCGTCAAGAATATTTAATGAACAATAAAAGGTATATACTCAAACGCATGATGTGTTTATTACTAGATTTTTTATTAGACCACCTCATCATAAATTTGCTATACAGTATTATGTAGATGACATTTTCAGAGGATTTTTTTATTGCATTTTTATTACGAATTTTGTGTGTGTGGCGCAGGAATTTCATAAAAAAAGTCGTTGATACTTTGTAAACTGAATGTGTCTACATTAAACTGTTACTAAAAAAACTACTCGTCTCTGATCACTGAAAATCTGCGACCTTTCGCTATTCGACCAACTGTTCCGAACATCCATCGAAAAAAACGCGTGAAGAAATTCGATAGAGCAGTTTTCTATGGGATTTTTTTTACTCAATGGGTCAATGAGAAGATTAGTTTTTTCGAGCATTTATACTTTCTCAAAATCGCTATTTCTCGAAAGCATGACGTGATAGCGATCTAGTAAACATTTTATTAGTTTAACATTTTGTAACAAAATCGCCAATTTAATGGGCACCAAGTTGAAACGAGCTCCATTTCCCAACTGACACAATGTAAATAACTAAATAATTACTACATACGCTAAGTATCAATAGTAATTTAGCTAGTTATTTATTATTATTTTTTAATAAAGCTTTTATTTGTATATATTCATTCAGATGTGTAAAGTAAATTACAGCAGTAAGATCAAAGACATGAAATTATTCATTTAACCTAAATTTTTTTAAGCATGATTTTGATTTATTTCATATTTAAATACTTTTTTTATCGGTTGTGGTATGATGTTTTATCATTGAAAATATAAATTTCACTTTGGTATAAAGTTGGAATTATCGATCGTTTTATCTTAAAAATATTTGGTATAATTCTAAGATCTAGGTATTTCCACATTTTCCGTTTATCACTTATTCTGGTTTAATTTCATCCTATGAATTATCTGTCAAGTAAGTTAATCGTAACTTAATCTGTCAAGTAACTTAAACATTCCCTAAAACATCTTTCATTTGACGTGGAAGTCAAGTCCTATCTACTTATTAGAAATTATAAATAAGGAAAAATGAAGACGTATTACCGAACTAATGCTCCCTTGGCGACCATTATCCTTAACTTTTACCTCTCATTAGTCCACATTAACCTCGTAGTTAATCCCTAAATCAACAAGAAAAAAATTGAATATTTTATTAATAGAAATATTCAATTTTTTTCTCCAATATTGAGAGAAATATTGTCAATATTCCTAGCAGTAGCTGGGAATATTGACAATATTTGCACAGAAAAAGATAACGCGTGAACATAATAAATTACATTTGAAAATATATTGTATATTAAAAACTTAGAATAATAACAACCTAGAACGATAGTTCCCAACAAAGAGCACTGTCAAAAGTGAAGCACAAAATACTGAGCCAAAAGTTTTCAGATTTTTATCCTTCATACGTTACCTAATCATACCTATAAAAACTAAATAGTTTCAATTTCCCTACCTTTTGGGGATTAGCATTATATTTTATAGTAAGTATTTCATTTTATTACTATTTTATTGGATTTTAATTACGATTAGGTAACGTATGAAGAACATAAATCTGGAAATTGAGCCATTTCGGGTCAGTATTTTTTGCCTCACTCTACATAGAAGAGCTCAGCTACTAGGTGTTTTTATTCAAGAGTATTACAAAGTAAGATGGTTTGTATGTTAAATAAATAAATAAATATTTGACAACATCACAAACATTGCTCCAATTCCAAAGTAAGTAGCTAAAACACTTGTGTTATGGAAATCAGAGACAACGGTGGTATCACAATCACCCAGACCTGAGCCAATTTAGAAAAGTTCGTTTTTCTAAATTGACGCAACCGGGGATCGAACCCTGAACCTCGGAGATGGCGACACCTTGAAAACCGGTGTACAAAGCCACTCGACCACGGAGGTCGTCAAACGCTTTCACGTTTTAACTACTTCCTACCTTTTATCCAGAAAAAGTACTGTTTCTGGGGGTCATGTGTAAATCATGAAGGTAATATTCACCAAAGCACCACCTTCAACTCAAACTTCACACTACATAATATGTATCTCTTGAACAGTATTTCAAATTCGCAAGAATAATGTGACAATTGCGCAATCCAATAGGATGAAAAAACTATAATCAAGAAATAATATTTAAAAGTTAATTTAAAGCATCTCTTTGTGTTTTAATGAGTTCAGAAGCCACAACTGTCGATAAACTAACTTTCCCAACAACAGACGGAATTAAGTTTGAAGCCTCCGCTATTGTAAATTCTGTTTGATAGTGGTTTTAAAAACTGAAATTAAACTTTCCGAGTTCTATTTTTGTCACAGAGACCTCATTAGCCATCAAGCCTTTATAACACAAAGATAACCTACAAATGTCAGGAATAATTGGTACAGTCGTGGTTTGGTAAATCGGTACTATACTATACATACTTACATACTCGTACAAAATACAGATCTTTTACTGTAACACCAATTAAAATCGGTACTATACTATACATACTTACATACTCGTACAAAATACAGATCTTTTACTGTAACACCAATTAAAATCGGTACTATACTATACATACTTACATACTCATACAAAATACAGATCTTTTACTACCAATTCAAAATAGGTGTTAATAACTATAAAGACTAACATTAAAAAATAAATTATAAAAACTAAAATTACCCTCCAGTTGTCATTTGACAACTGAAAAGATGGAAACAATATTAAATATTAAAGGCAAACAAAATGCAGTCCGTATCTGGTTTTCATCTTTTCAGTTGTCTTGTATTTTGATGCAGGCGGGTATTTTAATTTATTAAATTTATATATTTTTATGTATGTCTTTATAGTTAATAATTACGGTCACGGTCATGGCATACTTTTCTGAAATCCTTATGATAAGCCGTTTAATTTGATACCCATATTGCAGTATTCTAAACATTTTATTAAACTTCAAATAATAGCACCGCACAGCCGCCATGTTTTTTTTTAGTTTACTTACCTAAGAACATTTGGGTTGTTAAGACAAATCTAACGATATCCTAAGGATAAAAATCCATTCAGCCATTTGGAAGACATGAGGTAATAAAGGATATTACATATTATAAACATACAAGATACGCGCGAGAAACATAACCCTTTGCAGTCGTAAAAAACGTCAAATGTTTTTTTTAATACTTTATATTCTTATAGAGCTGGCGATTTCTTTTTAAGAGAGCCTAACCCTAACCTAAAATAAAAGTAAATCATCATTTCATCCTAATCATGTTCTAGCTAAGTACCATAAAGGGTATTCAATAACATTTGGAAATACTTTCTAAAATATTAAGCCGTCAAAGTAAAATAATGAACCAAAACAAAAGTAATTATGAGTTCTGGAATGGCTTTCGAGGACTTGTTTAAGATACAGTTTGTTTGAAAAAGTTCGTAATCTTTTGAACCTGAAAGCGTCGAAAATCATATTGACAAAAATGAGACGAAATCACGAATAAAGGAAATAGAATGTGGTACTAGAAAATTCCAACGCACTGAAACGAAATTGAACCAATCACATGGAAAGACTACAGAAGAAGGAATTTGAGGGGGCTAACCTGGTTCTACGTTGCTCCCGCTTGCTAATCGTAGTGGTAATCTCCAAGACAATATTTTGGTAATCAAATAGTTTGTATGGTTAAACTCGCGGCGATCACTTTGCAGATGGTACAAGTTGACCGATAAATGGAGGAACACGCGAGCTCGACTCAAAGGCTCTGGCATGTAGGCAGGCTGGATCGGAAGGAGGTTGAAATTTTTTATTTGAGATTTTAGTATTTACAACGCTATTTTTATATAATACTAAATAATATTCTAGATAAAATATAGCTTTGGACCGGACATGATCAGGTTGTGCTAGTCACAATTCAGTTCGAATTTCTGGTTTATATTTAGCATATTTTTCGTGCAATATAAAACTTTTTTTAGGTATTTTATTGACAGAATGTTTAAGAAAGTCATATCACAATTATTGATAGTGCTTTATAAAGGATCTATGCGGTATTTATTGTTGTTTATATTTCGTATTTGTTTATAGTATTGCACAAAATGAATCGCACAATGATTTTATGCACCAGTTTCATTGTTAGACCACTCATATTCTTCGTACGAATCACTCGTATAATTGTGATAGAATTTCACTTACAGGTAAGTTCGTTTAGCCATCAATTAACTTCATTTTTGGTCTTCGTACTTATTTATTGCGAGGATTAAGATTAAAGTTTTAAAAAGGGCTATTAAATTTTAGATTTTTCGCATTCACAATGCTATTTTTATATTAAGATAAATAATATTAGGAAAAATACTAGTAAAAATCGACTCACCCGTAGCACCTCAGACGGGACACGAACCCGCACCCTTGGGATTCCGGCCCAATGCACTGTCCAATTATGCTAGGTGAGTCGATTTTTTCTAGTATTTTTTCTAATATTGTTTATCTTTTAAAAAGGGCTTTAACCAGTTTTCGAGGAGTACCTTGCCTTAAATGGAAGATGATAATAAAACACGGCAACGTAATGCAAATACGGAGTCAAGTTTGCTAACTGCAAATTCAGCTCTGAGGTTGAGAATTCCCCTATCTATTAATTTTCGCAAGCAAGCAAAATTTTGTTACTATGTCCTTGCATAGATTCTGTAACTTTTTGACTTGGGTCATTTTAAGTTACGCTACCTACCATTTGTTTATGAGCAATTTCTATTTCAGGATTAATTATTTCACTTATTTATTAATTTAGTGAAAAAAGGTTAACTACATATATTGTGAATAAAAAAAACCTTTGAAGTTTTGAAAATTTTTTTAAAGTTTCTATTAGGCTTTCTATTTGGTTAAATCTAGTTTGCGTTTTCAAAGTTGCCTTTATAAAAATAAGTCTCCAATAACTTTGTTTCTTAAACTTGTTAGTAGTTTTTTAAACTTTCATTTATTCCAAGATCCTTGAAGATTTGTAACAAAATCATGTAACATTTTGTATAAAATAAATTCACATATCTTTTAAACCAAGTTTCACATAAGTCGTAAAGTTGGAACATTTCAAATAAACTTTGTAAGCTAGAATAAAGTGTTCGAGTAGAATATAAATCTATTTTCGTTAAAGATTTCGTGTGTCCTTATCTTTATTATGACTGTTCAAATTTAAGCATTTAAAAGTTTTCTCATATTTATTAGGAAAATATAAAATTAACCTACTTATTTGTTTTATGCGAATATCAGTGACATTGTGTTATTAAAAGGAGGTGGGGAAAATTCAAAATAATCACTTTTATCAACTTCCAATCTTATAATGAAAATTTTTTTTCAATGTCAAATATGATTTGCAAAGGTGCGTCTAATGTTAGTTTCCGGTCTTCTAATTTCTTAATTGATATAGCTGGAATCCCAAAATTTTGATCAACAAAACTTTTTATCCCGGAAAAAGCGAGTGAAGCCGCTAGCAAAAGCTAGTTGTTAATAATGTTGAAATTTTTTACTAAGCTTTCTAAAGCAATTCAGTTCAAGAGATTAAGAATGTGTAGCTAATTTTCACTCAAGATTGTATTTGCCCTCACTCTAATAAAATAAAAAATAAAAGGTAGTAAATAAAAACAAATTTAAATAAATTTTAAATAAATAATACCTATTTGAAATAATTTACATTAACAAGTATGTTTCGCATTCCAAAAAAGGTATGCTGATGTTTAATTTAGAAATAAACGGGACCTTTAACGAATGGGCGAGGGCGACGAAAGGAAATTAGTGATTGTATCAGACGGCAAAAGGCATAATTCAAAATAAGACAAAGAAGTATTGCGAAAAGACAAATAGAAACAAAGGCCTATCGCAGTGTGAGACTTGCTTTAGTCGCGCGCAAAGAAGCGAGCGGTAACACAAATTTTCAATTAACGGTATTGAACGTAATGATCTAATGATCGTGTTTTACCTTTGTGAGAATGTTTCCCTCATATAATGCCACTCAGAATCGTACGGTAATAAAGGTACTCGTACAATTAATAATATAATAGCTTTTGGCACAGCAATTATAACACAGTATCTCAAATATTTGGGCGTAACCGTTCTCTCAAGCGGATTTGCTTATTCGCTTCGCATATTATTGATACTGTCTCAAGATAAATGGTTTTTACTTACCTACGCCAACGATAGTCGCAGTTGAAAAAATAATTAATTGATATCAGCCTTTTGCAATGCTGTTTGGTTTTATTTTATCTTTTTGGATATTATGTTTTCAAAGTTTAATAATATTTTGTCGTACCATATCAAGTTATGTCAATTTTTTACGAGCAATCTTAAGTTGCTTCGTAGTTTCGTATATTATACGAAGTGGCCGAAGATAGCTAAAGCTGGATGCTCAGTCCATCGCGCCAAATTCAATTTCTTTATACAAATAAACTTAATAATTAAGCACTTTTGAAACGTCTTTATTTATATATTATTAGTAATAATAATAATCAAAGAGTTCATTAGGTTAGGTTAGGTTAGAACTGCAACCCAAAACGCTCGAGCGAGCAGAGCGAGCGTGCCGCGTCATCGGCTAGCCAAGCGCCAGAAACAAAGTTTTGTAAAACTTACTTTCAATGATCACATTGATTATAAATACTTACCGGTTATTATTAATAATTACCACATTAATTAAATTACCGTAACATATATATTATATTATAGTATAATATACTTAGGACACAAAGCTGAAAATCTCTCAGGTGACTTACAGCTTGCGCTCAAACAGCTTTATCTTAATTTTAATAAACTTGTTTGTGCGGAACATGTTTACAACAAAACTTTTTAGTATTAATAAACCAATGTCAAGTTTATTGCTATTGTATCAAGGGGATCTGTATTTTATTACGTAGTTGTTGACTCGAATTTCAGATTCCTTTGGTATTTTCGTTTAGTTATTACCTGTATCAAAATTTATTAGGACTGTTGAATACGCAAACTTTATTCATTAACTCGGATAATAATAAGAAGGTTTAGTTTTTTTCGTCACAATTTTAAAATAAAGACTTCGAAATTTTATCTTCGTCCTTAGTACATAATCATAAGTCTTTGAAATAAACAATACTACATGAAAAATTTATAAATAATAATTTATCAAACTATCTATAAACTAGTTTCTTTGACGCGCAATAAAATACTTTGTATAATTCTCATATAATACTTCCTTTAACTGAGCCAAAATTCATATTGTTAGATTATAATGATATCCCAATGAGGAATCAATGAAAACCATTGTAAAAAACAACAATAAATAGCAATATGGGCGTTATCTTTTTCTGTTGAAAGAAACTACGTATTACAATGTCCACTTTTCTTAAAAGGACTATTTAATCAAGATTTAGCACAAAGTCGAATATCGGTAAAATTCTACGAGAAGAGTTTACGACGCTACGAGAATTTCGTTAAAAAGAGGACTAAAATATTTTTTTTTCCTCAAAGCAGAGGGTAATTCAATTCACTATTTATCACGTCGGCTAATGAAAAAGCAATGGAGCGGGTAATAGAAAAAATCGGCAGACATAAATCGAAAGTTTCATCGATACGATTAAGCTTCAGACACGCATCTGGGAGCCAATTAACTTCTATTGTCGCCTTTGAAAATAATGTCCCGATAAATCACTCGGTAAACTCGATTAGATAGAATGGACAGCGTACTAGTAAATACTTTAGACAAACAGACATCAGACAAGTTACTTTTATTTGTAGGACTAAATGTTTGCTTTTAAAAGTAGGATGGTTTGTTCAATGAGCAAAAATATTTTAGCGTGTTGAAATTGATTAAATACGTAAAAATTTAAATCTACCTGCTTTATCCAGCATGAGTTCTTTGGAGAATAACTAGTTTTAGTATACCCATTAACATGAATGTCTACCAAACGTCGCCTCAGTGCTTGTTTGTCCTATCTACCATTGGTCACATTTTCGGCGCATCCTTCTACTATTGGTCCTTCTCTTCCTTCTCTTTATTAATTTTAACAATATTCCAGCATAATACTTGGCCACTTATTTTATTTTAATTAACAGAATAGATTTAAATGGTTAAGCACAATATACTAAAATCTTGTCACAAACTAACAAACAGAAAGCCTCGCCAAAAATTTTAACCAATGGTAGATAGGACAAGTAAGCACTGGCGACGCAATATTATCGACAGTTACACAGCATATGTTTTATACGGATTTTGCATGGTCCAAGAAAACGATCTATTCCTTTCGAATACCAAAAACTAATACCAATGGTATTTGTTTACTACCGTTATAAAATTTATATTCCCAACGAATACCAAATTTATTAAAAAAAATAAAATTTGGTATTAGTTGGGAATATATTTTTTATAACGGTAATAAACAAATACCATTTGTTATTAGTTTTTGGTATCAGAAAGGAATAGATCAAGAAAACTAAGTCTGGCATTGCGGGAATAACACAGGCTTACGTCACTACCCAGTTGCACGACTTAAGAGTGAAAAGCAAAGCATGAAGGATTTTTTTTCTGTCACACTCGTAAGAAAATATTTATAGTAAATTTTAAGTGTGATTTGTTTCTCTTACTGCCGTACTCAGAGACGTCAATAATAATTAAGTTTAATGCTTCATTAAAATTGGTGCTATCTCTTTCTTTTCCATAGTGATAGTATAAGACGACACGATACTTAATGAATCATTAAACTTAATTGACGTCTCTGAGTACGACAGTTAGCAAACGAAACAGTTAAAGTTAAAGATAAATGAACGTAATTTTCAATACCGATAGCGGAGAGGAAGTAAGTCTGTGCTACCCAGGTGACTTCCTGTCTCGGAATGTTATACCAGGCGCAGTAAATTATTGCGCCATGGGATTTTGTGTCCTTAGCGGATTGAGGGTTTAAAAATACCTATCGATATCGTTAGATTTTCATGCTGGGTCATTAAGCATCCATTTAGCAATCAGCGGAATTGTATTTCCCCCTTTAACAAAAAAATAATTATTGTTATAGACAAAAAAACTTTTAAAATAATACTAATTACCAAACTCACTTTCATAGAACTTTTTCTTAACATTCCGACATAAGCGGATAAATTCAAATTCAGTTAAAAATATAAAACGCCCTTTTGGCCCGCAAAGCCGATAAAATTATAATTTTTAATATGCTCAGTTCGTGACTTTATTAATCTTCTTAAGAAGATTAAGTATTTTATGACAAAATTTTGAATAAAATTCGTGAACCAAATCAAATCAGAGAAAGAAGGAAATTTTGAAGAAAATTGCTATGTTCTCGCAAATTTTTAAGTGAACCATTGTAGAAATTTTTTATTTGATTTCTAAAGTAAATAGAATATAATAAAACATACTAGATAATAGTATAATTGTGACAGCCATATTGTGGAAATAGCAAAATGTATTCTAACACTTGATTCTGAAAAAATTTGGCACTTCAAAGCCTTATTTCTGAATGGAAGAGTTTTCGTCACATACTATTTAATTATTAAAATACCTATCTAACGACACACTATGAAATTAAAAAATTGAGACTTTTTTTCCAATTTTTTACATTTAATAGTATACAACATTTTCTGTCGCCAAACTGCAATGACAGTTTGTAGGCCTAGCGCTTATTTATATATGTATATTAATTATTGTACTTAAATGCTATATACATCGCTTGTTTATTTTATATTACCTTTGTTTACTTATATGATATTATAACATGCATTCTTTTAATTTTCTTTTTAATGTATCTTTACATTTGATTTTTGTTTCTTCCAATAATAATGTCGAATATTTATTAAACAATTTAGGTATACTATATTTTCTGGTTCTTTCTCCATAATAATTATTAACTCTAATCTATTCCAGTTTTTTTTTACTTATGGATCTAGTCCCGTCTGAGATGCTTACGGTGAGTCGATTTTTTCTAGTATTTTTTCTAATATTATTTATCTTGATCTAGTTAACACTTTGTAATTCACTTTAGTTTTATAGTCATCCTTATAGTATGTTTCTAAGGCCAAATGGTAATAAGTTCTTTTTTCGAACTATTATTCTAATATTCGGTAATATTCTAAAATATTCAACTAATTTATTATAATCATCTCTAAATCAACGATATATTTCAAAAACCTAACCTGTATTTTTTAATTTGTTCAACATACGTCTTAAACGTCAAGCCATAGCAACTTAATCCATAGCTTACAATTGATTCAGCTAAGGCATAATAAACCATATACAAAGTCTTTTTATTCAAAATTTTTCTTTCGCTTTTATCATCATATAGCTGCCGATTCGTAATACTGTGCTTGCGTTTCTGTATCCACTTGTCCCTGGCTTCTTTATTGCGAAGTATAATAACAATCGGCTGGGGCCGCTGCTCTTTATCCTTTTTGTTTTCCATACCTACCCTCTTCACATCACAAATATCATCAGGATTCAGCTTACCGTATCAGATTATTAGTAAAAACCGTCATACTCGTGATGACATGGGCTTTTTTGGGCATCTTTTATCCTTAATTCGTGTGGAAATCCGTATCCCGTGGGAATTTAGAAAAAAATGGTTTATCAGCTCCTAATTTCAATGTATCTTAATATCATATTTCATCGAATTGCTTGCAAATTCATGAAAATTGTTCAGCGGCTTAGCCAAAAAACGTAAGAAATGAACAGAGTTTCTATTGCATTTATAATAATATATAATAATATTTGACAACATCACATACATTGCTCCGATTCCAAAGTAAGTTGCTAAAGCACTTGTGTTGTGGAAATCAGAGACAACGAGTTCGTTTTCTAAATTGACCCAAGCGGGGACCGAACCCGGAACCTCTGAGATGGCGACACCTTGAAAACCGGTGTACAAAGCCACTCGACCACGGAGGTCGTCAAGTCTTACTTAAATATGTTAAGAACTTATCATCTGTTACTTTAGATAAACTGAAATTAAAATAATTTAATACTAAAATAAATAAACTACCAACGTGAAACGAACATTTTATGATTGTACACATTTATTATTCGATTGGCCTCGCTTAACTTCCATAATCTTATTCGACAGTAACGACTGAAAATTAATTTTGCCGAGCCCCTCATCCTAGGAATATAGCATGATTGAATTCTGAACGGCGCGTTTATACAATTATTGTACAAATAATTAAATTAAGAGTCGATGGCTTAGAAATTGATGTTATACTAGGAAGACAACGATCGAAGTTAGTTTTTGTGGATAAAAAAAAATATTTTCAATATTTTATTTGATTTATGATTTCCGGAAGGCTCTGAATCATTATTACAGATTGAAGTCTTTTAACAGGTATCAAATTTGATACTTGACTAGTACCAAATTGATGACTTTTCGAGGTACTCTTACGACCTCCGTGGCCGAGTGGCTTTGTACACCGGTTTTCAAGGTGTCGCCATAGCTGAGGTCCCGGGTTCGATACCCGGTTGAGTCAATTTAGGAAACGAACTTTTCTATATTGGCTCAGGTCTGGGTGTTTGTGATACCACCATTGTTTCTGATTTTCATAACACAAGTGCTTTAGCTACTTACATTGGAATCGGAGCAATGTATGTGATGCTGTCAAATATTTATTTATTTACTCTTAATTCAAGGATCATTGAACGTCATTTTAAAACAAACAAACTAAAAGTAAAAAAGCGCTATCATAATACCACCCTCACCAGTCACCAGGCAACTGGCACTTTGCCAGCTGTAGGTGCTTTTATTTACTTCATTGTGAAAAAGCAGCATTCAAAATGTACTGTTATTTGACTGTTAAGCAGTTCTAAAAATTTCATCAGAAAATGATACTTATCGGATATTTTTTATTTTTTTATCAACATTCAATACTTCACTTCATGGTTTTACTTTCTATATGCTCACATTAGAGTGCTCCGATATTTTTCTCTGTAGAATTTTTCAGCAAATTTAATATCGTTTTTAATTAAACTCTCCGACGGACAGGAACAAACAAGGATGTATCTAAAGCATCATTCGGCGATCAATAACACACGATGTATTAGATTTTTTGTTTATTATTCTCCTTGATCTTGGACCTAAACTTTGCTTGTACCGAGTCAAGTGAAATATGTCATGGGTTCGGTCAAGAATATCTGCAAACCACAGTATATACTTGTGGTTCTTTCATGACCACTTGTTAACAACCCTATTTATTTTTGGTAGGTAATTTTCATTGCGACGACGCAGTGAGTGAAAAGTGAAAGAAAAAATCTGACGTAGAGAAAATTATAATATATAGCTATTTATAACCAGTGAGTATTTTTAAATTTGAGGTTTTAGCAATGCTATTTTTATACAATACTAAATAATATACTAGAAAAAATTCGATTCGTCACCAGGATTGTCTCAGGCGGGAATCGAACCCGCGACCTTTGGAAATCCGTTCCAATGCTCTTACCAACTGAGCTACCAAGACTTCCCAACTGACTTTAGAATTATATAAAAACCAGTAAGTATCATATTTATTTTGTAAACTTCTAACGCGTGTTGATATTAAATTTTATTGATATCCAAATTTACCAACCTCGCCATTGATTAACTGGGTAAATTATGCCATCAACTATTTAAATTATTAGGTAAAAAGAGACAACCGTGTATCCTTGAACAAACTTATTCCCTCTACATGGTAATTGCGTTTATTCCCTTTGAGCGTGGTTTCCATTTTCAAGGGACTTGGGAAACTGGCGTCGGCTTGTGGTATAGGTTTTCACTTGACCTCAATGCAAGCTGAAAGGAGTGGGAGGAATCAAAGGCAAAACTTACCGAAGGTGCGAATTTGTTTTCATTTGCTATTGGTACAGTAGAGTTACATTTATCTACAGGGGCCGTACCGGCTAATGCATCAAACTTCGGAAAGTCTGCCGGGCTTCAAATTAAAACAGATAAATCGAGCTCCAATCGGGCCAAAATGCTGAACCCCAATTTATGATGCCACACGAACATCGATATCTTCGAAATAACTTCGGCGAATAGTACAATGCGAAACTCCTTACTTCGATTTATCTGTTTTAAGTTGAAGCTCGGCAGACTCGCCGAAGTTGGAAAAGTTAGCCGGTAGGTTTGCATTACACAACTTAAATACTTACTTAGTTTCTATTCAAGTTATTTAGTTTTATTTTAATTTACTTTGATGTAGGCACATTTAGCATAAGTACAAGTCACAGCATACACATCTAAGAACAGGTTATATTATTAAATTTAGATTTTTCGCATTCACAATACTATTTTTATATTAAGATAAATAATATTAGAAAAAAGTCGACTCACACGTAGCACCTTACACGGGACTCGAACCCGCACCCTTGGGATTCCGGCCCAATGCACTGACCAATTATTATGCTACCGAGTTGCTAATGGAAGCGGCGAAATTTACTTTTAAATTCTTCGTTGCAAGCCAGCGCAATTTCATCAATGTGAGGAAATACCCCCACACTCGAAACACAGACGGGTTATATCAATCGTACAAAGCGGAATTACAATTTCTTGTAGTCCGATTAATCGAACCAATAGAAAAAAAAAGTTCATGTCGTCCGATCGGTAGAACGAATAGGAATTACAATTCCTTGTAGTCCGATTAATCGAACTAACATGAACAAAAAGTTCATGTCGTCCGATTGGTAGAACAAAGGAAGTTGGACCACGTGGCCAGAGGGAAAATGAAAATGAATTTACAATGCACTACCTATACCAGTTTTGGATAATGAACTTCAAATAATCACTTTGACAAGTTTCACAATCTGAAATTATTTACGTAGGTCCCTAAAATAAAGTCACATCCCATGAAATTCTTATTAAATAAAAATTCTACTTCATAAATCACCAAAATTATTCCACCGTCTCTCCTGATCTTGCTTCAAAGGTAATCGTAAACATTATGTAAATGAAATGTTATCAACCTAGATTACTTTTTCTGAAAATGAAATGTGGAAAAAAATCCTTGGATATTTTTCCGCTAGCAAGGTTTTTTATGACAACGTGTGAAACAAGAAAAATCTGGTTTTGACGCTGGATGCATTAAATAGAGAGGTAAAGCATAAACTTTGATTCAGTTAGTATCGAAAGTTGTACCTACTGAAAACTAAATGAATATAAATTTTACGGGGTCAAACTTGACATTTAAACTAGATCATGCAAAAAGTTTGCATGATTTTGCATGATCAGAAAAGCTAAGTAGCTTTTTTAAACTAAATTATTCAAACAATTGGTGAAATTTACCCTTAATACGGACCATTTTTACCAATTTGCGGTGTATTTGCTTTTTGGTTAATATAAGGGCGCTTATTAACAAAAAATGTACTTAAAAATGGCTGACTTACCTTTACATTTCTGAAATAAATACATCATAAATAGACATCCTCAACGAATAAGTTTCTTTTTTGGATTCTCCAAAAGGAAGAACTTTGTGAGACAATTTCGTTCATTATTCTGATGACAAGGAAAATCTATACGTCATCATGTCACAATACCCCGCTTTCGATTATAAATAGTAATCACGACTCATTTCTTATAGTTAGCTGCTTAGCTAGCTCGTAATTTACATCAGTATTCGATATCCGTGTAATAATTATTGATACTAATACAGGGACAATCATTTATAAGAATTTGTATCCAGATTAAAAATGAAATAACTTCCAGCTAGATCTTTCAGATAAAAGTTATTAAAATCGGTTAACAACTGGCGAAGTTATACTTCCTCCTTTTATTGAAGTCGGTTAAGAATCTATTTTAGACAAATATTGCTTTTATCTTTTTCTCTTCCTGAGTAACTGTGATAAAAAATTTGAGATATTAACTTTTTTTTTCAAGTCAACTGACTTGTCATCAATTTTATCAGATAACTAAATAGTTGTAATTCGATTAAAAAAACGATTCTATTAATATAACTGTTTTATTTAATAGTCTACATTGCTTGAGTTTGTATTAATATAGAACTTAAAATCCTCCTGAGAGATATTCAAGAAGTTCGAGCAAGGAGCAAATCTGCTTAAAAATCGTTAATAATGTTATCGTGTCTTGCAGTGTATTTGGGGCTATTTTGTTATAAAATCAGTAATAAAACTCTGGGAATAATTCTCACTCATTATATTTACTATAACGTCTTTAAAACATTTAAATTATCTCGTAACACCTACATGAAATTATTAATACAGATTTCAGAATACCTTTAGCTAAGATCACAACAACGTTACAATTTATTATTTACAATAAATAGAAATAAACAAACTATATGTACAACCTAGTCTCATCATTGTTGAATAAATTATAATTATTTATTATATTATAACTAACATTTAAGTACATTTATTTTAAGAATCAGGACACATTTATGCATTTCAAAAACAGGTAAGGTATCTACAGCTAAAAATACTTTTTAATTAAGTCATGGGACCCAATTATTCTAAAATATTTTAACTAAACAAACAAAATTACAGTCAAAATTAAATTAAATGTCACAAATATCCGGGTGATTGTGCTCGTATTTCACCGTAAAAATCTGCGGTTTATAAGCCGTGCATAGACACGGTTGACAGTGTTGCATGACAGCGCCGTAGCGCCACCGTACTTGTACAAGCTTCCATAGTGCTCCATGTAACACTGTCAACCGTGCGCGGCGAATAGACCGTAGATTTTTACGGTGAAAAACCGTGTGTGGATCATCGCTCTGTAATGCTTTTGTGCATTTGACAATTGCATTGTCCCGTAAATGTCATTGCTATTGGGAGAATTATTGTTATTGTTAATAACTGGAGAATGAAATTCTTAATAGAATATTTTCCTTGATATTGACATTAACTTCATCGTTTAAGCTATCTACTACAAGTAACATTTAGTAAGTTTTAGTTAATAGGTAATACTTATGCAATGCGCAATTTTTACAAAATTATCACACATATGGCAGGAAACACTTATTCATAAAGCTCAGGAATGTAAGATTTCACTTATTTGATACAACTATTGCAACAACGACACAATGTCACCGAATATCTAGAATTTATAGCAACAGAAGATTAAAATTAAAAACGATTTATTAAATTATGCATTCAATACTGAATTCCCGCGTCATGTTCCTAGAGACAATACGTTAGTTAGATTATTTATTCAATGACTTACATATCAATCGCACGAAAACCAATCACTAAATAAACAATTATCCTTCACGATAGTCGGTTAAGACGCCGGCAAACAGTGAGCTTCCCATACAAACGTAACACTAAAATGATTAGCAATTTGAGCATAATTAACTAATCTTGTGATGTTATTCGGATTAAGACAGATGTCTAGGTTTCTATTAAATAAAAATCCAAAATACTAAACCAAAAAATTAATGCGAAAAGAGGAATAAGCATAAGCAGGAAAGTATCCAAATCCTGCTTATGCGTATGAAGTTTTATTAAAATCGGTTCATTCATTTAAAAAAAACAAATAATCAGACGAAATTGACGGACAGACGGATTGAAATGTTTGTATGAAATGCCCAAATTTTTTAACCTTCTTAAGCACTCGTGCTATTTTAGCTGCTATTTCAGAAGCATTGTAAATTCACGGTGCCTTGTATAACAAAGGAGCCTTCGTGTGGGTTTACATAGTCGAAAGTCGCTGGCAACCGCATCAAAGATTTGCATGAATATAATGACATTCTATCGTAACCGCTAGGGCAGTAAATTATAATGTTTGACCTATCTCCTAAGTCTTGAAGTGAATACGGGTGCTATGTTCTCATAAATGTAATGTTTAAGAAGCCGGCGGACAGTGAACTTCCTTTACAAACGTAATACCAAAATGATTTTCAATTTGAGCATCATTCACTGTTTTTGTGATGTTATTCGGATTAAAACAGTATTTGTCTAGGATTCTAGTGAATAAACAATGCAAAATATTAATCCAATCCAATTTAATGCCAATTAAACTTTTTCATACAAAACTATAAATCGCATTATTTTTTATTTGCTTTGGTATTTTGGATTTTTTATTTAATAGAACCCTAATAACATCACAAGAAGTGTTAATTATGCTCAAATTGCAAATCATTTCGGTATTATCTTTATACAAACTTATACAGGAATTTACCTATACAGCTTCCTTTACAGGAAATTCAATATTATTGTTTAGTGACTTTAGTGTTTTTAAATTAATTAGGAGAGATTATTAGGTATTTTTTTGTTGGTGAGGACCTGTTGATCTCCCAATAAATAAATAACAGTGTGTTTGATCAAAATGCTAAGCAAACATCTACTATTGATAAATCAGAAGTTAAGTAAGCTAACGTCAAAAATATCGAAAGTGACTTTATTTCATATAAAATATACTTCAGTAGGTACAACGGTCGTATTTTTTTCTAAAACGTCGGGTATCATTTAATACGTAAAATAAAGATAACTAACCGCTTCGAATACATTTATATGTTAGTTTTGTGGTACATCTATTTACACTTATGCCAACTTTGACACTAAAAACATTTAATATTGACAAACTATAAAGCTATATCAATATGTTTTCTCTCATAGAACAGTGTTTCGATAAATTGAGCCTTATCTTAACACACATTAAACTTTACGATAAAGAAACAATAACTTTCATATTGAAATAAAATGAAACTTAGAATTTTTGAGACGTCTAGTCGTATTTATTAAAAGTTGAAAATTACGGAAAAAAATAGTGTCACCTGTACTTCTTTTTACTTTAAAAGTAAAACATAAAGGAATTAAAATTGTTAAACTAATTATACAATTGAATCGCTTAGTGTTTCTGATTTTGAAAGTAATGGTACACTACTATAGTCTTTTAAGTGCTCGTTATTTTTTTTACAGCCATTGTCAAAAGAACTCGCCGTAGGCATTTTAGCTATCCAGTTGTTATTTCCTGTCTTATTCGATTTGTGATTTCCAACAGTATTCATTTGACAGTCCTTTAGTCTCACTCTTGGCTGTCCATGAGAAACTGAATTATGATTCAAAGAGTTAACGTTTAGTGCTATGGAATTGGTTACATTAACTTTATCTAAATCTTCACCGTTATCAGTAATACCATTTATAACAGGCTCTGTTGGATCAGAATGTTGTCTTTTAATTTTAAGATCTTGCAAAAGGGGTTGTGCTTCCTTCTCTAGTTTGATTAAATCGTTACCTTTTTGAGCTATAATAACTCCTGAACCTCTTCTGCTTGATGATCTCGAACCTTGGTCTAAACGATTTCTGAAAGGAGTGAGATGTGACAAGGATCCGCTGTCGCCTGATTGAGTTTGTAATTTTAGTAATGAGGGTTTTTCCTTTGGTGCATTCGGATCTACTTTCTCTCCTAACAACCAATATGTGACTAGAATTCCTTTCCCCTGTAACAAAACAAAGTACTTCTTTAAAAAAGCTTCTTTGCAAGTGATTACAAATTATCCTATTAATTTTCACGTTATTTACAACTTCAACAAAATATAAAAAAAATCGTTAATTTTGTTTTCAACGTAAAACTGATGCCGAGAAAATTAAATTGTATGAAGTTACGTTTGAAATCTTAATAGTATCAAAACAGAACCATACCTTCATTGCTACTTCTCCTCTGCACTCTAAGAGGAATGTCGCATAAATGTCTAAAAGTGCCTTCGTGTCAGGGGAGACGTGTATCTTGAGTGCTTCTCCGTTCGACTCCATTCTGGACGCTGTGTTCACTGTGTCTCCGAAAAGACAGTAGCGAGGCATTTTGAGACCAACAACACCCGCCACACAGGGACCTGATAAATTATTGTAAACTATTATATTATGAGGTAAATTGTTCCGAGTAACTTTTACAAAGTCATTTACTTAATTCTTTTCCAACATAAAATATGGGATAAGTAACGACAATAATTTATACCAAAGTGAATGATACAAAAAAGTTGTTATTCGGACTGATGTAATCAAGAATTGTAGGATGTGTTACAATATTGTTGTATTTGCCAAATACATGACATATACGATTGATAAAGTAATAATACCTTATCAAGACGCCGCAGTGCTAATAAAATATAACTATCACTGCAGCGGCAAATGAATTAAAAGATAAAACATAATTGCAATGCACACAAATATATAAAATATACCTGTTATGAAATGTATATTATACTAATATCGCTACTCTAAGCAAATTACACATTCAAGGAAAAACATTAAACTTATGTATGAAAAATTCAAAGCTTGTTTTTATTAGTCAGTATAATTTTCAGTCAGGAATACAGAAGCTTCATTTCAATTAAGATATTAATATTTACGTCGATCAATAGGGAAATAAGGTAAACATATATTAAATTTCTGAGAAGCTTCCGTCTTCTTATATTTCCCGAACCGAACGCTACAAGTCTGTTACAAAGTTCTACAATCGTCTTCTTTGGCATCATGGTAGTTCTCAAACTTTTGAAGTTCTCAAACTTAAGCTATCCAATTAAGTCAGAAAAATCTATTGCACGTGGACCTCAACTTAGCTTCCATACTTCGGAATCAATATTAGCCTTTATAATTTGATGATGTAATTTTGTGATGTACCTAATACTCAATCAAGTACATTGTTTAAAGAAATAGTTAAAAAACTCTAAGACAATGCAAACACGTACAGTTAGTTTACTGATACATATTAGTAAATACTGTCTATTGTGAAAAAAAACGTTTTTAATATCATTCTGCGGTATCTTTATTCCCTGAATTGACAACTACTACTGACAACTAACTTTAAACAAACATTAATTTTCAGTCAAATCTTGAAAGTACTTAAGCATGGGGAGGAGAAATCTAAAAAACTATGGAACAGCAAAACCTCAATGTCATGAATATCTGTGTCTTCAAAGCAAGTAGCTTCCTGTAAGCACAAAATTTTTTATCAATAAGAAGTTATAATATACCTAAAGCTATATACTCACCAGAATGTAACCCGATTCTCAGTTTGAGCTGGTCTTGCGGCCTATGCCTGATTCGGAATCTTTTGACGGCGTCCAGCAGTGCCAGAGCCATCCGAGCTACTTCACAAGCATGTCTTGTTCCATTACGTTCTGGTAAGCCGGATACTACCATGTACGCGTCTCCAATGGTTTCTACCTGATAAAAAAAATGGGTAAGGATATCAAAATAATTCGATTTATAGCAAGAATTGCAAAAGGGAACGACAGGACTACGTGGCGGAAAAATATTATTACACCTCTTTTTTATGATAGTAACATAGTTAAAAGGACTTACCTTATAGACGTCATAGTTTTCCACAATAGAATCAAAACATGTGTACAAATCATTGAGGAGGTCAACAACTTGCATCGGAGTGGACGTGGCTGAGAGAGCTGTGAAGCCGACGATGTCAGAGAAGTAAATGGTGACTTGTTCGAAGGTTTCGGCCACCACAGATAGCCCGTTAATGAGTTGGGAAGCGACGGACCTGGCAATTATGATAATTATAAGTACGTGTATTGATGAACGCACCCGAGGACCTTGCTTAATATAAACCGTAGGTATTTATCATTATATTGATGTTGTGACATTGTGGCATGCTATTAGAAGAGTGATAGACATGAACGTTGTGATGGTTTGCTAGAGAGAAAGAGGGAGACTCTAGAGAAGGATTGTGGGCAGAATGCTATGATTTTGAAGCAAGTAAATGAAGAGATGACGGGTGACAGGGAAGAATGGAAGAGAACGACGATAAAGTTTTGGAACTGGCTTTGTAACTTTTTTTCATATGTATTGAAAATATGAACTAGTCTTTTATTTTTAAAACAATTGAAAAGATAATTTATAAAATAAATTAACAAGTATGGAAACAGCTTTCACAACACACTAAACAAACTTTCGACTCATTTTGTGTGTGGTTGACCAAGAAAAGTTTTGAAGCTACGTATAGGATTAGAAAAACGAAAAGTTGCTCGAATAAACAGTCGATACTTTTCGGTCCTGGGTAAACAATTTACAGAGCTTGGTTTATTTAAATCAAAAGTTTTTAATCAAATATGAACAAGCTAACAATAAATATTTACACTCTACATAAATAACTTTTAAAGTTTGGAGTAAGCCCAGTGATTAAAGGTAGTCGATAATCAGAATTAGATTAGCACTTTAGTACATACTTTGTCACACCAATGATTACAGGCAAGTTAAAGAACGTTAAATTGGGTGAGGCAAGGCATTTATTCTTCACCTTTTTTTGAAACTGAGCTAACAAGTACCTAGTAAGGTCAACTATCATAATATAATTTCAATATACAAGTAGGTGTTATACATCTAAAAACTGCACTTAGTATACTTACTTCGGTAGCAGCTGATACAGCAACTCTTCACATTTCTTCTTCTCCTCCAAATAATCTTTAGTTCTATCTTCAACTAACATCTCCAAATTATTAGCGTATTGTTCCATACGCGACAACAGATTGTCCAAAATATTACTGCTTTCTTGGCCCCTAGAAAAAAATACTGTGATAAAAAACAGACGAATGGAATTTAATGGCAAAACACAATGGTTAAAATAAAGAAAGTTAAATTGCTCCTTTCGTGGTTTTAATGTAGACGATTTTTTCGCGTCATTAAACAGTAACATCGCGTTTTCTTCATGTTTTTGTTTCTGGAATGTTTCAACTGTTAATTCTTTCTTTTCTGGGACACAAATGGAAAATTTTTTTTTGCCACATAGTTTGCCTTCAATTTGTAATCTCTTGTGCACGCGCGGAAATCTAAGAAGCGTATATTATTAAAACTTTTTGATTAAACTTTTCACTCTAAAAGGTATAATATACTCAATTCTCATCTCATTACTATCAAAGAACGCCATGGTAGCTATTAACATCCGTACTAGCCCTGAGTAACATTGGTTCTATCTGGGACACTTAAGAATATGATTTAAGAACCATAATAATATTTTATCAACACTGATATTCATTTTATATCATCCGACTGTAACAATACGAGCTGTTTTAGCCCACTTACTTATTGAGCCGCCGTATAGCTCCTTTAAGATGTGCAAAGTCTGGTCTTTCGGTGGGTTCTTCGGACCAGCATCGCCGCATCAGGTCGGTAGCATCGTCCGCCTCGCACGACCTATGCTGGGACGTGTTTGGTCGTAAGCCACTCCCGGTTACCGTCTCGATTATTTCTAAACAAAAATATGTTACAATATATTTAGAAGAATCATTTTTTAATTAAGGACCTGTTTGATAGTCTCCAAAAAATAACACTAATTAATTATCTTATGGTTGAATTAAAAAATGGAACAAATTCAATTCAAATTCATTTTCAGTCTAGGCTGTTTTATAAGCATTTGTGAATGTCAAAGAAACGGTTCGGAAGCAATAAACATATTTTTTAGTAAATTATCCGGCTAATATGACATATTCTGAAACTGGTTCTAAATGTAGTACGAGTAAGCTACCGTGAAATAGGAGCTTCTTTGCAAAGCCTCCACTGAAGTATAAAAGTTGTTTCAGCATATTGCTGTTTTCTACGCCGTTTGCTGGCTTTACGGAAATCTTAAACCACAATCCTTATCATAGAAAAAAACCTTTATGATAAGCAGTTTTCTATTAACTAGTGGTTCTGTAAGCTCTGTAAATCGAGGTCCGCTTTAATAATTCTCCGCCATTTTGAAAATGAACTGACAAAAAAACTGTATAATTATCAAACCTACTCTCAAATTTTCCTGAGGTGACCTGTAAAGGAGGACAGCCGGACAGACATAAGAAAGCATTTTTGCTAAAGCTAAAACGGAGACCGCTCGCGCTTTGCATTCGCTCGGGTAAAAACAAAAATTTGTCTTCTTAGTCAGAAAAATAATTATAAAATCATAAGTAGGTACCCATGTCAATCGCAACTAAAAAATTAAGTTTGTTTTCTCATAAATTGCTGGTATTTACCTTTCGGTGACATTTCGATCCCTGGCCCCAACCAAAACGGTCCTTGTCTGTGCACGATCTCATGCATGATGATCCCAAAGGAATACACGTCTCCTTTCTGAGTCCCTTCCGGAGGTGCTTCCTGCATGCGAAGGAGTTCTGGAGACGTCCAAAGCAAACCTAGGAAGATAATTATTACTTTTTATTTATGTTAGTACATTTAGGTGATGTCGCATTTTAATTGTGTGCTGTTATTGCTACTACTAAAATCTGAAGTAACTCTACAAAATGTATAACACAAATGTTCCGTTTAATATACCAAATGGAAAACCACGTAGGTATATAAAAAACAGTCGAAAAATAAGCGCATCAAAACGAGTTGCGGAATCCAACGAACTGGTCTGCATCCCTCCATTACACAATAAAAGCCTATCCCTCGGACTGGTTAAAAGCATCGTATTTATATTTTACATCTGTGTGAAAAGCGTCTAAAATATTTAAGCCCGGTTTACACTGCGCTGCTAGTTGAGCGGAGCCCGTACGGACTCAGATAGAGTAAAACTATATACTTACTAACTGTTCTATCAACAAAGAGTAACAACAACGGAAAGGGTTGAGCGAGTGGTATAGATAGTCAATCCCAAGAATTTTCTAGTAATCTTTCTAATATTATTTATCTTAATATAAAAATAGCATTGTGAATGCGAAAAATCTAAAATTTAATAATTATATAGCTGTTTCATCTTTATCGATGTTTGTACATCTGGAAAGATGTTTCTTTCGAATGTGGGGGTATTTCCTCACATTGATGAAATTACGCTGGCTTGCAGCGAAGAAGTTAAAAGTACTAGAAAATTTCGCCGCTCCCACTGGCGACTCGGTAGCATAATTGGTCAGTGCATTGGGCCGGAATCCCAAGGGTGCGGGTTCGAGTCCCGTCTGAGGTGCTACGGGTGAGTCGATTTTTGCTAGTATTTTTTCTAATATTATTTATCTCAATCCCAAGAACTCTAAATTCATATTCTATGACACTTAAAAGTTCTTGGTCAATATCTGAGTTGGAGACGAGTTAGTTTTTTTTATAAAAATAGATAATATAATAGCATTGTAAATGCGATAATCAAAATGAGCTTTCTTTTTCTTTGTTTTATTTATTTCTCTTTTTCAGCGACAGCCATTGTAAGGTCAAAACTATTTTATCTAAACAGAGTTCTTTTCGTCGAGTTTTTACTTAGTCAGTGGAAGCCGCCAACCGGGTTTATGTATGGCTAAATTTTAATTGTTATAAATCTTCAAGAATACTCACGAGTCCAATAGCTATGAGCCCTGGTGTCCTTTTCCGAAGTTCTCAACGCATGGAGGCCAAAATCCGTGATTTTCAGCACGAATCGTGAGTCCACGACACAATTGGTTGACTTCAGTGCCCCGTGGGACTTTATGTCTGTTCCGTGGAGATAATGCATGCCCTGGTCGGTAGAATAGTGGGTTGAGAAATATGTAATTGACATTTCTGTTGTGTGGATTTTGAAAGGTTAGTTTGAATGTTGAGTTTTAGATAAATTACATGTTTGTTTCGATTTAGAAGCATTGATTGGTGAAAAAGTATTATTACTTATTTATTATAACTATTATTTAGTCTTGGTTATGGTAAGTTCCAAGCAGCAAATACGGTTTAAGCTTTATTAAAATAACGAACATAATAAAATTATCGTAGACTTGCCGGGCTCGGATAAACATGCTCGTGGTGGAACATTATGATTAAATTTAACCACTTGCAAATTAATAATAAAAAACCTGATAATCGCCATCTTGTATCGCCCTTAAAGTAGTATAATCAATATTATGTTTCCCGGGGTACCTACCTGTACCTATCTAGTTTGTGTAGGGTAGCCTAGATAAGTACAGGTACCCAGGTTAAGGCGCGTGCTTATTTGCAAGATTTATAGCAGAAAAATCAGCATTTTAACTATAATAACCCACATTATGGTTCGGTGAGGAGTATGAGGAACTAGGTGGCGCAGTGGTATAGCGCCTGACCCTGCGATTGAAGAGGTAATGCAACTTTCACAAGGGTCGGTCATGGGATGGGTGACCAAAAAATTTATTATCTCGACCTCCTCCGTGCTTCGGAAGGCACTTTAAGCCGTTGGTCCCGGCTGCATTTGCAGTCGTTAGCACCCACCAATCCGCATTGGGCCCGTGTAGTGGGTCATGGCCCATCCTCCTTATCCACATAAGGAATGTCTGTGGCCCAGAAACATTCAAAATGGCTGCTGGTCAACCCATATTAGACTTTTTAAACAACTTATTGTGCTTGTTAATACTTTAATAACTTTTAGTCAAAAGACTGTCTATCTATATATTCTACTTCAAAGACGTGAATCGCACGTGTTGATAAGCGCAGCACAATAGTACGTAATCCAGTTATATTCGGTTCAATGGTCTGATTTTGACGCTGACTTGATGCTTTGTTGAGACGTTTCAAAGCATATCAGTTTTCCTTTCATGTTTTCGGGTTTCTATCTATTACATTGGGTAATGATGAGATGAAGGGAACGCGTCGATTGTCTATACCTGTTGATGTCGCTGATAACATGCTCTACAGTCACGAAGAGAAGGAATGTCATTGTTTCTTTAATGTGTAAGGAAGAAGATACATAATAACTCTGCTTTTGCATACTTACTTACCTATCTATAGATGTGGAGGTGTATAGGTTTATATTATGTTTGTCTGTGCTTTTATCTTTTTTACTAAGTTTTTTGTTTTTATCATGTCATCTTTTGTTCATTAGATTTTCGCCAAAACGTTGTTTCTTTTCCTATTTATAAACCTCTTTCCCTTACATTTTTGGTCCGATGTGAAAGATTATAGGTTTATATTATTTTTGTCTATACTTTTAACTTTAAGTTTTTTGTTTTTATAATGTCACCTTTTGTTCATTAGATTTTAGCGAAAACAGTCGCGTTGTTTCTTTTCCTATTTACAGTCCTCTTTCCCTTACATTTTTGCTGCGTTTAAAATCTATCTATATATTTCCATTACCATTATAATGGCCCCCCTTATTATTTTTGATAAACTCTGAACAATAAAAACCCCTTTTAATCACCATTAAGTGCTTTTATGTTTTGTTACAACGTACACGGCATTTTTTGTCGCTTTAAAAACAAAGCTTTAATGTTTGGTATTGTATGCAGACCCTTTTAATTTATAGACTTCGGAAAAATCGTTCTGAATGTACGAGTATCTTAAAAAACCATAAAATTCCGGTTTTAATAATTACTTATGTTTCGCGCTAAAGAATCTATTCAAGTACTCAAACGCAGCGTAATTGTAACGGAAGCTCCAGAAGTACATTCATTTATATCGGCTAAGGTCGTGTGATTGGCCTGTTATCTTTTTATAATAAAGAGTCACAATTCTGTCCTTAGCCCCAATAATGCTAGTTAGTAAATTTAGATAAACCTTCGGAAATTTACAGCGGCTAGTTTGGTTTAAACCACCCAAAAACCACAAATTCATGAATGAAAAACAGAACAATAATTAGATACATCAAACATTTTATTACTAATTTACTGATCTGATAGTCCCGGAACACATGACCCAAATAGTTTATATGATGATTAGTACTCTATGTTAATTAGATATCGGATTATAGGTTTTACGTGTACGAATATTTGGAAAAATGAAAATAGGAATAACAATATTTGCGTGTGATTGCAACATTTCAATATTTTTATCAAAAGGTTAGTATAAGTTTTGTTAATTAATATTGTAGAATGATGGATGTTTTCATTTTCCTATAAATTACTTTCTCGTGGGAGTTTTGTTGAAAATGTGAAAGTTTACTGGTGGTAACTTAATCTACTTGAAGGAACTATTGACTAACAATTAAACATCATTATAGATTCCCTAATGGAGAGGTCTAGTAGTGGTAAAATCTAGTTTTAGTGATACAGTGTGAACACATTTTCAAAGCTATGATACTCAGTCTAAGATTTTTCGAAATCCGTTATGATATTGGAAAACAGTTGAATTCGTGATCTTTTAATTATATATTGTTGTATCTATATTCAGTCACCAATCAATGTTTCATAAATACTGATAAGTAATTATCTAATTTTTTTTCTAAAAAGGAACTTTTGCTATTAAGTGACGATAACTTGGACATTATCGTCAAGTTACCCCGAACGGGGTTAACTTGACGATAAGCACTAGTGTCAACACGATATCAACTTTAAGAAAAAGTTATCTTAACTTACCCTAACAATGTCATGCATCAAGCTGACTTTAAACATCCAATCCAACTTGATAGTTTCATTTTCAAGGATGTCTTGTAGTGATCCCTTTGGGCAGTACTCAGTAAGAAGACAGCAATGAGGTGGGTCTACACAGGCTCCGTAGAACCTTGCCAAATGATCGTGTTCTAAGTCTTTCATCTTCTTTAGTTCTAAAAGTAGAGGTCTGGTTAGATCTATTCTCTGCTTATCAACCTCTTTGATGGCAACTTTGCATCCTTTGTAATAACCCCTTTTTGTGAACACTTGACGATCGCCAGGAAGAGAAGCCCCTTCATCAGAGTAAGCTGTCTGAAAAGAAATAGGTCTTTAGAGCAAATTCAGAGGATCTTCTCCAAAAACCTTTTTTAGTCTCAATAAATAATAATAAAAAATATAAGCCAGGAATAAAGTACAATTCACAGTTTTAGCAAAGAATATAATTCAATCATAAAAATTTTAGATCTTTACAAGAAAACGTAAAATGAAGAATAATAAAATTAGATATACCACAATAATACCATTTTTAAGTAGTCGAAAGAAACGGATAATGAAGTAAATGATTGAAGGTAGTGAAATAAATAATAACATAGCTCTATACACTTCTGTAAAAACTGTAATAAGAAACATAAGTCAACTAATAACAGTAAAGTATTAGGCGATCACTATGGATTAATATTAATACTATACGATAAATGACGATAATTGAGGTGCTCAGTGGCGCAGTGGTTTAGCGCCTAGCCCTGCGATTGCAGAAGTTAAGCAACTTTCGCAAGGGTTAAAAATGGCTGTTGTCATCAATGACGATAATAGAGAAGAACGGAATTCTCTCTTGTTATGTAGGTGGTACGGTATACTTGGTAAAAAGTAAAAAAAAGGTTCGCACTTATAGTATTTTTATTTATTTATTTATGGAGTAAATTCTTATTCAGGAAGCGATTCCGAAAGAATCATATTGCACGATAATGCTGCCGTGAAGGGGATTCCGGTAATGTATGAATGAATTCAAATGAAACCCCTTCATTTTCCGTAGACGTCATTTATTACGTAAATGCAGGCAAATGTATTTAGAACTTCTGGTGTTTGATGTTTGATGATATGAGTTACTGTTTTTAGCTGGTATATTTTTACCATTTTAATTTTACGTTTTCAGTTTTATGATATCCGCGGGTTATTCAATTTTGTCTTGTCATAAGTTGTTGTTACCACAAAACAAAGTCTACTCACAAAAATACTTTTGAATTAAAACAAAACGAAGATGTTTGTTCAAGTTACTGAAGACACTTTACTGAACAACGCGTGAGTGAAACTCGAATCGAAACAAAATGACGTATCGTACCATACCACTGCAGGTTTGTCTCTTCTAGTAAAATTCATAGTCGATTGTCAACGTTAGAGAATTATGATTACTAATTAAAGTGCTAAGGAAGTATTAGGAATTATGCTAAAATAACTAAAAGTGCTTCTATTAAATCACAGTTATTACAGTCGAAATACGATCTTATGTAAATGATCGAGACTGTTATTACTTGTACAATAAACTCACCCCAGAGCTGTACCTTCGTACGAGCGAGTGTATGCTCCCGCGCAGCCTGCCTCCAGGTGGCAGCACGTCACTCCAGCTGACTCGCCAGGTCATCATAGCAATCTCCGCTTCCAGCTTATAATGCCTGAGTACAACTTGGGTCTATAAATAAACTATAGTTCATCCACCATTTTCCTAATTTACAAGCCATAAAGTGGGTAAATAAACATCAAAGAAGTAAGTTTTAGTAAAAGTTATCAAAAATAAAATAGTCGAATGTAATCTTTCTATACATGCAATAAGATAGCAAACCTTCATAAAATATTATAAATGTTATGATTCTATCTTAAAATTAAATGTGTAAAAAACGCAAGAAAGTGATATGAGTGAAAACAAATGAATCTTAGACTTTTCTATATTGGGACATAGTTTTATCTTACATATTTTTCGGATATTTGCGATTGTTTTCTTAGTTATTTTCATACATCTACCTACCAAACTCTGATATCTAAATTATAGGTAGGTTTCGTGGGTGTTATTTGTGCTTCGATAAAATGTCAGTCAATATTATTGGATAACGAACGAACTTCCCTAAAACTTTCTCAATGATAATCTCAAACAATATGAGTCGGAACACGTAATTCAAACAAAAACGTCAGAGACGAACAAAAATAATGTAGAAAAACTAATTTCAGACTGTCCCACGTTTTGATGGAAAAAGTAATAATATTTACTCGTTTTGTTTCGTTACAAATTCTGTTAGTACTGAAGTCTATGTACTGATGTCTGATTTGATAAGTTATTGGCTTTCTTGAACGAAAATAGATTTCCGTACCTATCTTATTACGGGTTGACCCCTAAGAATGAGAATGTCTTTGTTTGTGCAAGTATATTAGTTTTTGCTTATAGACTTTAAAGATATAAGAATCTAAAATAAGGGGGTGAACAACGCCGGAAGAAATTTTCATATTAAAAATTATCGAAATTATTGAAAACATTACTGTTTTTAGTCGATTACTAATAAACTATATTTTATTTTGGAAAACTGTCAATCACAAAACTAGAAGGGTAGGTAACTAACCTAAGCGTTTTTTATTATAGTTTTAAGGTTATGGGTTTACCAATGGTTGGCACAGCATTGAAAAACTACAAAAATGGAGGCTACTTTACGATTTTTCCAACAAGAAAAGTTTAAAGCTATCATTTTGTCAATCACATAACTGAATACTATAGTTTACTATCTACATTATTTTGTGGGGACCGTTAGATCAAGTAATACTGTGTGAAATCGTTGCTAAATTATGTGTTTTTGACGTTGTACGGCCTTTTAAGACTGGTCAATACAAATGAATACTATGTATGACTGTACTAATTTTGACACACGTACTTATTATGGTTCTAATAGGTATTTAAAATTAATTTTCATTTTGTACTTTGTCTGTTCAAATCGTGCAATTTTCAAAAGAAATTTTTAAAATCTAACACACAAAACAAAAAAGTGTCCGAAGATATACTCATGTTTGACGAAATAAATGATTATTGTATTGTAAAAAAAAATTGATCATTAAATAAAAAACGGGTTCCTCACCTATAGATGAATACAGATAGTACAGCCAACACTACGACCACCGAGCTCAGCACTATACTCAGTATTGCGTACACCGGAATAGCTGAAACAAAAGTCACATATAATATTTATGAATTTCACGAATAACCGCGCCGCTCTGGTTTCGATTCACATTGTAACTGGGGTTGCGGTCCCACAGTAGCAGCTCGTTATTTTTTGGTATTGTTATGATATTCAGGTTCGAAATAAAAAGTAAAAAAGGCATTTGAAGCACTGGCCACCTACAAAAAATACCTCTACCTCCAAAAAGTTATTACACTCAGAGTCAGAGTTACGAATTGCTAATTTTGTCAATAAGTCAGGTACATTGTTTAGTTAATTAGAAGATCCAAACAACAGATTTTAGCAGCCACTAGAATATGTAATCAGAACTGGATTAATATTAATTTGTTGTTTGTTTATTCTGGGGTGGATAAAGCGCATCTGTACAGTGAATTGATAATTTATTTGAATTGCTAATATCTAAGACTTTGTTTGTAAATCAGTTTCTTTTTTTATCTCAAGAAATCTTCTATAATACCTAACCAGTTCAAGCTTTGATTTTAGATGTTATTGTATGTAACAATTTTAGCGCAATCGGTTAAGGGGCTGACATGAGCCAACTAGCGCCGCCAGTCGATCTTATTTTATTTATTCTAAATAAGCCCAATTTCTTAAAAAATGAATCAGTCAAGGTCTTGTGAATGACGTCTAATGTTTATTGAATAACGATACAACATTACAAAATGCGTGCAATAGTTTAAAAACAGAGCCAACAGTGGCCACTTTTAACAAAATCGCGTTTTAAATTGTTTAATGCCTTTTCAAACTGTGTAAAGTTATTGAATAAATATTAGACGTCATTCACAAGACCTTGACTGATTCCTTATTTAAGAAATTGGGCTTATTTAGAATAAATAAAATAAAACCGACTGGCGGCGCTAGTTGGCTCATGTCAGCCCCTTAAGGAGACTAACAGCTTTAAAATTCAGTTGCAACGTTTGACACGAACAAACAAACATAGGAAGTTTAAATAAAAGGTTGTAAAATGATCTGAAATCAGACTAGTTGTTTGATTTCTAACACTTTCACTGATAATAACTTTACAATTTTAGGTAGTTAAAGTTAAATTAAAACTTTTGATTACAAATTAAGATAACACTATTAATCTAATAATTAAGACTGAAACTTTAACTATAAAAACGAAAAGCTTCAAAAGATTTTCTGACTTTCTTTAGACGAAAAAGACGATGAATATAATTTGGTTCCCATGCTATCAGACTGTCAGTATAATCTGCAGCAAATTATACAACCACAATCCAAGGTAAATCGGAAGATCTTAATTAAGCTTCATAATACGCAGATAATTCGAGATGAAATTGGAATGATTTCTAAGGAGGAGGAAGAGCTATACGAGTATTGAAGGAAATTACTGACTTGCGACTTTGATAGTAAAATATTAAGGCAAAAACTTTAACGATTAATGGAAAATGAATAAAAGTATTTAAGACAATTTGTTTGATTATGAAGGCAACCGTAGAACACAGGTTCGTAAACGTTATCGATATAATATTGATCAGGGTGCTAGTAGCAGCCTAGCGAAAACTTTCAGAGCATAATCGACTCTGAGTCTATCTGAAGTGGAATTTTCCGTCGCAAAATTCATGAAAAGATGAGGTTTTTTGTTTTTTTCTATCACACAGAGTTTGTGTTAGTTGCATAGAACATAAATTTACAGAAAAGTAATAAAAATATAAAATTTTATAAACCCGCAATGTATGTACAGTACAACACAGCTCTTTGCTCGCGGGCGAAGGTCGTGGTTTTGTTGTAAGCGCGCGCGGTACTGCGATGTTATTGAGTTGTCAACGAAAAATCTAAATCTCAACTATGCTTTGCGACTAGTGGTTCCATAGAGAAAGTTGCTTAACTCTAAAGGTTGAATCATCCCTTAAAGTTTTCGCTAGGGTGCTACTAACATCCTGTATATACTAACATACTGATGAAAATTTGTGAAAAATTAAGTGCAAACTGCAATGTTTTGAAGAAGAATGATGAAATACAACAATTATATGAGTTGTTTATACAGCGTAAGTTATGTTTCTAGAACATAATGTAAAAAAAATAAAAATTGTGCAAAATTTTCGTAAAAGTCTAGGAATATTTCATAAATGATGTGTTTTGGACACAAAGAGGGATAACAGTGGAAAAATTCGCTCAAATGTGACTCATTTTGTGATGTTGACTGTAAATTATTCAGTTTTGTAAGAATATTTTGATCAAATGTGTTCGTACCTATTTGGGCAGTAAAAACAAACTAAAAATTTTTTAATCGTCTTTATAAAATTACCAATTTGACAAAGTCCAATACGATCTGCTCTCTCTCTCTCCAATACAATTATTCGTTCATTGCTGTGTTAATATAAATGACTTTAGGCGACTGTCTTTGTAAGTCTGTGATGGGTGTACACAAATAAAAATTATCATTTTGAAAGCGTTCGTGATAAGCGTTAAGTTTCACAATTCGACTTCCGATTATTTCTTTTCCATTAGTTTTATTCCACTCGAAAATAATAATGCTGTAAATAAAAAACTTCATCGGTTTTCGAACGCTGCTTCTCTTGGCACCTTACCAATAAAAATATTGGTAATGTTTATGAAGAATTTGTTAATATCACATTGGTTCAAATATGTGCAATATTTGTAATATTGTTCAAATATGTGTAATATATTGTCTGAATTATACCATCATTCAACCTTTTTTTGTTGATCGCATCGATAGCTTTTGTTTCCGCGCTGTCTACTCCATTTGCTTTTTTAAATGGCTGAATGTTTTTTTTCGTAAAATTTCAAAAAGTAAATCGTTGAAAAATATATACAGTTATCGAATCTGCTCAAAAAAATTTACGAAAATCGGTTGAGAAATGCGACCTGGGGCCCTACCGGCTAACTTTTCGAACTTCGGTGGGTCTGCCGAGCTTCAACTCTATCTGTTTTAATTTGAAGCCCGGCAGACATTCCGAAGTTCGATGCGTTAGCCGGTACGGATCCTGTAGAATAGAACAACCGGACATCCGAAAGCATTTTTGGCCAAACTGAAATGGAGACGCTTCGCGCTCGCTCGGTCAATCATTAATGAATTTATTTAACTTTACTCTATTAATAATACCATATTTTTGTTCTCAATCTTAGATTTCAAGTGACAAATGTATTTAAAAAGAAAAATCAAATTGACTGCAAAAAAAGCCATCAAGCATTGAAATAATTTAGAGAGGTACTGATTGTAAGTGAAAATTAATGTTTACGCTATTTCACCGAGTATAGTAAATATTTATTCACCGGTCCCCAATATTCTCTCTCCATATTATTCAATCCGGGCATTTTCAACCAAACAAGATCAAAGTATCTATTTGTTTATTTTAATTAAGTCGAACGGAGTCAGCGGCGTTTATGTATAGGCATTTGTAAATATTGGGATCAAAGACAACCGATATTGACGATACTAAGAAATGTTTCCACAAAATAAAAACACTAGCGACCTTACCACAAAAGATTTTAAAACACTGTTCGACAAGTGTTTAACTAAAACACTGTCCCCCTTACTAATAAAGATTGTATAGCAGATGTATAAGTTACACAGTGGTGACTCACTGTCAAACTATTTAAGTTTGACATTAAAAAGAAAGGGACAAAACACCGTGAAACTTATACATCTGCTATACAATCTTTATTAGTAAGGGTGTGTTTAAATAATGAAGCTGTCACTTCACGAGACGACATCACATTTAAACAGTGTCTAAATTAAACAGTGTTTTTTTTTGTGGTAGGCCGTAGGTGTTTCACCAAATCAGCCATTAGTAATCGGAGATAATAAAAGCTATTGACGTTTTACGATTAACTATCTAACGAGTACTAGGAAGTTATTGACTTTTATTTACTTTTTAATTTACTTTCTCTTTAATTTTTATAGCTTCTCATGAACTTTTCTTTCTAGTTATGACTCCATACAAATTATTTGAGGCACACTGTTTTTTTCTTAATTTAAATGAAACCAAATCAAATTATTACTTGCTACAGCAGCACATGTTTTTATTAATTCCGAAGTCGTTTTTCAAATAGTTATATTTTAAATATAATAAATAAAAACTAACCATCTAATCTGATTTATTTAGTGAGAGACATAAACGTACAAATCCGAATTGGATGACTTTGTCTGATTCGAAAATATCAAAAAAACTTGTACAAGCTCTTAATCCACTAAAGAGTAGGAGACCTCCTAATATTCAGGATTCATCCTAGTTTAGGAGTTGGAGAAATTTTGTTTTCAATTGTAAAAATCTCTCATTAATGCTGTAAAGTAAATGTAATGTAATTGTTTTTGGTTGAATAAATTATTATTATTATTATTATTATACCCTAAACTTTAGGAGATAAAAGCGTGAACGTTTAATAATCGTACGATTTTTTCCCAAGACACAGATTATTGACGATTGGGAAACTTACATGCATTGAAAATACTGTTAACTTTTGCTTAGAAATTATTTTATACTTTTTAGTCCGTTCCAAAAACGTGTTTATTTTAGTTCTTTTTTTCAGTAAATCGTTATTTTCTGTTTTTTAGTCAATGACCTCTAAGAATACACCATTTTCTATCGGATCCTTAGCTCATCGGAAAGCTAGTGTAAATCGTTTGCTTAATTTTTTGGACAAATAAACAAAGTAACATAAATAAACGAGAAAGCAACCTAATAAAAACGTGTTAATTAAAAGAGCGGTAAGCGATGCGTTCGACAAAAAGAAGACGCTTATTAAATCTTTAATCAAGTTATAGAACTTTATTATAACTATTTTTCAACAACATCCTCATATTCTATAAACATTTGACAGCATCACATACATTGCTCCGATTCTAAAATAAGTAGCTAAACCACTTGTGCTATGGAAATAAGAGACAACGGTGGTATAACAAACACCCAGACATGAGCCAATATACTAGGAAAGTTCGGTTTTTCTAAATTGACCCAACCGGGGATCGAACCCGGGACATCAGAGATGGCGACACCTTGAAAACCGGTATACAAAGCCACTTGACCACGGAGATCGTCAAAGTTCTATCACAAGACAATCAAAATCTCAAAAAGATAATTCTACAACTCATATAAAGACTAATTCCACTTACAATTGTCTGGACACAGGGTGCCGTCGAAGCCACACTCCGGGGTGTCCGGTGGTGGGGTCAGCCTCCCCCCAGCCCAATGTATAGGCCGGTCCGGAATAAACTGAAGTGACGAATTCGCTGCGACATAAGTAGCGACCACCTGCAAACGAAGATACTATTCATGCTTGTTTCATACAAAGTTTTGTTGCTTTTATGTGGTTTTGTTATGAAATTTTTGGGACGGATATTAAGCCAGATTTGGGATGAAATTTCAACGTTGAATGCTGCTTACAGTTTGTTCTCTGACTAAAGCTTGTGGCGTTAGGTTTATGTGAAGGAAACACGTGTTGTGAATTATGAATGGAACATAGAAGATTACGACCAGTGTTTAGTATAAAAACAATTTTGAATGTATTTTCAGTTTATTTTGTGCTTTGAATCATGAAGATAGGAACTGTTTCAGAAGTTCCGGATATTAGCACCTTTTTCTGTTTTAATGAGGGGTTTTTAATAACACATTTAAGAAAAATGTCATGTGGGTGCCTACGAGTAGATAGGGTCAAAGCTAATAAGTTCTTAATAAAAAAAAATGTCAAAGTTAAGATTTGTTTACATTTTGCATGTAACAAGAATGAAAACCTAGGGTAAGTGCTCTAGTGAAAGAACACCCTCAAGTGAAATGCGAGTGTTTTTTTTTTCTATAAAATAAGAAATCTTTTGTTTTCTACTCAAGATAGACTTGTCTTTGCAAAAAGTAACATTTTGTTACGTTACGAAGAAAATGATTGCAAAATGCAATCTTTCTGTTAAAATATTTGTAAGACCCTTAAATTACACTACATTTTTTGTTCGTCTATATGGCCGCAACAAAAATACCTATACATGTTTCATAGTACTACGCGAGTTTTAAAATTTTCAGACGAGGGCTATACCAAAAGCTTTCAAACCCCTTATCGCCTTAAGGGTTCATTCATTGAAGCACTTACCCTATCTGCAGCCAATCTTTCTTTGACAAACACATTTACATATCGCCATCTGATGAAAGAAATGGAACTTTATTTTTTTAAATGAGTCATTGAAAACGCTCATTTAAAAAAGAAAGTATAGTTTGTATGTATATCCATTCCAGTCCATTTATCCTAATCCCATAAAAGCTGCTTTTCATTTACATTTAAAAAAAATCATTTACTGCCTTTAGAAGTAGTTTAGCTGTAAATTGATATTAATGAAGTACGTATTTAACCATTAATATCAAATGGTTAAATTTCATTATATGGACTGTACACTTAATTCCCCAGCTAAGAGGAAAAACTTTTTTATATCAAATATCAAATCCATAATGCTTGTCACAAAACACCGCTAACTTAATTTCGTTCATGACTTTATTCACGTAGTAGAAACAAAGTTTACCCTCGTCATTTTTTTAGACGTTTCAGCAAATTTGTTGCCCACAGTGTATCTGACCACACGTCATAACCTTTTTTTCTTGGCATTAAATATAAATTTATTTACGAGGGAAAAATATTATGACGGTTTTTTATAAAATTCGAAAGGCACGAGTTTATAAAGAGATAAAGATTATTTTTTATTTCTTCTCCACACAATCTCTTACAAAATATTATAGTAGTACATAAAAAAATGATTATACAAGATTGTGGAGAGACTAGTAATTGAACTAAGCCTGTATCTCAGAAAACCAGTACTCCCCCATCTTAACGCTGGCACATAACAAATATATATATACTATGCTTGAAAATATCGGTTTAAAATTTTGAGAAGTGAAACTGAATTACTCAAAAAGGACTTCTTATAGATATAAATTTTAATACATACTACGCAGAATGTATGTCTGTTAATATTAACTGATTAACCATGATCATCATCATCAAAACAGTATAGACTGTAGGACGTCAGTCATGGGAGAATATTTCTATAAATAACCAACCAATCGAACAAATGATTTGATAGGTTTTTATTTTAAAGTATACAACAAAATTCAAATCTTGAATTACTTTGAATACTGGTACATATACATCTTTTTATAGAACAAAGACACAACATTACAGTAACCACTGAATATTCAACACAAACCTGACTGTTGTTCCTGTGACATTATCTTAATAACAATACAAATTTCAGCTAAAATGAAGGCACGATCCGTAAAAACACAATAGAACATTGTCGTAATACAAAAATGTAGCTAGCAATCGAGGTTGAAAGATTAATCTCTAGCTAGCAAATGGAAGTGGTGTGCTTTCATTCGACATTCACTATGAAATGAACAAAAATGTAATTTGTCTTGTAGACACCCGCTTGATCCCCTTCCATTACGAGTCGACTTTTCCTTGAATTATTGGGTATTGTGCCTAGCTTTATTTATGTTCTTGCTAGACCTAACACTCTCAGAATAACTAAATAAAGAATACCTACATTGGCAGTGATTTCGTTCAAGTATTTTTCATTCTTTAGGCATTATGTTCGTATAAAATTGAAAATAATCATAAAGCAGATGCCATGTACTAAAATTGACTTTAGGATATTTTTATTTTTATTTAGTCCCGGGAAAATTGAATTTAATAAGTCATAACTTTCACGTTTCAATTTGCATCGTCGATGTGTTTTTCTTGCCATCAAATAAAATCTACGTGGAATTTTAATTCATTGTCTTGCTCTTAAATTTTGAAAAAAAAATTATAATTCAAATTCCAATTTAAAAAATTAAAAAGGTATATTACCTCCTGCATCTAAAGATACAAGCTTACAAAGATGTTGTCCCGACCTGGCTCTATAGCAAAGTAGCTTTCTACAATTCGAAAAATCGTAATGTCTAAACTGACCACAGATCACGCAGTTAGTGAACTGACTGACAGTGACAAACAAATAACATCAAATGGTCAAAACTCCATACATTTTGGAACATCCCTTTTTAAGTTTTAGAATATTAACCCTTCAAAGCCCGGAAAATGAGACACAATAGATATTCCATTGTTATCGGGCCGCCTGCGTCCGCTTGGGCGTAGGTGATTTAAATTTGTATTTTTTTTTTCATTGGAATAAATAAATAAATAAATATTTGACAACATCACATACAATGCTCCGATTCCAAAGTAAGTATCTGAAGCACTTGTGTTATGGAAAATCAGACACAACGGTGCTATCACAAATACCCAGACCTGAGCCAATATAGAAAAGTTTGTTTTCTAAATTGACCCAACCGGGGATCGAACCCGGGACCTCAGAAATGGCGACATCTTGAAAACCGGTGTACAAAGCCAGTCAACCACGGAGGTCGTCAACCTCAATAAAGGCTTTTTGATTATTTTTATTCGTCAAAAGGGGTTCAATTAACACTGTTATATTACTTTTTTTCACTTTATTTATTCATGTCCGCAAAATGTAGATTTTTCATGGACACCAAAGGCATCACTGATACATGTTGATCATTAAGCTATTTTTTAATATCTGAAGGAGAACAACATGATTAAATAAAGTAAGCTACTGAAAATACTTTAATTACCAAAAACAGACCCGCAAATTATCGTTTTTGGAAAACTTTATACTTTGCCTCACTTTTTCTATTCAAAAAGTAATACCAAAGCGATCAATCTGTAGTCACCCAGAAAGTCTGAAATCCACTTCATTTATAAAACTTTGTCGATACAAGACTGACAGAAAGGGTTTGAACTTGTTCAAGTTTCAAAGTTACATCGATTTCGGTGGGTTGAAATCTTTATCTTGCATAGTGTTTTAAAAACAATACATTTCGACTGCAGCAAAGAACAAAGAGACATCTGCATTTTTTACAAAAAGTACTTTTTACTTAATTCGACTCAGAATTCCCCAAACTATCAAATAAAAAAGTTTATTATGTTATGTATTGTTGAATTTTTCTCGCGTATACACATATAGTAACGAAGTACACACGGACTTATACCATCTGCCCGTGTTTGCGTCGGACGATCGATGCGGTCGCATATTATAAACAAAGACATCAGTCAGATATCCGTTTCACAGCGGTAATGTGTTTTTGTGTTAAACCTAGTTTTCTTTCATTTATTAACGTAAACAGCTATATTATATCAAAAATATAGTAATACAAGTTATAAAAGTTTAAAATTATTTAAAATTAGTATAGAAGTTCTACGTAGAAGATGATATGTGGCAATTGACCTTGACGTAGACAGTAAATTGAGCTTAACCAATTTCTAGATAATGCTCTAATAATTAGGATATCTTTGTTATTGTACAAGTTATAAAAGTTTCGCGTTTAAAACGCTCTCCTGAAAAGTAACAATTTGGTAGATAACCGCTTATTCTTGGCTGCCGTCAATTTATTCATTTGAGTTGACTGTAGTTTATACTATTTGTAAATCGTTTTGAGTTTGTTCAACTATTTTTTTAATCTATAGTGCTGTGTACATACACTTATTACGTCCAAATGTTAACATGTAGTGGTTTACAATAAAGATAAAGATATGAATACAGATTATCACAAAGTGGTAAACCTTGTATGTTAGAATGTAGGTGCTCCGAAACTATATACTCATCCGATTTAAAAAATATTTCATCATAATAAGCTACAGTATCCCAGAGTGACAAAAGCTAGAAAAAACATTAGAGAGAGTTGTGGAAGGAAGCCACTTCTATTATAACAATCGAAAGCTCTAATTGTACTATTATATTACCTGTTTGTTATAGATATAACAAAGATAAAGACAGACAAATCTACGAGAGATTCATGTAACAGCTAGAAGGTTAAACAATGTTCTTGACTTACTGTACGGTGTAGAATTCGCGTCATGATTGATTGGCGTTTTGGAACAACTGCTCAGGTGAGCTTCTGAACCGTGCTCAATTATTCAAGCCTCGGGATAAAGCTACGTCCAAATCCAATGGAAAATGCGCCGCGTCTTGTGGGTTTCAATGCGCGAATTTTTTTTGCACGATAATATAGCAAACAAGATTACGGCCTACTTGAGGATGAATGAGGAGTTTCACGGCACATGTGCATTCGCGTTGTCATCGCAGAAGTTAAGAGCGTACGACGCTGGAAGAAATTTTCATATTTTGGAAAATTGACAATCACAAAACTAGAGAGCTAGCTAAGGTTTCTTTTTATTATAGAAATATCCCAGTTGTCACCCCGGGTGACAGTGTTAGAGGGGACTCTTTGGGAATAATTGGTTTTATCAGTGGTTGACATGGCGCAGCATTGCAAAACTACAAAATTGGAGGTCACTTTACGATCTTTTTACGATAATATCACTAATATCTGTATTCAAAACGCTGAACTCAATTTAACGCCTAATGTGTTAAAGCTCTTACTTACTAAACTTTATACTATGTAATCATTATGATTGGTAAATAGATGCTATGGAAAATATATTTATTCTGAAAATTATTCCGATCTGAATGCGATCCAATTACGCAAGAAAAGAGTTTAATAACAGGTGCTTATCTTTTTTATGCTAATATTGATTTCTGATAAATTAGCTCAAGATTATTTGTAAGTAGGCACTTCTCTTAGAAAAGGTCTACTGGGCCGAAGTAATTCGTAATAAATCGGGGATTTTAGATGGAAAAGCTTTTCTAAAGCGTTGTGATTACAATGTTGATTCTGTTTATTTTTTACCTATAATGAAGATAAACTGTATATAATATCATAAATGACCAATCAAGATAATTTTAATGTTTTTGCTGTTTGTTTATTGATATCACTTTTTGACGACCTCCGTGGTCGAGTGGCTTTGTTTACCGGTTTTCAAGGTGTCGCCATCTCTGAGGTCTCGGGTTCGATCCCCGGTTGGGTCAATTTAGAAAACGAACTTTTCTATATTGGCTCAGGTCTGGGAGTTTGTGATACCACCGTTGCCTCTGATTTCCATAACTTAAGTGCTTTAGCTATTTACTTTGAAATCGGAGCAATGTATGTGATGTTGTCAAATATTTATCACTTAGGGCGACTTTTACCAAATCTTATTTAAATATCTCATAAACACGTTTAACTAATTTTGTTTAACTCGTTAAACAAAATTAACTTAATAATGTTTAAGTATGTCTTTCACCACATCTGAAATACCATTGTTTAGCTAAATAAGTTTAGGGATGCGACATATTTTTTCTTTGACATAGTTTCAATAAAATTTGTTCTGTCTCCGACAAATCGCAATGCTCTCGGCCTATTTAAATAGTCTATTATCTCTTCATCATCATCATCCCACAAAAAGTCTCATAAATCAAGTTAAAATAAACTAAGAAATCACATAACCTCTCTTTCTCATGACAAGCTCTTAAATGTATTTAGCAGATTAAACAACCGAAATTGGGCATTTAACTTTGACAGTTCGGTAAACACGTTTAGTAAGTGGTGAAAGACTCTGATTCCTTAAATGTATTTAACATAGCTTAAACATGTTTAGTGTTTCGTAAAAGTGGCCCTTAGTAGATTTTTAACAAAAATCGATTAAGACACTCCTTTACTTCCAAACATTAATAATGAATGGCTTTTTTAAGAAACAAATTGTAGTAAACCTTATTTCAACAACAGGTACTTCAGATTATGTTAATAAATTACAGATTAAAGGCAGAAGGCATTTTATGGGGCTATTTAGTTAAAATATTGCTAGCAATGTAGGAAATAGCGCTGTTAAATAAAATTGATTAAGAGCCCCATCTGTTCTTATCGAAGTTCTATAATTTAAAGCAATAACAATAATTGATGAGCCTAATAATTTTCTAGATCAATTCTTCAATCATGAACAGATCCCTAATTTTTCACCTCGTTGAATTTATATAACTAGAATTGAACCTGAAAGTTAGTTAATTACTATTACTCTAATTATTAATGAATATTATGAACATGAAAAAGAACAAACGTTTTGTAAAAAATTGTTATATGAGTGCACCAGTGAATGAACCCTTAAGACGATTTAAAGCTTTGACCATCAGCCATTCTTAAGGTTCCCACTGCTAAGGCACAGGCCTTCTAATGGGTGGATAAGAAGAATAGGACATAACCCACCACGCTGTCCCAATGCGGATTGGTGGGTATTAACGACTGCAAATGTAGCCGGGAACAACGGCTTAACGTGCTTTCCGAAACACGGATGAGCTCGAGATAATAAATTTTTGGTCACCTATCCCATGACCGACCCTTGCGAAAGTTGCTTAGCCTCCACGATCGCTGGGCCAGGCGCTACGTCATCGAGCTCATTCAAAGCTTTAAAAATTACAAATACCTATTTATGGATGGCTTTGCTGAAATAATAGATAACATACTATTCAGAATGTATTAATGCTTAAAATATTAAATGTACAGAGTCGGCTCCGTTACAGATTTCTTATAAGGATAGACGACCTCCGTGGTCGAGCGGCTTTGTACACCGGTTTTCAAGGAGACGCCATCTCTGAGATCCCGGGTTCGATTTTCGGTTAGGTCAATTTAGAAAACGAACTTTTTTATATGGCTCAGGTCTGGGTGTTTGTAATACCACCGTTGTCTCTGATTTCTATAACACGAGTGCTTTAGCTACCTAATTACTTTGGAATCGGAGCAATGAATGTGATGTTGTCAAATATTTATTTATTATTTATTGATTTATACATATAAATTATGAGAACATAGTCTTTACTTATTACTTTACAGAAACGATTACTATTTATAAATAGCGTAGGTATTTTGAAAATATATTTTTTCTTAAAAAAATATATAACAAGTAAAATGAGGTAGCTTTATGAATATTTACTGCACAAGATGCCAATGTGATAGCAACCGACAAAGTAAGTGCGAACTGCAAACTTTCCCGTTAAGACTTGAAAACTTAAAGATGTACCCTTAAGTATATTTTTCTTGGGAGTTGTTTTAACAGCTTGAAACCTCATCAAATCCGGTATCCTCTGAGGTTAAAACTTTTTTCCCTTAAAGGTTAAACACATTTTAAGTAAATATACTGTGAGGTTTAAGGTTGTTCCCGTTTGAAACGTATGTTATTACATAATAAAAATGTAACGTGGTTTAAAAGATATTTTCGCTAATTCCTAGACAATTGTAGAGACGATATACTGGTCAAGTCTTAGCTTACGTGTATGATTACCATTACACACTTTAATAATTACATTGAACATCACCCACTTTTATTGTCACCACTGCTGGGGCACAGGCTTATGGGTGGATAAGGAGGATGCAATAACGACTGCAAATGCACTCAGCACCAACGGCTTAACGTGCCTTCCGAAGCACGGAGGAGCTCGAGATAATACATTTTTGGTTACCCATCCCATGACCGACCCTTGCGAAAGTTGCTTAACCTCCGCAACCGCCAGGCCAGGCGCTAAACCACTGCCCCAACGAGCTCCTCAATATTTACAATATTTTTATACTCCTCAGTATTTTTTGTGTAAACATTATAATAACTTATTAACTTACCTCAAACTTGCTCGTCACTGGATTCATGTCAAGAAGCGAATACGAAGCCACGCGGTCGCCATTGTCATCTATTACCACTTCACCCGTTATACCTGCATGACAAACAATGTTTAAATAATCTTTCGATCGTCTCGACTTGTTGTGTCTAAAAAGGTAATTTATTTTTTATAACGGCTTGGGAGCCCGACGAGATCGAGTTCATATCAAGATCAAATAAACGTCAAAAATCGTGAGTTTTCATTTTGCTTCGATTAAAATTATCAATTAGTATGGACCTAGTTGTAAAAACTTTTAATTGTCACATATTTGGTATTTCTTGCTGATATAGAAGTTAAGATTGATGATGATTGTTCCGTTGCAAAATTACGGACGACTATTTTAATTTGTTTATGTCAGGGACATTGAAATTTTTTTATGGAGAAAACATAAGGGTGATATTATGACATTGTTAATAAATTATTGTGTCCCAAAGTTTTAAGTTCTCATTACAGAGCACGACGAGCAATTTTAGTGATGAATAATTGTTTCTGAACTACAATTGCTAAGTCATGTGGACAAGTTATTTTGTAAATCGTATGAAATGTCTTAGTTTTAGCTCAAAGAAATTAATTATATTGGTTTATAGGAGTTAGCAACCCTTAAACAACCCTTATGAGGCTAACATGAAACAACTGGCACCGCCAATAAATTGAATTTGATTAATATTTAACCAAATCAATATTTAAAAAAAGAAAGAATAAACCATGTTCTCTGAAGGGTCCTAATATTTACTGAATTATTTTTCAATACTTTTTAAAATTGGGTTAGAACAAAAGCGGTCCACTTTATTTTTTTTTAATCGGATTCTTAGTACTTAGTTTATATAAAAACAAACATTCCGACAAACTGAGAACCTCCTCCTTTTTTTGAAGTCGGTTAAAAATTTGTTATTCTGTGAGTATGAAGTTTTTATTAAATCAACTGTATAAGTTGTCTGTCGCTGTCTAAGATCCTATTTAACTTAAGCACCTTCATCATTCACACATGTGACTTAGGTATTTATGTAAAGCGAGGGAAATAACATTATGAATTTGAATGAAGCAATTTCCCTCCTAAGTGAATAAGAAATCGCATCGCTCTAACATTTAATAAAACACTACGGCCTAGCAATATAAAGTTTTATAGTATTGACGACTTAAAGGTGTCGCCATCTCGGAGGTCCCGGGTTCGATCCCCGGCTTAGAAAATGAACCTTCCTATATTGGCTCAGGTCTGGGTTCGTAGTTCCATCATTGTCCCAGATTTCCATAACACAAGTGCTTTATCTTTAACATCACAAACATTGCTCCGATTCCAAAGTATACTTAATTTGGAATCGGAGCAATGTTGTCTAATATTTATTTATTATTTATTACAGTACCTATCTTAATAAAGGTTTTTGGTTTAATTTGACTATAAAATTAGCATAGTTTTATGTCTTCAGTATATAATTGTGACCCCTACATATAACATTATATTTAGTCTTGTTTTTAAATAAACTTAAACAATTAATATTATTCTATGGCAAAGATAAAAAAATACTGCTTTTTATACAAAAAAAATACTTTAAGATAAATAATAATAATATTGGAAAATTACTCTTAAAAATAATCTTAATATAAAAATGGCATTGTGAATGCGAAAAATCTAAAGTTTAATAAAAACACTTTGTTTTAGTCTTACAAGTTTATTTCAAAGTTTAATGCAGAATTATCTGATGTGATTCATAAAATTGAATGCCCGTTTGATATATTGATCTCGCTGGAAACAATGTATGTAAAACACAGAGTAAACTCTAAAAATCCTGCAACTATCAAATCTATTCCTTTAAATGTTTTTCTTTAATAGAAATCCGGCAATACAAGCTTAAGCCATTCTCCGAAATCCTCTCGTTTTTGTCTATTTTCATTTTGCTCGCTAGTATATTACATTTCTGTTAAAATTCCGCTCAGTGTAGCTTAATCCAATTTAACTGATCAAATAGCTTCGAATTCCACTAGCACTGATAACATACTTTGATTAAAATTGTCAAAATGTTTGAAAATAAAAAATATGTTTGTATTTACAATGCCATCAAAAAACTAATCAAAAAGAAAACATCTAACTCTTTTGTTGTTCCAAACAGGTAAGTTTGTTTTTATCCTTATTTGTCCTATTCAGTAAGAAGTTTTTGACAGGTTGTCATAGGTACAAGTACTTACGAACTACGTCTTTTAAACATAAATCGTTATTAAAAAATATGTATTGTTATGAAATCAAATTGTCATTAAATCTATATGTGTAAAACCAAGTGTTGTATTTTACAACACATGTATAAATGAATACCTATTTCAATAAAGAGTTGGGTCAAGATTGTTTACCAAAGAAGACAAGGCTAAACGGATTTTAGATTTTTTTGTTTCTTTATTCACACTACTCTTTCAAAGATATATTATGTATCTTTGTAAGAGTGGTGGTCCCAATCTTATTTCTAATGTGACCTTCTCCCAGTGAATTTCCATAAATGGGTACTTAGCTGAACGTAGGTGCTAGTTCAGACCTTGCTGAAGGGTTTCTAAGAAGGTCAAGTATCGCTTGTGTTTCAAACGAGAAACAAGGGCCGTTTAGTACCCACATAGTACGTACTTTATGGGCTCATGTTCTGGAGATAACAGGGATTAATTAAATATACTAGGCGAAAAACTTGAAGGGGAATCTTTTTTATTTGTTTTTTGCTTGTTTTGATTTTTCTTTTGTTTAGTTTTACTTAAGTTTTATCTTGCCTCTAACTTTCAAACCTCAAATTTTTAATACTACAGAATCGCAAACCTCATTTCAAAAAGGTGTGGCGATTTTCACAAGTGATTTTCGATAAAAAGCCCTAGTCTAAAGTCGCCTAGCTAATCGCCCGGAAAATTGATCTGTGTGAATCCCACGGGTTGAATTTTCACAGTTATCAATACCCCTTTAAAGATTGTATTGCAGATGTAGAGTTACACAATGGTTACTCTCTGTCAAACTATTTAAGTTCGACATTAAAAAGAAAGGGACAAAACACTGTGTAACTATACATCTATTATACAATCTTAATTAGGAAGGGGGTTAGTTTAAAAGATTGCCAATAACCTCGATTTCACCATGTATAGTGGTTGTTTGACATAACAGAAGTCGTCATTTTTTATATTTGTAATATGCGTTTTTAAAAGAGTAAATTCAAGAGTTAATATTCATTATTATTCTAAAGATTTAAAAATATTACGGTTAAAAAAATACTTAATTATGTTTAAGTAGTTTATCTCATACAATTTCTTTGTTCATTTGAGAAAGATGACAGATCAATTTCTTAATAAAAGAAAGAAAGAAATTATATTGCAGAGACAATCCAATATTCTTTCGATTGCGAACTTTAGCTGAAATATTGACGCACGATACAGCCTACTATTTGTGACAAAGACACGCCTATTAGTCTCAGTCAGAGTAACATTCAATATTGGTTCCCACTTGTTAGCTGAAACAAGTCTAAGGGAATGTCAACCTTTATTTACTACGTGGGTGATTTACATATTTTCGAGATATCGCAAACAACTTTTTTGTTTCTCCAAACTTATTTACTTTCTTACATATTAAATAACATATATATTTAAGAACTCTTTTATATGTTTACTTACATTAAACAGTGAACCTAATTTTGTTTTAAAAACTATTCTTATGAAAACATTAGGATTTCTAAACTATGACAAATTTGGGCCGTTGATTATTTCCGCCCATGGCCCGGATGTCGGCAGCCCTGCGTTTGAAAACATCTGCGCATCTGTGTCTCGTACCACGAAACTCAGAGCGCGTGGCAATAAAGAGACACCCGTCATACAGATTGCGATAATAAAGCGCGTGTCGCTAATCCGAGACGTTTTCATAATATTTATCAACCCTCTGCGAACAGACTACCTATAGCATTTAAAAAGTCTAACCTTGAAAAGTCCGGTTCCACATGTTCTTGATGACAGCAGCGCCGTCTAAAGGGCCTGACGTATTGTTCGTCTGCTCCAGCGTCGCGTTGAGTGCCAGCGCATACAATAGCACTGCATCGTAAAAGGCTGCCACAAACGTAGATACTACTTCGCCTTTGCCGAATGTGTAGTTGTACTTAGTTGCTGCTAGCTCTTTCACCTGAGAAGAAAAATAGTCATAAATCATAAGTCGTAAATCAGATAGGACGAGTTAGGGGGCTATTTGTGGCAATATGACTCGTCCTCTAATATTTTGATAATTTTCACGATTTACACACCTTTAATGTAGAGAAAACGTACCTGGCAAAACAGTATATCTGTTACCCGAAGAACCTTAAAGTCCGTACACTATCCTTACTAATCAAGGCAGAGTTTTACAACTTTACGAATATTCTCATCTGTCATGATAGGCAGTTGAATGTCATATATTTTTGGTGAAATTTGTGGGATGTATTAAATAGACCTTCATAATGAAACCGGAAGACAGCCTCCGGATATTACATTCTTCGCTCTTACCGCTTTGTTTAATGAAAACTTTATTGAAAACATAGTCTATTTACTTAACAAGTTTGTCATTAGATATTAAAGTCATAGTTTCACTCATAAATGATAGAGTTTAAACATAAATTTATACATCTGTATTAAGATGTTGAATAAAAAGTAATTGTTTTATTTATGATTATTAATCTATTTGTTTACCTAAGTATCTTAACGCTTTCATTAATAATTCGGTGATACAAAAAACAGCTTTTTTCAAATAAAAGTAAAACATCTTCGTATAATGTTTATGTAAGATAACGGTTGGTATTATGATAATAATTACCTGATCGGAAAACTCCAAATACTCTTTCTTTTCAGGCGCGGGACTGGTGACAGTAAGCACAGCGCTGTATGCTCGCCTCGCTCGCTCATTTCGCTCGTCAGTGTCATTTGCTACTTTCCATGGTTCCTTGGATGACGCTGAAGCTAAGCTGAAAGTAAACATAATTCTTATTCACAAAATCTTTTTTATAATGAGTCATGGACTCGGAGTTTGAAAAACAACATTTTCAATTGTTTTTTTACATGTAAAAACACTTCGAACGTCAATAATAATAGCAGCTTATTCCTTAATGTTAAATTCTCATGTCTTTGATAGAAGGTTTAAGTATGAAATAATTAAAATCAAATATGATCATTAGCTACCGGGCCAAGTAAAATATAATTGCAATAAGTGGACATGCATGTATGAGTTACTCGCGTTGTTTTTGTAAGTGTTAATCCAAAAACGAAACCATTCACTTTTAACTTATATGAAATAAAGCCAAAAAACTGTTTTCAGATATTTTTTTCAGGGATACAAATTTATGTTACCACACTTAATAACGAATTTCAGTTTCAAACTTTGATTTTTTTATTAGCAAACTTTACTAATAATAAATAATGAAGTAAGTAAAAAACGTTTTTATTTCTTTCCGGTACAGTTGGCATCCAAATTTCTATGAGCAGGTATTATTCAATTCCCACTAATTGCTTATTAAGTTATTATATTTTACAATTTCTCTCCGTTACTTTTGCTTATTTTAGGATTGATTGATTAATGAGACTTATACGGAATATTTATTTATTTACTCAAACCAAATAAGTTTAGGTAAGTAAGTAATTTAAAGTGTGAGTCAATTTTAAATGCAATCTTCAAAATCAATGTTACTCGCAAACAGATAATTGTAGGTAAGGTCACCCTTAGAACAAGGCTCATTACTTATCTTTATTCTAAGAAACGCATTAAGTTTAATGGAACGTAAGTTTCGGAAGCTGGGAGTGGAATACTTAATTCCTTGGGTTGGTCGGTTTGGTCCTTAAACATCATTGTGGTAGGTTTTAGTGTTGTGCTAGTACAAAAAGTGAAAGTATCGATTCAGCTTTAATCTTTTAACTAAACACAATATGTTAAAGAAACAATATTAGTTATAAGAATATCGATAAACATACTCGTATTTGCACACAAACGCGTGTTTCTTTGTTTATTTATATTTCGAAGAATTTTGATGTCGAAGGCTTTCAACAGATATTAAACTCTACACTAAAAATAAGGTTACATGTTTAATGAGAAAAATAGCAAGTTTAAGTAGTTTGATCAGCTGTCGACTGTCCGGATACTTGAGCAATGTTTAGACAGTCATGAACAATTTTACTTCTACATTAAGTTGTCCTATATTAAAACTTTCTCAATGAACTATAGAAAGACTAATAATAATTGTCGATAGTCATCTAACACTACTTGATTTGAAACCCTACTAGACCGTAATGAATAAAGTGCCTAATAAGATATTTGTACCTAATTTAAGGGGTAGAACTTCCCCACCAATTGCTTTAATTAAAAGGCATTTGTAATTATAAAACTGTTCTAGCACGATATGGAGTGATTCATGGAGATTTCAGGACAAAAAGTAAGTTTCAATGTGGTAGTAAATATTTTTAACTCGAACTATGTTTAATTGCTATTTGAAATCGACTTTTTATGATACTTATGGCACTATATTTATAACTTCTTTATGCTTTTTATAATATTTTCAATATAACTTTACTTAAAAAAATCACATTCATTTTGGTTCAGTTAACAAAGTTAGGCATAGGAACTATACCTACAGTCCTACGCGGTACCGTTCAAGATTTATAAACCTGCATCGACCCGTTCAGTTGAGTTTAGTTTCCAATGAATTGCCTCCTCCACATCCATTCTCAATGCCAGACTGCCGCGCGTGCGCATACGCTATCATGTGAATGCTCCTACCGCGCGACAAAGCTCGGCACCGCGCGACGACGCTCGGCACCGCGCGATCATATTATGAACTAACCCTTATGGTCTGCACACGTTAGAGTTCATTTCTATATTCAGTGTTCTGATGGTCTTGCATTTACCCAAAAGCCATAAAATTGAGATAACAAAAGCATCTTTTGTATAAAAACAATAGAGGCAAGTAGAAGATGAACTTTTAGTGCCATCCTAGCAAGCGAATTTGTTTTCAAAATGTGGTGGTCATAACTTTGATCGTAAATGTATTTGCTTCCAGGTCCGAACCAAAAATTGTTAAAAAAAACTAAACTTTTGTGTTTGATCCATGATTGCTCACGTTTTTTTTTCTCTTTTGGCATTTTAGCTACATCACAAGATAGGAAAATTTAAGTCTCTAGTCTAAGTTGTTATAACAATATAGCAAGATATACTTGAAAAACCAAACCAAGACGCGCGAACCGCGAGAACGCGCAAAACACCGCAACGTTTAACAGGGGTGGAGCGTTTCAAGCCTCGACGCTCGAAAGATTATTGTAAGATATACTCGTAAACATACTGACTGAAATGTTCTGTAGCATTTTATTATCGTATTTGAAGCAAAATAGATTGAACATAACAAAAAACCCTGTGATGTTGTACACAGACCTTAGTATTTTAACAAAGTTACCAGTAATGTTAAGTTTAATAATTGGTACTCACTTTGAAAATAGTTCTATGTTGAAAAAGACGTACTCTCCAGATGAGACCATGTTGAGATCGTCTGCAGCCAGCATTATCTCTCGAACGGTGCCGGGATTCGCGCACACCACGACAACTGCAACAATAAAAAAACCCCTTATAGCCATATACCCTAATGGTTGATACACTAAAGTTGGACTCAGCCCCCCTAGCATGACAAATGAAACACGATAATTATATTGCGTTTTATCGAAACTCAATTCAAAAACGCTACCATTTCTTGTTATGCTAGGTGGCCAGAGGTACCTTCAAAAATTGTTTTATTTCGGCGGCTCAACTAAGGTGGATCGGGATTACGTGTGAATTGGCAAACTGCTGACTTGATCAGGTTCCGAATGTACTTCCGAATTCAGCCAACATAAGTGTTTTACTTTTATTAAAAAATTCTTCCTAATACACCCTCGATGTCTTTTATTCAATAAAGTCCCGCATAAAAAACCTAGGGTGGTTTTTATGCCTAACGGAGGGGAAATAATAATTTGATTCCACGCCGCCATTATTGGATGACAAGCACACAGGAACTGGCTCTTCACTTTATTGACATACCTATATAACGTCTCATCTTTTCTCACACATCTTCTTTGACATTTTAGAACGGAAAACAATGAGGAGTATTAACATAACACTATCAATATTATTGCAAGGTATGAAATTTCAAGATCGTGATAAAATCACGATACCAGAATCACGCTTGATAGTATAACCTGCGCCAGTAAAGAAACGAAATGGTGCCAATACAGGTCAGCAGTTTTCATGCCGTCTCAGCCATACAACTTAAAATCAATGATAAGCCGCGCGAGATGGCACGATAATTGCCACCATTTTAAATTCGTGTCTTTATTGGCGCGGGTAATAACGTGTAACATCTACCAAGTTCCAAACTTTTTTCACATTTTTCAACACATCAGATTTTTGGTTGTGTAGTGTGTAGTATACTACACTTCAATGTGTTCAAAAGCAGAAACCCACTTTATGCACGTGATATGCACGTTCTTTTGTTTTGTATTGCAAACTATGCATAAGTTAAAGGTTCGTTTTGAATAAACACACTGCTACTATGTAGTTTAAATAAAATAAGAGTCAAACTTGTAGTTACCTAGTTTCTTTTTTTAGAGGTAATACAAAACAGCAAAAATTGCGGACAGAAAACATTCTTAAAAATTAAATAAATTACAAAACTATTTAAATATGATATTCATTTCTAACATTTTTTTGTGCTATTATCATAGTCATAGTATAATATTTTTTTACAATAGTATTATAATAGCGATGTCGATAAAAATAAATCATAAAAAAACAGTTAGAATGATACAGTTAGTTTTTATATTATGTCTATAAAATATTTAAAATAGTGAATCATTCAAACGCTATACCAAAACTTAGCTTTGGATCGCAATAAAAAGATGATAACCCAATTATTTTTTACGATCGATGTTTTAAGACCACCATAAAATTATTAAGACTTTTTTATAACAGTGATTTCTGTTTGATGCATAATACTGGTACTAACTAAAAATAATTTAAATGATAAATTACAGAAACACTAATATCGTGATACAACATAAACAACATTTAATATCAGTACTTAAAAACAACATTAAAAAAATAAGTCAACTAGATGAAAGTAATTAATTACAATATTTTAGTTTTTTTTTAACCTTCTCAGTGGCTGAATACGTATTTATTTATAACTATTCCCACAAAAATATGTTTTGCAAATAAATTATTTGTATTTCGAATTTTAACCTAAACTATAAATAAGAAGCACTTCTTATAATCTTCAAAAAAATAAAAAATATAACACTATAATATGAGTAAAAACTCAAAACATACGAGTATTTAGAAATAATACACATTTGAAATTCCATAGAGTTCTTTGACTGTAAATAAACATAAATCTCGAGTACTATTCTTTCAATAACACTTTTCTAGCTTTACTTTAAAAGTATGAAGTTACAAAAGTGTCTTTGATCTATGGAGAGATCATACACCATTGTCTCGTGTGCTCTATCCAGTGTCCCGAGAATAATAGCATTTGCGACATTGATCTACTGCCTAATATCCCATCTCGTGTCTTGGTAGACATTTGTAGGTCTTATGTATTTAATATAGATGTCCATCGATAAAATAATCATTTTATATCACTTTCAAGGAAATTCTAAATAAAACTTTCTATTAGTAAAGTGACATTTAAACTTTGCATATGGAAAATAAGTCATAAATTCAACTATTTAAACTCTTTAAAGGTGACGTTATGGCAATGATAAGTTTGGAAGATATCAAATTTTATCCAAAAACTTTCTTTTGTCAAAAAATCATACGCGACGTATCTCTTTCGTTACATGTATTTTCAAAGTAAATTCCTAAAGGGAAGCAAATTAGTTGTTATTAAGAGTGTGATTAAAGTAGATACCATGCTGTCGGCTATTCACACATCAAAAGAACTCTGTGAGCGTTCCGATAGTAAATTATGAAATTTTTTTTTTTTTTTTATAGTATTTATCATGAAATTTTCAAAATATTCATATATTTTTTATTAAAAATATGCTAATAATCAGATAGGTTCCTAAAGAAATATAATGTTATCTTTTTTCATGTACACTAAATTATTGAATAAGCAAATCATTTTGTAACTCAAATACTTACAAAAGTATTATATTATAACGTAGTACAGTATTGTGAAATGGATGTAGCTACTTTCTGCAAAAACAAATTCATTTTGTTGTATTTTTAGAGTATTCGAAGAAAATTTTGCGCAATGATTTAAATCAGGAAATTATGTAAATTACTTCTGTATAACTTTATTTTTATACTTTTGAAGTTCATTCTTTGTTTCATTTGTATTAAGAAAAAGGAAACGGAAGTATATGAGGTAAGATAAATATTGTTTTAAGTAGGTAAGTACCTTTTTTTACTTTGATTTGTAATTATTTTATTATTATTTAATTTCATAGCTAAACATCCGCAAATTATTCATCGAATGAATTGAAAAAAGAATAACATTGGCAATTCAGTCAAATTAACTCTAAAAAATTGCGAATAACACAAAATAGATATTGAATTTTCATAAAGAAAAACAAAGGATAATATTGTGCGTACTTTATTTATTATTAAGATATAATTCAGACTTTGATTATGACAATAATGATTGCTCTTTTTTTTTGACATAAGTAATCTCTAATACTAAATAATATACTAGAAAAAATAGGACTCGCACCAAATCATGTTCTCGGACGGGAATCGAACCCAAGTGCGAGTCCTATTTTTTCTAGTATATTATTTAGTATTATTATAAAAATAGCATTGTGAATGCTTAAATCTCAAAATTTAATAAGTAATCTCTCTCCACGTTTGATTTGAAGAGTGGTTACAACACATTTGCCAAATAAAAACAACTCTCAATTTGACCCGTTGTTAAATATGACGAAAAATTCAGAGCTGCGCTCGTTTTGGAGTACTCGTGAAATCCCTTACTTTGCAGGAGATGATCCTCAAACACACGTAATCCTTCTTTACGAACGTGGTGGCGGCGGTGATAAAAATTTTACGCATATTCATTTTATTCGTGCTAAATTCTTAACGACCCGCTGTTCAAAGCTAGTATTGTGACGCAGTGAGAAATGAAATGAATATTTCAGGACGCTGTTCGTAGGTATTGTTTACGCCATTAACTTATTTTAATTTCGCGCTCACTTCTATAAACTGTTTTAAGTGCTTTAGTGCCTAGTGTTGTGTGGAATTCAGCCGGCCGGCAGTGAATACAAAGTTCTTGTCCATCCGAGGATTGGATGTATGAGACGCTCACGTACTGCGTTTCTTGAGGTGTAGCTGGAGGCAAATAATTCCAAAGGCTGAACAGACGTTGGTGAGTCCTCTTTCCTTTCCACTACCTACTAGGTGCCACATCATACTTTTCTCAACCGCTCCACTATACAGTCCACTTATTCCCGCCATTTCAGGTATCAAGCGCAAAAATATAAAGTCGAAGACCATGTTTTCCAAGCACGCACACCTAGACATCTCAGGCCATGTCAGGCTATATTCGTGGTGCAACAAAATATACATTCCATATACTCCTCTAATTAAATTACATCCTGTTTGAATAAAACATTTCTGTACATACCCTCAGTTATAAATCATTATCTTTCTTAACATAAGTTTGAATTTAGTAGCAAACCTACAGTATACCCCCAAAGAAATAAATTGACGGGCTACGAGGTGAACTGAAAGGCATGTTGCATTAAAATTCAAATCTCTTCGAATACAGAAGCCTTGCATGCGAGATAATGCATGCATAATCGATATGACACACGATCCGCTACGTCTTCACTCGATTTTACATCGAGAGAAAAAAGTTTGAGAGATGGAGCAGCTAGTTTAAAATGTAGAAATAATGTACAGCTTCAACTTGGCGTAAGTATTCTTGCTCTCAAGGTTAAAATACAACAGATTTATCCCCCTATATGTTTTACTGAAAGTGTTGTAAGTATCAATATATTTTTATGTTCAAAGATAAAATTACTTTATCTTTGTTAAAAAAATACAAGTACCTTAATTAAAATCATTTTCGTCAAGGGTTGATTCTTGTGCTTGTGTGACCAGTAACTCTGTGTAATAATCATAATCCGGAATTTTGACGTTCTTACGTTATGTGTATACGTAGTAGCTATTATCTAATCTGTGGTTAAGCACTGGTGACTCTCTGTCAAACCAATTAAGTTTGACATTTTATAAGAAAAAGGTCATTTTCAGAGGTAAAATAAGAGTGAACGGACTGTAACAAATATATTTGCTACTCGTTGTAGTATGCATCGAAGAAAATAAAAATATAGGGTTAGCATGCATGGGTAAGATTACAATTACTAAGTAAATACATATATACCTGTCAAAATCATAACCCTCCTTTTTGCTTCTCCTTAGTCGGGTAAATAATATGAGCTTTACCACGAATTTAATAATTATTATCAAAACTGCGGCGAGTAAACCACAACGAATATTGTCAAAGTTGACAATTTATTAACCTAATTTTATTATCTATCTCATGAAGGTTTAACGAAAATGTATTGAGCAAATATTTACTTAGTAAATCCTTTATAATGAAGGGCCCTCCAGGGATAGAGTTACATGTTTAGCTTGACAGGAACTCAGGTCAAATTCTAGCATGAGGGATAAGAGCGTTGACCTGTAGATTTAATTATATTGAACTAGATTTATTGCCAATATAAATACTATGTTTTCGATTGTAATGGGGAGTTACTGAGAGAAAAACCTTTAGCATAATATTGGGCTGAATATTGAAGATTTTTTTACGCTATTTTTCAGACGTTAAGGGCAGGATAATGGCCTGATTTGTAATCGTTTACCCTTTTTTAGTTTTTTTTTTTTTACCGTTTTTGTTGGGATGTCTGATGGTAGGCTGGTTAATAAGGTATTTTTCATAAACAAGTAACTTATGTAAAATATATGTAGCTGATAAATTGTGTGAAGGGTTCTTTGTCCTATTTGCACTCCTCGTCATACGTTTACTTTCTATACTACTAATAACGTCAAGCACCTTTTTTTAAACACAACACAAAAAAAAACATAAAAAAGGTTATTATAAAACTACACTCAAAATATACTGTTTTATTTCCATATAAATAACCAATACTCACTTCTTGTATTCAAGGACAGTGTCTGCAAAAGTTCCTTTAGCCTAGTTGTGGTGACGTTTTTCTCATCAAACGAATGCACATTCGATATCAAAGATTCACCGTTTTTCTTGAAAACTTCTGATACTGCACTTAGGGTTAAGAAACAAGGACTGTTTCCGAGGCCGGTTGAAGGGTCGTTGTTATGGTACAACATTCCGAGGCGATGCCATTTGAACTCCTGAAACAAAGAAGGTATGTATTATAAGGAGCACGATGTTGATCACTGTACAGCAGTGGCGAAGGGTATATACAAGCCGATTACCATCGGCTTATCTTTTGGAAATCCCATCCCACCGATCCACTATACAGATCAGATGTAGATCAGCTTACCTTCGCCAAAATTTCACTCCTTACCACTGTGTACCAGTCAACGGCACGCTGGGCTACCACAGAGTAATCATCGAAATTAAAACATCCTTTTTTAAGGCATGCTCAGTATTCTTAAATTGTTTCAAATAACTGTTGATGTTGCTAAGCAAGAAATACAGTGAAAAACTTGTTAACTTGAAAACAGTTTAATAACTTAACCACCCACCCTCTTTACTCGTTTCTCGGCTACTAGCTAACATTTACCAGACTTGCAACTTTCTGAAAATTATGTTAAATTACCAAGTATATTTAAGTGACTAATACGATATACAAAAAATAAGACAATTATACTTCAAAGCTAAGCTGAAATTTGAAATATAATAAAAAAGTATTTTGTTAGAATAACTTTGTATACATTACAGCAAAGAACAAGGAAAATTAAAATGTCAGGTTTTTGTTTTTTCGTTTTTGACAAGAGTCATTTGTTTTTTAATTATCGCCAACTCAATGATGGTCCAAAAGGGGTAAAACTTTTTTCATGTTTGAGTAAAATAGTGTTTACTTATTTATCATAATGTTCATTTATTTATAATAATGAAACATAATGGTTATTAAAGTTTTTTTTGTATATTTGACTACCTAAGTAGATAATTATTATTATGTAACGTAATAGAATTATTTTACATATTTTTTTTGTTAGGCTGTGCGCAAATGACAGATTTTTTGGGATTATCGCTTTATATCGTTTTATGGGCCTTTCACAATATCATATTAATTTCAACTCAGAGATAGAGATACATACAATTATGATATATAGTTAGATAAAAAAGTAAGTAATAGCCAAAGCTTTTTATTACATTACTGCTTCATTAAAATGGGTTTAAAAGGTTTCTATGGTGAAACAAAAAGATTAAAAAACTAAACAAAAATAGCATAAGGCCTGTTTCAAGATCAGATAGATTTAGAAACTCAAATATCGTTTAACAGATACTGTGAAGATATTTTTTCCTTTTTGAGAGGTTGCTTAGAAGTAAGAAGAGAATATAATATTATTTTCCTAAATATATTATGCTACAACTTACGAACTGCTATAAGACTTAAATAATAAAAAAGCTATGAAAATCACACACACCCACAACCTGGTAAAAATTTCGAAGCAATAAAATATTATCTTAAAATATCTTTTTATTTTTATATATCCGTAGCTTCTATCAAATTATACAGCAATCTTTCTTGGGCGCAGCTATATTTTTTTTTTATTCTCTATCGAGTCTACGATAAACGTGCACATAAAATTATTTGGCGATTTAAACAGAGAAATCGATATTGGAAGCCAAAGTCGGGTCACGTACAATCAAATCGCGCTTAGGAATGTATCCTACACTTGCGTAGTGCTTTTTATCTTGAAACAATATGACTATCAGAAAACTATTAGACTCGAATCGAACAATCATCAATGTCATTGCTCATGGGTTTAGTAATTTTACTATGTATGTATTTACTTTGTTTCAAAATGTAGGTAGCCTAGGATCTAATGCCAATTCATAAGGCTATTTTCTTTACTTTTACATGTTTCGTATACTGTTTTTAAAACATACAATTCATAGTTATATCACACCAGTATCCCTAGCACGAACATCTATCGAGAATAAAAACGCGCGTAAAAGTACTCGATCGAGTTATTGTCTGTGAGAAATTTCATTTCGCTTTTCGGCGGTAGATGGCTCTGTACGAATTTGCTATACAAAATTACGAACATCTATCGAGAATAAAAACGCGCGTAAAAGTACTCGATTGAGTTATTGTCTATGAGAAATTTCATTTCGCTTTTCGGCGGTAGATGGCTCTGTACGAATTTCCCATACAAAATTACTCTATCGAATGTTTTTACGCGCGTTATTTTTTCGATAGCTGTTTTTGCTACGGGTACAAACCGTGTTGAGTAGCGATCACTCAATTACTATAAATATATAAACAATGGTTCAATCAGATATCTTATTATTAGCCTCACAGCAAGAAGTGACAATCCTCGCCAGCGCATCTCAAATCTCGCATCCTCCAACAAAATTCGATTTTAAGATTCTCAACTTAAAATAATTATTCAGCGCACGACAGACGATCAGAAATTGCCAAATTACTGTATCTATTACTATTTCAACAGTTAAACGGTGGTACATTTTTAGATTTTAAATATGCAAAGATTTTAAATATTTATCTGATGGCAATGCGGAAAATAAAAACTAAAAAACAAGAATGAAACAAAATATAGTCTAAAAAACTTTTTAAGCAACAATAATAAGTACAAACACAATCAATGGAAAAGGGGTGGAGCGCATCCGCTATATTTCTCTCTCACACACACAATTTTCAGAAAAGGGAAATAAAGCAGATCCATTTCGCTCTTACAGCAGGACTAAAACATCAAAATACAAACAAACAACATATTCTTTCTTTCACAATTACCTCAAAAACTTTCCAAAGTGCACCACCGGCTTGCGCGTAGCTGCCCATCATTCTTGTCAGAGTAGCATAGTTCGGGTACTTGTAGTTAAATGCGTGAGCTTGAGCGCCTGCAGTGAAAACAGGAATACCCCAAGGACCGGCATATCTTGCAACTGGAGCGATCACGTATTCACAGCCAGGCCCAATGAAAGCATCTGAAAATTATGCCACATTAAGTAATCGTTAGACATCTACGATGAGACATAAAATAAAAGCACCAATATCGACGTCATCCTTACCTGCAGATCCGTTGATGTAAAACTCGAAAGCAGCCAGTGGTCCATCCACAGATGAACATGCAGTATCTCTGTAATCCACAAGTATTTTCCAACCAGGCAAAGGTCCATCAGGCATAGTTACTGCTGGAATCGCCATTTCCAGCATTGGTAATACTTTCACTAGTGAAAACACTTGATCGGGATCAGCTGGCAGTAACACACCAAGCTTCAATATTTTTTCATTGAATTGGTGCTTTTCTGGTCTTAGATTAAAGTTGGTCTTCTTGATAGAGTAGGGACTGGAAGCGAGATCATGAGGAAATCCAACTGCTTTTGAATCGTTATATCCATAATTGCGTGGAGAAAAAAGAGACGGTTTCTCGGTAACCTTATTTATAATATCTTCTTTACTTTTATAAAAATCATAGTATTTGTAAAAATTCACATTAGACCTATATTTGTTTGGCTTAGTACCATCATCATCATCATCATCTTCAACTCTTTGGGATTCTCTACCTTTGCGGTAGTTTTTTCCATGCCACATTTTTTCATCATACCTATGTTCACGCCATGACTTTGTTGCGTGCGCATTTCGTGGTTCTTTATAAGTTTTTATATTTACATCACTTAATCTAACATCACACATAATTATCACATTTATAAAACATACATAGAAAACGAGGAGTGAATACAACACAGGTATTCTTTTTGGCACTTTTATTTTAATCTTGTATGCTTTAGCATTGTCCGTAGTCCTATTTGATTGTTTGGATTCATTACGTGTTTCTTCAATTAGTCTTTTTTTCTTCAGATCACGGTGTGTTTTGTTTAATGAGTTTGGTGGGAGTATCGCATGAACGAACTCCTTTATCATTTTATCTTATGTATTTGTCATTTTAATGACCACTCTACATATTCCGTATTACACCTGGATAAGATAACATTTAAAGTATTTCGATTACGATGATCGTTGTTTCGTGTATTTACAATGAGCGTCTGCTTTCCTACTTATCGACCGAGTGAGCGCGAAGCGTCTTCGTTTCAGCTTTGGCAAAAATAAATAAATAAAATAAATAAATATTTGCCAACATCACATGTACACATTGCTCCGATTCCAAAGTAAGTACCTAAAGCACTTGTGTTATGGAAATCGGAGACAACGGTGGTATCACAAACACCCAGACCTGAGCCAATATAGAAAAGTTCGTTTTCTAAATTGACCCAACCGGGGATCGAACCCGGGACCTCAGAGATGGCGACACCTTGAAAACCGAAAGCCACTGGACCAATGAGGTCGTCAAAAATGCTTTCGAATGCCCGGCTGCCCGTTTGGTTTTCCTCTACAGTTCGCATTTAAACCGATTCTCGTGATATTTTGTGAGCAGGATCTATATGGATTTTCTGACGATTCAGTTTTACAAAATTTTCAAAATGGCGGAGATATTGAGAAAAAACCATATTTCAGCCATTTCGAATAATGTTCATAAATGTTACAAACGCGAGAAGTCTACAGAGCGACTATTGTTTATTTGATGTTTTAATCAAAATAGTATAAAGCTGTTTCTTAGTAGTATCCAAACTTCAATAAACATATACCTAGTTAATGTTTAAAGAAAAACTTTAAACATTAACTAGTTATATTTAATACAACACTTTAGGAAAATTTTGTTCCCAGATCTCATCTTAATAAAGTCAGGTTGGGTAATTAGTAATAAATAATCTTCAAGTTCTTTGTAACGCAAAATTCTTCAGTCCACGTATGCCTATTTTAAGAGTAATTGCTGACAGATTATGGCTTGAATACATTATTCAAAAATTCAAAAAAATCAAAAATTATTTGTATCTAATTTTTTTTTTACCAAAGCCAATTAACGTTAGTAACCACGTTAGTAGTGAGAGTGTGTGTGAAGTGTGTATATAGATGACGTATGAATATTAATAAATAACTGTTAAATTATTTAAGAACTAGTGGTCTATACAACTGAAACGTAGGTGGCTTATGTATGTACATCTGTTACAGAGTCAACAGGAAAAAATATATATAAGTAGGTACCTACCTATTAAATCAACGCACGTTTTTATAATTCTTAAAAATAAAACGTAGCATACTAATTTGTAGCTATTTTAATACCCATTGTATTTAAATAAGATGCTTAAATAATTTATGGCTATGTTAAAGCTATTGTCTTGTATTTTATTAGATCATCAACGTCCATAAGTAGGTTAGACAAAAATGATTAATTAATCGAATCATTATATATATCTTTCTTAAAATAGTCTGATGGGTAATTAAATTGTAGAAGTGTAAAAAAACCGAAACTAATGACATTATCAAATTCTCAATAACAATGCATTGCCGAACTAAAATGTTTGGAACTGTAATAAAGAAAACGTGTTCTGAAAGATAATTATCAAAACAATATGGCTCTTCATTAGAACTCAGGTACGTTAATACTATACTAACTCAGGTGAAAAACAAAAGTATACCAAAGTAAGCAATTATTTAATTGGTAACTATAATTCCAAGTGAACTTCACCTCATCTTCGTTTATAAATTGTTGTAAGGAATGCGTTAAAAAAATCGTGTTATATGTTATCGACTGAATTGAATTTAAACTGAATGTTATATACCGTTAATTTTTAAGTATATCTAAAAATGAAATGGGGATTTCAGACCACGTGAATGAACAACTTTTACTATGGGGCCAACTACGGAATCGCGAAAATCAGCTGTTCCATACAAAAGTACAACATCGACTCGACTGTAATGTATGGAACAGCTGATTTTTTTTGCGAAAAGTGGTAGAATAGAATCTTGAAATATTTTTGTGTACTTTCTTTACATGTTATGTGGGGACGAAAATATGATAGTTCTTTTGAAAATATTGTATGTTTGTTTGTGATGATATTTTTTATTTAAGGATCTGTTTCGGAAAATTAATTCTAAAACTTAATTTTCGCACTGCACTATTGTATAAAAAAATGCCTGTCCTGTCTTTGAACTAACTGATAAAGAAGCTGTAATGTAACGGGTTATCAACGTATCCAAAAATCCCAAAAACCAAAAAGTATGCAAATCTCTAACATCCCTTCTTCACGTTATAATATCCAGTTTCATTTTCAAACCTAAACTTTTGGTTGGCGTAAATAGTTACATAATACAAACGATTCCAGTAACATGCCTACCATATTAGAATTCGCGCCAAAGAGGATCTTTTGTATGTTACTATACAAATCTGAGGTTCGTGTCTATTTTCGTCAAACGAATGCGCATAATCATCGTGCCGGATTCAGCTTCTTGTATTAATGTATAAAAATGGTAGATGTAATTCAGTGTTAATTTTATCACAAAAAGGCTAATTCTAACGTTATTTTAATGATAACATAATTATTCGAAAAAATTCGACTCGACACCATCGCTCATTTTCTCCACCTCGATCATTTTCTCATGTGGGAATCGCTGGAGAAAATTATCTGTTGACGAGTCGAATTTTTTCTAGTATATTATTTAGTGAGTTATTTATTGTATAATACTTTGTTTTTTTTTGTTTATTTAGTACCCATCTAAGTAATTAATTTCGAACTTTTTGATTCGTTTTCTAAACGATGTGATCTATGTTTAATTGATTCCATTAAATATATTTGAAATTAAGATTGACATCGCACAAAACGTCTACTTATTTTAAATTTTTGTAAGAGTAAGTACACATTTTTTATGAACAGCATAATACAATATATATTGTTTTTAAATAATAATACTGTGGAAATAGGTCGCATTGTAATATGCGTATTCGTACTAAAAGAAAATTTGTCTGTCACAATATTCAAATTTGACTGTCACAAAAGGCTCTTGTACTTGACACCACCGAAGAAAATGTTGTTCGACTATATAAACCGTTATTGAACAAACCCTGTGTTTTTCTGTCCACTGAGGCGCTGCAGAAGGACCCCCCACATTGGTTATGGGCCCAGAAGACAAACTAAGGATTTTGTAAGTATTGAAGATATTGACAAAATAAAATATCGAAATATGTCAACCGTCAAAATCGAACAATTGACTCCGGAAAATTATGAAACTTGGAAAATCCAGGTGGAAGCAATCCTCATAAAAAATGATGCCTGGAGCTATGTAAACGGCAGCCTTGCAAGACCAGCAGAACCAAATTTAGCCACTCAATGGGATAAAGGTGATGCAAAAGCAAAATCAGACCTAGTCTTATCGATAAGTCCGAGTGAACTAAGGCATCTGCGAGGATGCAAAACATCGAGAGAGGTATGGTTGAAGCTTGAAAACATACATGCATCAAAAGGACCAGCGAAAAAGGCGACATTGTTAAAAGAATTATTGCTTCACAAAATGGAGGAAAGTGGTGACATTCGAGAACACGTCATGAAATTTTTTGATGTCAGATGTAAATTAGCTGACATGGGAATAGAAATTAATGACGATTTGATTTCAATCATGCTGCTGTATAGTTTACCATCTAGCTTCGAAAACTTCAGATGTGCTATAGAGTCTAGAGATTCGTTGCCAGATCCAGAAATACTCAAGGTAAAGATTTTGGAAGAAGGAAGTTCCCGACACCAGAAAGAAAATGTGGAGAAAGCATTTCTTGTAAAAGGGAAGAAACCTTTTAAACCAAAGAGAAGTACAGTTGAAGAGGATTTGAAATTCAAATATAAATGTTTTAAGTGTCATCAGCATGGCCACAAAGCTTCTGAATGTAATATGAAAAAGAATAAAGGTCAACTCCAAGAAACCTCTAAGTTAGTGTCGATAAATGGTACAGTCAGTGATATTTATGATTCGGATTTTATAACTTTCAATTGTTTTTCAGATGATAAGGCTGCAAGCAATGAGAGTGGAAATTGGATCATTGATAGTGGGTGTACGTCACATTTATGCAACGACGCTAGTAAATTTGGTGATACGATGTTACCCATGTCGTCAAAGCTAAATTTGGCAACAAATACAAGTGCAAATGTACAAGGCAAAGGTACTGTAAGATTGTTTACATGTAATAATGGTTCTAAAACTGTGGTTCAATTGCCCAATACACTTTATGTTCCGGATTTGCGATGTAACCTAATTTCAGTTGCAAAAATTATGGATCAAGGCTATAGTGTTACGTTTAAAGGTACTGTAGCTAATGTGAAAGATAGCTATGGTGAGACTAAGCTAGTCGCAATTCGTAAAAATAATTTATATTATGTAGCGGAGGAACATCGTGAAATAGTGTCGGCGATTTCTGACAAAGAGAATGAGGTCGATGTATGTTTGTGGCATGAACGGTTAGGACATTTGAATGCAAAAGATCTTGTAAAACTTTTAAGCAAATCTGGTATGAAAGTCAAGATGTCAGATGTTGTAAAGTTGTATGATTGTAATGTTTGTATGAGTGGAAAAATGAGTAGGTTACCATTTTCGAAATCTGAAGGCCCTTGTGATGAAAAATTAAAGATAATTTATTCAGATGTTGTTGGACCGATGCAACATGAAGCCATAGGTGGCGCGAAATACTTTGTCACATTCATCGACGACCATACAAGATGGTGTGAAGTATACTTACTTACTAAGAAGAGTGAAGTATTTACTGTATTCAAAATCTATAAAAAATATGTCGAGAATCTGACCGGTAAGAAAATAAAATATCTTCAGACAGATGGCGGTGGTGAATATTGTAACCGAGATTTCGACGAGTTCTTGAAGATCGAGGGCATATCTCGAAGACTAACCTGTCCTCGAACTCCAGAACAGAATGGGATAGCAGAGAGGAAAAATCGTACATTAGTGGAAATGGCGAGATGTATGCTCATTTCGTCTGGTCTTTCACCAGGTTTCTGGGCAGATGCTGTTGTAACAGCATGCCATGTCAGAAATCGATGTCCAACGCGCAGTCTTGGAGGAGACACACCTTTTGATAGATGGTTCGAACGACCTGCTAAGATAAGTTATTTAGAGAGGTTTGGATCAAAGGTACATGTATTAGACAAAGAACAGGGGAAAGATAAGTTTGCTCCACGAAGTACCGAAGGAATTTTCGTAGGATATCCAAGAGATCGAAAAGGCTACAGGATATGGTTGCCACAGCAACGGAGAATGATAGTGTCACGAGACGTCAAATTTCACAGAATGAAGAGTGAAAGAAATGAAGATAATAGCTTGAAGATAGATCCCTTTGAACTGAAAGTTAAAAATTTGGATAGCAACATGAATCGACCAGATACAGTTGAAATAGAACTTCATTCGAAACAGCTAGTTGACCACACTCATCAACCAGTCGAAGAACCCGAGATAGTCGCAGGACCATCGCATCATGATCATCAGGAAAACGATGTTCACGATGATGGTAGGGGAGGAATGAAGAAAGGTCCAGGTCGACCGCGAATAGAGCGAGGTCATGTTGGACGTCCAAGAAAAGTCTACCAAATGGTACCAAACATACAACCAGAAATAATAACAACTGAAGAGGATAGTAGTGAACCTATTGAAGAATTTACTGATTGTCAAGACTTTGCTGGGGTCGCGGAAGTGACATTAAAACAAGCTTTGTCAAGCAGTGAATGTAAAGGATGGAAAGATGCTATCTTATCGGAAGTAAGGAGTCTGGTCAAGAATGACACATGGGAAATAGTAAACAAACCCATGGATCGTGATGTCGTAGGGTGCCGCTATGTATTAACAACCAAGCTGAATGTCGACAAAACTGAGAAGAAAAAGGCGAGACTTGTAGCGAGAGGCTTTAGCCAGCGGTACGGTATTGATTACCATAATACTTTCGCTCCTGTCGTCAGGCTTGATACAGTAAGACTGTTAGCTGCACTTGCAGTTGAGCTAGACCTAGAGATACATCAGTTAGACATCAACACAGCTTACCTAAATGGATTTTTAGAAGAAGATATCTACATGAAGGTGCCAGAACTTTTAGAAGATTGTTTACTTAAACTAATAGAGACAGAAAAAGAAGGTTCCGATATTTATGAACGAGTTAAGAAAATGTTGGACGATTTAAAGGCTGGAGGCGACGTATGCCGACTGAAAAGGTCATTATACGGACTCAAACAAGCTGGTCGTCAGTGGAACATACGACTCGACGAGCAACTGAAACGTATGGGGTTGCGACAATCGTTGAATGAACCGTGTCTTTATTATAAAGACATAAATTCTGATATAAAACTCTTTGTTCTAGTCTATGTTGATGATATCCAAATCGCATGTCAGAAAAGAGATTATATTGAGGAATTTAAAAAGTCACTGGCCACCGAGTTTGAATTAAAAGACTATGGAGTTGTCAAATACATGTTGGGAATAGAGTTTGACAAATGTGACTATGGCATTAGATTGTAGATTGAAGTAAAGGCAAAATTTTCCCAAAATAAATGTTTTAAGGGCGAACAGTATCCGTACAGAGAAGTTATAGGGTCTTTGATGTATCTATCAACAGGGACAAGGCCCGATATCACGAATAGTGTTGCAAAATTAGCACAATTCCTGAACTGTCCAAGTGAAGAATGCTGGAAGGCCGCGAAACGGGTGCTGCGTTATTTGAGAAGAACTATAGAATACGGACTTGTATTTAAAAAGACAGGCAAGTCATTGCAAGGGTATTCGGATTCGGATTGGGGAGGATGTTTATTAGATAGACGTTCTTACTCTGGTTACGTTTTTGTGTTAGGAGGCGGATGCATATCCTGGAAGTCACAGAAGCAGAAGTGTGTTGCGACGTCCACGTGTGAAGCCGAGTATGTGAGCTTGTCATCAGCCATGAAAGAAGCTGTTTATCTCAATAGCTTAATAACTGAAATTGGGTTAGGTAAGTTTTCACAGCTAACTTTACATGTAGACAATCAAGGGGCGATATGTCTTGCAAATGATCCGATGTTCCATTCTCGTAGCAAGCACATAGATATAAGGCACCATTTTATAAGAAGTATTTTAAAGGACAACAAGAGCATAGAATTGTCGTACCTGTCTACTGATTCTATGCTTGCTGATATTTTAACCAAGGCTTTGCCTAAAGCTAAGCACTACAAGTGCATGTCTGGTTTAGGTATTACCTGTTAATTATTTATTTTTGCTAAAGTTGTTGTTCCTTTGTAATACTTTCTTTTATAGTACTTTTGTTAAGATATGTTTAATTTTTATGAATATGCATATTAAGGGGGCGTGTGGAAATAGGTCGCATTGTAATATGCGTATTCGTACTAAAAGAAAATTTGTCTGTCACAATATTCAAATTTGACTGTCACAAAAGGCTCTTGTACTTGACACCACCGAAGAAAATGTTGTTCGACTATATAAACCGTTATTGAACAAACCCTGTGTTTTTCTGTCCACTGAGGCGCTGCAGAAGGACCCCCCACAAATACAACTTCATACGAAATTTTCTGTCTCACGCATATCCCATTAGGATGATTATATGACCATTACATGGTTATGGTATATAATTGCTTGAATAATTTTACACTCAAAAAATTGTTGTTACAATATTTGACCATTTTAATGGAGAACAGGAAACATATTTATATCACCATCCGTTCACAAAGTGGCACTGAATGTATTGTGTTTCGCAAAGAGCTCGTTACATTCTGGTGACCTGAAACTGCATTTAATAAAATCGTTATATCTTTGTGAATAAAGTGTAGCAAAAAAGTACAACCGAATTGATAACCACCTCCTTTTTTAAGTTGTTTAAAATTTTTCTTTATTTTAAGTAGGCATGATCGTCTGCGCGAATTATTTTTCTATGCCTCGGGAACAGTTTTTTTTTCTGGAAAGGTACCCTATGTCCTTATACAAACAAACGAAACTCACTTTGGCACTTATAATATATTAATTTAGGACATATAAAGTTCTTTTTAACACACTTGCTCGTAAAGTGAGCCTTATTACATAGCTTTTAGAGCCATAAACCGAGCTATAACACACACGTGCGTAATATAATTATACCTTCAAAGTTAATTAGTACCTTATTGCGAGTTTGACGACCTCCGTGCTCGAGTGGTTTGTACGCCGGTTTTCAAGGTGTCGCCATCTCTGAGGTCCCGGGTTCGATCCCCGGCTGGGTCAATTAAGAAAACTAACTTTTTTATATTGGCTCAGGTCTGGGTGTGTGTGTTTACCACCGTTGACTCTGATTTCCATAACACAAGTGCTTTAGCTACTTACTTTGGGATCAGAGCAATGTTTGTGATATTGTCTAATATTTATTAAAAAATATTAGACAATATCACAAACTTAATTAAATTACATGCAAGTAAACACAGTATTCTCGATTTATCCGGGTAATACTGTTATTTTTTTCAACAAAGAGATTTTATGCCGCTGAGAATCCATATAATATATTTTTGAAATAAATAAATGTGTGAACAAATATTCATAATTATCAAATTATTCATAATTCACAATAATTTGTGTAAAAGTATTAAAATATTTGCATTTTATCACTTAAAACTATAATTTTGAAGTAGGCTGTATGTTCACTTAATCAAAAACACCTTTTTCCATATTTTCATATTTTGTTTTTATCGTATTTATTTGTCGCTGTGTGGTAAATTATTTTGTTTTTTCCTCGCAAATGTGTTGAAAAACGTCGTATAAACCTCGTGTGCAATGAGCAAAATAGCTCACTTGTATCATAATATACGTCTTATAAAGCCATATTTATTGTTAAAATAATGTGGATAAAATTTCTGTTTTATCTGAACAGAAATAATTCGTGTTTGCATAGAAGCTTAAAAATTGATTTACAGAAATATTTACCATCTCAAAATCTAAGTATAAGTAGTTTGAAATAAAGACCCCTCAAATCTAATTGCAGCATTAACTTGAACTCAGCGGAAACTAATTAAAACCTAATCTTCATAACGAATGACTCATCAAAAATGATAAGGTTTTGGTTTTGTTTCTAAAAATAGCACTTACTTAACCAACAACATAATATGATGTATCATTATGTACAGTCATACACCCAGAGATCTACAACCATCTGAAGTTATCAAATGGAACAGCCAGTGTTTTTAAAACTACAAATTTCATCGTTGTTGAAGACTTTGTTAAAAATTGAAACAAATTATTGTAACAATATTATTCTCAAAACAAAAAACTAGAGCTCTCTGTTTTTTAGTATAAGTTCCATCATAGTTATCAGGATCCAAAACAATATGGGAAATATCTGGAAAGCGAATCGCCGAGAGTTACCTACTAGTCAAATAAATAATACCTTGTTTGTTAGCAACATGCCTTTTCCACCAACAAAAAACAACTTTTTAGTACCTAGTAACTTAGCTATTTATTACAAGAGCCTTAAACACACTTACAAGAAACGGGAACCCAAATCATAATTGTGGTAAACATAAAAACGGACATAAAAAGAGTCTCAATAAAAAAAACCACGTAAGTATAATTACGGACGTTAAGTTACCAAAAGTCGTCGTGAGACTAAAATACCCGAGACGAAGTTAGTTTATTTTTAGACGAAGGTGTGTGGAGTCATGGTCATCGACTTATTCATTCGATGATAGGTAAGCGAAGCGGCGCCACGGCCTCTAATAACGTGTCCATACTTTCGCCGTATATAAACGGCAGTTATGAAACTTGTCGGTCATGGGATGGGTAACCAATTTTTTTAACATTGAAAATGTTTATGTGATCACCAGTGTATGTGCCCGATGTTCAGCCAAAAGTGCAACATGGCCGTAGATCGGTCAAAATTGGAGATATCTTTATAGGAGAGTTGTCAAAATGTGCAGGGCGCGAAATCTAGCGTATGGCGTTTGATTTTGGAAAACAAACGGGTTGTCTTTGATAAATTTCGAAAAAATCGTTTAAAATTGAAAAAAAAACCGTCTTGCCGGACGAAAACGGACAGAATAACTTTTTTTGGGGCCTTAATCAAAATTCGGAATTTTTGGGAACAAAATAAGCCTACTGAGTGCTGAGATGCTGGAAACGAAAAATTAACTGTTGACGTGTCGAATTTTTTCTAGTATATTATTTAGTATTACTTTTATAAAAATAGCACTGTTAATGCTAAAATCTAAATAAACATAACTTTTTTTTTTTTTTTAATTTTTTAAATTTGCAGCATTTTAAGAACATTGACCATTATTATAAATCGCTTACCTGAATCACGTTATATTATTCAAGGTCAGTATCAGTCTGAACTTTATAAAGGTAGAATGAATGAGCAACACTCACAAAAGAATTAGATTTGATCTATTGACCTTTTTCAAACGACAAGTTGATTATCTAGACCATAGACTGTTATTCAATAGGCATCACTTTTATAAAATACTAGCGCCCGCTCGCGTCTTCGTTTGCGTGGAAAGTTTTTTTGCTATCCCTCGGGAACAATTATTTTTTTCGGGATAAAATACCTTTCATCCCAGGTACAGAGAATGACATAGGGTACCATCTCCTTCTCTGTACCCCTGACAACGTGTATGCTTTCATGATGATTGGTTTAGTAGTTAAGACGTGAAGGCGTAACAAACAAACAAACGGACTTTCGCATTTATAATATTAGTAAGGATAACATTTTATCCAATAGTTATACTTATTATAAATGTGAGAGTATCTATGTCTGTTATCCTTTCACGAAACATCCAATTTGAATGAATTTTAGTAAGTATAAAAAATACCTCCATTACTTATCGACAAACCACAATGTCCACTTTGTTCGTAACAAAGTCCACGCAAGCGAGGCACGGTCAGCAGCTCACAAAAGTGTCAAAAATCTGCAATTTATTTTGAACTTAAATTTTTCTCATAAGTTTAAAATTGATTGAATATAAGAAGAAAAAGTACAGAATAGTTTTCGGAATGATATGAATGTGAAGGATATGAAAGTGAATAAGAATATGACGGGTGGCAAGAAAGAATTAAAAAGAAGTGAATGAGGAGATTGCTGGTGAAACAGAATATCGGAAAAAAGCCGTACAGCACCGACCTCAAATAATTTTTGATTAGAACAAAGAGATGGTGATGATATTTTGTAAATAATAGCTTCTGCCTTGGATCTCAGTCGTCCTCGATTAACTTCGTTTCCGGTGAAAATTGCGGGAACAAAAGTAGCAATTGTCTCCAAGGATTAAATCCTTTTACCAAAGTTTATCAAAATTGGTTCTGCTGTTAAGCCTTGAAAACTTTACAAAAAACAGGTACTCCTACCGAGTATTCGAACATCTATCGAGAAAAAATGCTCGCAGAAAAATCGATAAGTATAGTAATTTTGAATGGGGAAATTCGTACAGCGCCATCTACGGCCGAAAAGCGAATTGACATTTCCCATAAACAAATCCTCTATCAAGTATTTTAGCGCAATTTTTTTTTTCGATATATTTTCATGCTAGGGATACTGATGTAAATCGGATTAATCAATTAAATCATTGAGAAAAATAAGCACAAAACAAGAAGTTCGTAATGTTATCGCTGTACTAGCTACAGAGAGGGCAGGTGGAAATAATCTTGTAAGTCAATTTTGTTGTTTGTGAGCAAGTTGCTTATTTGCGAACATAGTGTAAACAACAACGCGTGTAATTTCTTTTATCAAAAAATAAAATGTGTTTCGAATTTAAAATAACTTATTATAAACATTGTTTGATTAAATTGTTTATTATTATCATGGTTCTTTAAATAATTTTGTAAAACGATTTGTTGTTTTATGATTTTTTATTAAATAGATTTTTTAAGCGTTTGTGATATTTGGTGTAGCTTTTGCGTATCCCGACGTTTTAGTACAAGGTGGTCTGTTGTAAGCGAATGTGCATAAAGAACATTAACGCAACAATTATTCACGGCTAAGCCTTAGTGCCCTCAGCATAAGTTAAGTTGAATAATAAACATAACCCTCCTTTTGCCTTTGACTTTGCCGCAGTCCGGTAAAAAGGTAAAGTAGTTACGCTGCTTCGCTACCTACACTATGTACCTATTTTCTCAATAATATCATCAAACCAAAGTTCCGAAGTTTGTAGCAACAGCTGTTACATCAATCCTCAACCCTCAGCCCGGGTTTGATCTAATTATTTTTTGTCGTGTTCTTGACAAAACTTTGAAGGCAAAGGGTTGTACACAATCAATCGATTTCATATCTGCGTTACTTTTAAGTCATAAAACGACTTACAATGATATTTCAAGATGACTTTTCAAAATTCGCTAAAAAAACATGGCAGACCCTTGCAAAAGTTGCTTAACTTCCGCAATCGCAGGCTATGCGTTAACCCACTGCGTCTTCTTCTTCTTCTTTTTTTGTTATGGCAATCTACTTTCCTCTTGGAAGTAATTTTTGCCAGTGTCAAGTGTTAAATAGTTCAGTGGTAGATATTGTTTATTTTTTCATTAGAATGCGGGTGCATCGCATTCCAATGCTGATGCTTGGAGCATTTGGCACCAAGTATATCAAGACAGTTAACTCGGTTAGTTCTGCCGAGGAAGCCATCACTTCAATAAAAGTCTCAGCTTCACACAACCAAGATCACGCCTATTTCAATTATCCCACATATTGTTCAGTTGCGTAGACACTTGTACCATATAACTGCACCAATTTTAAGACACAATATCCACTATGAATCAATTCGAAAATAATTAAAATAGACACCAAACCGAACTCGACAAAATGGCGCCAAAAACTCAACCCACTGCGTCATGGAGCTCCGCATATTTTTGAGGTCTAAGTTAAGTATTGTTTTTTAATGTTTTTTTTAAATGCCTATTTAACAGGTACCCATATTGTAATAATTGAAAAAGAAAATTTACATTACAAAATTGCATCATGCAGTCAACGACATCATTTTCCTTTCCTTTTTTAATCTAGCCAGTGTCACGCGGGGCGATGTAAGAATTCTAAAGATACACATAGATACAAACTTACATGAACCCTAAACACAATACACTTATCTTTTTTTGGGCACTCGTGTAATAAATGACACAAGTGTTTGATAATTAGACTCATAACAGGGGGGTCTTACTCCGCACTTAAACTTTTATATTAGCCTACTGCCCGCAGCTGATTCAGTCGAGCCAGCGCACGAGGAAAAGCGCTTCGAAGGTGCCTATAATAATAGGCACGCAGTGTTGTGCAGTTTGAAATTGTACTTTATTGCCGTTCAGCGAGAGAAGCTTATTATTTGATTGTCTTCGCGCAGATGAGCTTCTGTACGTTTACTACTATTATATATTCTGTGCTCATTGTGAGTGGGTCGCGTGGGCTTTAGGTGCAAAATGTAATAAAGGTCTTCTTTAAATTTAATAATAGATTCTGCATCTGGTTGTAAGTAGCATTTATAAATAAGAATAATAGTTCAAGGTGGTGTGTAGGCGTGACGTTCAACAAAACTGCTGTGCACTTTCAGCTACAATGTTAGTTTGAAAATACATTACTTTGACGGTAAATAGACCACTAATGAGTTCTGTTGCTGTTTCCCTGTGTTACTGTGTCGTATATGTTTGTAATCGCGTAGAACATAACGATAATGAATGTGTTAAGTCTGCCACAAGATAAAACACAATGAAAGAAAAACCGGACAAGTGCGAGTCGGACTCGCCCACCAAGTGTATAGTAGATACTTAAATAAAGACTTAATTTTTTAAGATTTTACTATAAATGTATAGATTTGAGGTTTTTTCGTCTTTTCCTTTTTTGAAATTTTGATTCCCTTGAGATAGTTGAAGTATGCATTTTTGCGGCCGTATCTTTTTAGCCAACTTCAAAAATTGATAAGGAGAAGGTTATCTATTCATCGCGTTTTTTTATGTATGTACATTGTGTTTTGCTTTTTTAAAGCTTTTTTTTACCTTTATGTAATTTTTTTTTTCACACCTTCAAGGGACTGTTGACCTGAGTATAAAGATTTAGTTTCAACTTGATACCTTCCCGATACAAAAGGCCTCGACAGACGGACGGACAAACGGAAAACAAAGTGATCCTATAAGGGATCCGTTTTTCCATTTGAGGTACGGAACCCTAAAAAGGGTAAAACACAACGTGATATCTGGGAGAATAACTGTCAACAATTGCTATTAGTAGCACAGTCTGTAATTATACTGACGACAAATAGGAACAAAAAAAATTGAAGGCAAAATACAGTGACGTAACTGCACATTAGGAAAAAATTAGAAAACATCTTCTAACTATATATCACAAAAACGTCTTCTCATAACAAAAATAACCTGTTATTACCTAACTATCCAAAAGCAAACATGATACATCATCTCGTCAATGTCAATGACTCCAACATGAGCAAAAAATATTTGCAAGTCTATTTGGCTTAGTTACATCGAGCCGCCTACGCCTTCGCGGTTTAGTTATTCGCCCACCCGTGTTAGACGAAGAGGCCCTGGATTCGATTCCCACGAGTGGGATACATTTATACTCGGTTTACCATCTCATCATCTTACCTAAGTCTGATGCCCTAACAACAATTTAATATTGTTGTGTTCTGGCCTTATCATCATTGAACATCTGGGGCCCTACCGGCTAACTTTTCGAACTTCGGCGGGTCTGCCGAGCTTCAACTTAAAACAGATAAATCGAAGTCAGGAGTTTCGTATTGTACTATTCGCTGAAGTTGTTTAGAAGATATCGATGTTCGTGTGACATTTTGAATTGGGGTTCGCCATTTTGGCCCGATTGGGGCTAGATTTATCTGTTTTAATTTGAAGCCCGGCAGGTTTCCGAAGTTCGATGCGTTAGCCGGTACGGCAACAGGTGAAATGAATTGTGGGATGTGAATATATTAAAGTATATAGGCTCTTTACAATTCAGACAAATCACTAATCACTGCGCCATTATTACACTTAACGATTTTGATGAATGAATTCAGAGAATAACATAGTTGTTTAACCCTTCAAGGCCCGGAAAATGAGACACAATTGAATATTCTATTGTTGTCCGGCCTCATTCGGCCGCTCGGGTGTTGACAAATTAAGGTGTTGGTAGTAGTGTGTTCATTTGAGCGTGTTGCAGATTCGCGTAGTATAACAGAATCGCAAACTTACAGCTGGTTTCTGAACTGAAAAATTGAAGTTGAGCATAACTCAAGTATTACTCATGCATACAAAAAATAAATAATTTTAAAAAAGTTTTCGAAAAGTTATTTTACTAGTTACTCTCGTCGCTTGTCACTTAAACCATACTTTATGAACGAGTCAAACCTATACTTTTATCTCTTGTGGACTTGTAACAGAGTGAGGTACAATTTCGGCAACTTTATGTCGCTAACGAGGTACGAGGTAGCTTAAGGTGCTTTTTACGCGATATTTAACTGTGGAAATGTCGTTATGGGTTTGGGTGTTTTTATCAATGTGGCACTCAAAATACTGTTTGTATTGATGTTTTTAAGTAATAATTTATGTTCATTAATGTACGTAGAGTACATTTGGTCGGTTTCTGAATTGAGGAATTGATGAACACTACTTAAGCACAATTTTTACACTATATTTTTAGTTCAGGGTTCATGTATGTTTGTATGTATGTGAGTTTGTTTTTTACACCTTATGGTGGAATAAAGACCATCATTTACTTAGTTTATCACATTGACATAATACCTATGCTATGCCCCTACTAAATTTAAAACCGAGACCCCTGACGCAGTAGGAGTGATCGCTTAACTGTTTCGAATCGCAATAATATGTTGAAATAAACCAAATAGGATAAGAGTAGGTACATACATTATCTAAATCGCTTCTAACTTAGATCTTTTAATGATTGATAATCACAAAAAAAGAATTTTCAGTTTTGAAGTCTTTTATCTTAATCCCTAAATCATTCCTAAAAGATTGATTGGAGTGAAAATTAAACTTTTGAAAGTTAAAATATGTAACTCACCTGAATAAGTTTAACGTAAACAAAACTATTTTCACCGTTTATAAACAAGGTCATTTATTTTAGTTCACTGTTAAAGTTGACCTCTTTAGTGTATTACTTCATCGGCCATATGGCGACAGTTAAATCCCAATGTGTTTATGTAATAATAGCTGATAATAATCCGCTGCCAATTTCTATCAAAAAACAATCTGAGAGGTTTTCCATTAAACTTTTACGGTTACGACGAGTTCTAAATTCTTATTGATGACAACAATTTGCTAATGCATCTGTCTTGTTCTCAATCTAATGCGTCATTTCCAAAAAACTTTTAAAACAAAAAAAACACATTTTTTGAAGCAAAAAAACAGTTAAGGATAACTTATATTTATTTATTTCAATTTTAATGAAAAGCACTTAAATATGTTCATAATAATTGACAAACAATAATGTCAGAAAAGTAGGATAAAAAATGTTTAAAGTCGCTACACTCGCTACCACTCATGTCGTAAGCATTACATAATAATATAATTATGAATACGACAACAACAAACTTCAAAATCCGTTGTAAAAAGTCGCTACAATCGCTACCACTCATGTCGTAAGCATTACATATAATTATGAATACGACAACAACAAACTTCAAAATCCGTTGTAAAAAGTCGCTACACTCGCTACCACTCATGTTCTAAGCATTACATATAATTATGAATACGACAACAAACTTCAAAATCCGTTGTAATTAGACTGTGCAGTGTGCAAATTTACCGTTTGTAATGCTAATAGTCCTGTTTCATGAATATTCTAAATGTTGACGCCTATTTATATGTTAAGCGTTTCGGCTAAACATACGCTATGTCAATATATATATTTCAAAAAAATCGCATCCGAAAATATGCACAAATTATAAACGATCCAATTTTATTGATAATTATTTTTAAAAAATATACAATTAAAATTACCTCCAAGGATTTGCAGACTAAAATTCAGACTAATAAAATTTTGACTTACCTTTTACGAAATTGTAATATCCAAATATCAATGGAAAAACCACATTTGTATGATCATTTCGATAGGTTAAACATCATAAAACAGTTAATTATGGCGCGAAATGCCTACTATGAAGCGATACCTTGAGAGAAAAATCGAATAAGTTTTGGGTGAAACGTCTTTCATAAGTCCATGTGGAGCCCAAAACAATTGTGGCTATTGTGTTTATAAAAAAAATACTTCGCACAACGAGGTTTGCAAAAATTTAATAGGTATATGGAATGTTTAAATTAAACTTAATTTTGCTGAATTATTTTTTGATAGTCACATAAACGTATTAAACAAAGTAATATTTTATTACTTTCTTTCACTTACAGTTCCTAATAACCTTCATTTCAAGAGACGAATATTAATGAATAATGTTATCCAAATTTGTTTATGAATCTAGGGTTGAATAAGAAAATAAATAAATATTTGACAACATCACATACATTCCTCCTATTCCAAAGTAAGTAGCTAAAGCACTTGTGTTATGGAAATCAGAGACAACGGTGGTATCACAAACACCCAGACCTGAGTCAATATAGAAAAGTTCGTTTTCTATATTGACTCAGCCGGGGATCAGACCTCAGAGATGGCGACACCTTGAAAACCGGTGTACAAAGCCACTCGACCACAGAGGTCGTCAAATGGAAATGAAAACGATTGTTTTTGAGAAAAAAAACTTAATAAAAACTAAAGTGTAGATATGACCATCAGCCATTTTTAATGTCCCCACTGCTGGGACACAGGCCTTCCTTATGGGTGGATAAGGAGGATGGGCTACGACCCACCACGCGGGCTCAATACGGATTGGTGGGTGCTAATGACTGCAAATATAGCTGGGACCAACGGCCTAACGTCCGGAGCTCGAGATAATAAATTTTTGGTCACCCATCCCATCACCAACCCTTGCGAAAGTTGCTTAAAATCGCTGGGCCAGGCGCTATACCACCGCCACCGAGCTCCTCTACTTGTCTAGAAAGTGTAAATATACTTTTGTAAGAACTCTAGAACAGAAAACCCACGCTACGAAAAATATTTAACCTTTTTTGTCTACATCGTGCTTTGTCTATCCTATCCTAAGCAAATATACGAAGGAACACAATTTTGTGCTACATTAACTTTGTTTGTATGACAAATGTCTGGATTTTAGTGAAATATGCTCTTGCCTGTTATGTTGGAGTTTAATAACTATTTACAGAAATTAGATAATAACAACATACACTGCTCTGGTACCAAAATAATAGCACTTAATTTACGGAAATCGGAAATAACACAAATACAAGCCATCATAAACAAATCAAAGCTAGTACGTATGTTATTAGTGGTTTGGTTTTGCGAGACTTGTATTTAAATAATGTCAATGTATTGTGAAAAGAGAAATATATGTAGCTTACTCCCGCAAAAAATATATGCATCCTGCATATATTTTTTGCGGGAGTAAGCTACATATATTTCTCTTTTCACAATGGTTTGGGATTTCCGCCAAGTAATGCCTGATTCAATCAAATAATGTCAATGTAATTGTGCCTAATAAAAACAAATAAAAAATAAAAATAAAAACCACTACATTTTGTTAATAGTAGTTTAATAATATTTAGCACTATTTCAATGTCAAACCATTTTTTTCCGTTCATTTAGTAGGGTGTGACATACTGATAAACACAATAGTTAGTGTGACATGGTACAGTTAGCAACGAAAGTCGCTTAACACTTTAGAACTATGGCATAGAAATATAGGTACCATGACAAAATACTGTCAGTGAGTTAAGCAACTTTCGTTGCATAGTATTTGTATATGGTTAACTGCTTTTACGGCCTATAGTTAAGTGTGTATCTTAGTGAAGATAACACCAAACAAATCTTTCAACATGAGCCAGTAATTTGTTTAAGATCAGATACGTATACAACATATTGCACAACTAAATATCTACGTTATTTAATACCAAATAATATACTAGAAAAAATACGACTCGCACCAGATCATGTTCTCAGACGGGAATCGAACCAGCGACCTTTGAATATCCGGTCCAATGCCCTGACCGCTGAGCTACCTTAACAATCTTAAAAATCTACGTTATTTTTTTAAATTCTACTTAAAATATGACGTAACAAAGAATATTTTCACAAAAGCTTTCCAAGTCCGCTTACAAGAAATATAGTAACACATTGCAAGTGACAACTAACCACAGCCCTCTTTTCAAATCAAAATGGAAATATCGTATAATTGCTCTCCACCGCCGTTTACATACCAGTTAATTTCGAAGCGTTATATATTTACGGTGCAATATATATAGACTTAAGCTTCGTATCTCTGCTTCGAGTATTTGTAGATAGTCTATTTTTGCGGCATTCGGACCTAAATAAACATTTTTGCTTCGGTACTTTACTCTGACAAAATCAGGATCTAGTATGAATGTTAATAGGATGGGTTGATAGAGTTGTTATTTTTCTGTGGCTTCTAGAGGTTAATTTATATACGTTCAGAGATATACATAATTTAGAAAATAATATCTGTCATTAGTGCTTTGAGAAATAAAATCGCTTAAATTATTATTAAATAAGAAGGAAGCCGATGTAAACCAGCTATTTGGCAAGTATTGTTGTTGTTAAAAATCTTTTTCTTCCAAAATAATCAGTATTTTATTAAACATAGCTAGAGGTATTATACCCATAATTTATTGAAAAACTTTGATGTTTGTATAACTTTAATAAATCAACAATGCATACGTTAGGTGTAGTTTAATTTGTGAATAAGTAAAACATGTTTTAACATGTCCTCCCGTGACCACGGCCCCTGGAAAGGTGTCGAAACGTCGGGAACTCTAAAAAACCAATAAATACAAACTAAATAATTCCAAAACAACACCTGAATTAATAATTAATATACGCGCTGTAATCCGTAGAAAGTGTTTTATTTTTAATGTTTTAACGACTTTTAAACGATGAATAGATATTTCACAAACACATCGAAATGTACGTATCTATTTTGCGATAGTTTTTTTTTATTTTTTTTTAACATCTAATAGTTCTACCACCAGTATGCTAGGGTTGGTACATAAAATACAGATGTAACATAATTATAAGTTACATTTCGTATTTTGTAACATTCATATTCGGAATGGCTATTTATAGCGCATTAACGTAATGATCGCCAGTCTCTTAAAACACGAATATGCCAAAAACCCCTTTCACTTAAAGAAATTTGATTGAACTACTTTCAATTTTAACGACGAAAGTTGTATGTTTTATAATCACTTTTTGCAAGAGTACTGATGAATGGAACTCATTCAAGAAAAAAACCAGACTTCATTAATGCTAATCTTAAATCATACCAAGTGGTCACCATTGGGCTAATTGATTTATTTGTAAGTATGTTGTTTTATAAACAAACAATCAACATTTTTAAATGTTAATAAATAAGATAAATAATATTAGAAAAAATACTAGAAAAAATTGACTCACCCGTAGCACCTCAGATGGGACATCTGATATGTAAATAATTACTAAAGGCAGGGATCATTGACTTATGAAATAAAAATATTTAATAAAAATAACTGATCTATGACGAGATATACTAATCAATGATTAAGTAAATTTTCCAGTATTTCAAATGTATTTTCCATAGCTCATTGTTTTCCCTTAAACTAAAACTAGAAAGACTCAAATATTTTACCTTGTTCCTTTTCAAACTTGATTTACACTCGTTGGCAAGTTGAAGAAAGAAGCAAAATGAATTAATTAGTCTAAATTTCAACTACCCATTCATTTAGTTCCACAAAGTCGTCGGAAAATTACAGTAACTAAAATTGTGAATGAAGAGACTGATTCAACGCTTTGAACTTTTCATAAATCTACCAGTTAATAAACTCATTAAAACAATGCTTTTACTCGTATACGTAATGTGATGTGCATTTAAAAATAATTGAAAAAAAATATTATGAATATTTTTTATAATTTAACTACTGTAAAAAGAAGAAAAAAAACGGCTTGTTTCCGTTTCGACAGATTTTTGTTTGTAAGTGAAAAATCAAATAAGTAAAAACAAAAACGTCAAATTATATCTATATATATAAAAGGGAAAATCACTCACTCACTCACTGATCACGAAAGCTCAGAAACTACAAGTGCTAGGAGTCTCAAATTTTGCATGGGGGCTCCTTTTAGGGCGTAGGTGCTCACTAAGACGGGATTTTGCGAAATTCAACCCCTAAAGGGGTGAAACAGGGTGGCAAAGTTTGTATGGGAGGACGCGATTCCTTGGCCCGATTGACTTGAAATTTGGCATAGACATTCTTTCACAAAATTAATTGAACACGTGTTTCGTATTTTTTAAATATTTATCACCTAACAGGGTTAAAAAGTGATATAATGCTAATTTTGCTGTGATTGACTTCGACGTCGGAATTGAAACTTTTTTGTGCATTTGATTGATTAATTAAGAAAAATAAATATCATTTGTCATCTCAACGTAGTATTACATTCTCTTTGGTCATTTCCCCTGAGAGTAGGTAGAATGCATTTCATTGAATAGTACCTATGGCGTTATGTTGGCAGTGCTGTCATTTTTTCCTTCCTTGCGTTGTAATAAGGTGCAAAATAATTCCATCTAATTATCAGTTTAATTTTAAAAGAATACAATATTCGGTCAAGTCGCCTATGCTATGATAATTAATAAAGCACAGGGACAAAGTTTAAGAGCGGCTGGTGTAGATCTGCAGTGATTGTTTCTCCCATGGCCAGCTCTAATGTCGCCTGCTCGAGAGTCAGCTCGCCGAATAGCCTTTTTATTTTGCAACCGGATAACATGACAAGAAATCTGGTAGGTATAGAACATGTTACAAAAATACCCCTAATGCCGAATATGGTATATCGGGACCATCAAACTGAACAACTTTTACTATTGGGACCAACTCTCAAATCGCGAAAAAATAATCAACAAAAATTCAAATCGAAAATATCAAAACGTATGAAACACATTTTGATATTTTCGATTTGAATTTTTGTATGAAACAGCTGATTTTTATTATAGAGAAGTGTTGGATGATCGAGATTGAGAATCCTGTTAATGCACAACATATTTTTATTTAGATCTAGCTGCACCCGGCATGCGTATATTGCAATGCTCCGTTTTTTTAGCCAGGGACTTTCTCGGTCGTAAGCAGAACAACTCGCCAAAGTTTCATCATAATCGGATCAATGGTTTAGGAGTCCCGCCGTCTGTACACTTAGATCTTTTAAACTATGCATAAAAAACCGCATCAAAATCGGTCCATAAGTTTGGGAGCTAGGTTGCCTCAGACAGACAGACACACACAAGTCAAACTTATAACACCCCTTGCGTATGTTGTGTACGTCGTATATACATACAGTGGTGGCCACATACTTAAGGACACAAGTCGATTTTCATACTAACGAGGTAATTTTGAAGTCTTGGTTTTCCGCTAGGGATTGAATTAGCTGTGATCTGATGATGGCCATCCAGGGAGTGAATGGAGAAGATTCAGATAGCAATACACACCCAACTGATCTGGTCAGCATTCTAAGAGATGTAAGCATAAGAATTTACAGTTGCAAGTTTTCATACATTTCTATACTATATTCGCGGTTTTTTTAAACATATCCTTACATCTCTTAAAATGCTGGTCAGATCACTTGGGTGTCTATAGAAATCTGGATCTCCTCCATCCACTCCCTGGATGGCCATCACCAGATCACCGCTCGGTCAATCCCTGGCGGAGAAGCAATGCTTAAAAATTACTTCGTTTGTATGAAAATCGACTGGCGTCCTTAATTTTGTGGCCACTACTATACCTATATAGACAGTCTAATAACTTCACACTCACCACATTAGTAACTACATTGTACCCGTGCGAAGCCGGGGCGGGCCACTAGTAAGTAATATAAGTCATGCAAACCAATGACAATCTACTGACGAAAAGTTGACCATGACCTATGACCATCAGCCATATTTAATGTCCCCACTGCTTGGGCACAGGCCTTCCTTATGGTAGGAAAAAGAGCGAAAAGTTATTAATTTAAAATAAAAAAATATGAAAGAACGTGACGTACTGTGCTAAAATAGCACGTTTTGAAAAATTTTCGTTTGATTGTACTTTTTCTATCCAAACAAAAATCTGTCGAAACGTATATAAAGGAAAGAAAAACTTGTAAAAGTTTAAAGATAAATTGACTTGTTGAGATCTACGCAACCACGTGCCAGGGTTTTTTAATTCAGAACAACATAATTAGTATGTAATATACGTATTCAAAAGAAAATATGTCTGTCAATATATTCTTGATTGTTACAAAATTCCTGATGATGACATCACTAAATGTTGTTCTGATAAAACCTAATGTTTATTTCATCACACTGAGGCGCTGCCCCTGCCCCTCTACAATTATAAGTCATGGATGAAACTTAAGTGTATTAAGTTAGCTCCTATATCACTTATTAATCAAAACACCAAGTTACTTTAGTCTAGGCTATTGAAAACGCAGTAATATCCATGGACGGACAATCATCATTAAGTATTTGACTGAACCAGGCGTCACTTGGCGGAAGTTCCAAACCATTGTGAAAAGAGAAATATTATGTAGCTTACTCCCGTAAAAAAAGGTTTTTTTATTCTTTTTGGGAGTAAGCTACATATATTTCTCTCTTCACAATAATCGTCAATAAATTACGCAAAATCCTATTCCTACTAATCCTAATAATATTTTAAAAATGCTAAAGATTGGATGTTTATATGTTTGGATGTTTGTTACTCAATCACGCAATAACGGCTGAACGGATTTTTATAATTTTTTTAATACAGATAGTTTATAGCCTGGAGTAAAATCTAACATAGGTACATTTTATACACTCATACTTGGTTCTCTATAACTTATCTAGTTAGTGCTACTATAGATCAATTTATAATTATCATTACCTTAGCCAGACTTTTTTTCCTATATTAATGTTATTGGTTGTGTAAATCATCAGCTTGCTTTGTGTTATCTGGCTTTTGTAATCCTTTCTGCGGGAGGAGGTTGGCGACCTTCTGGTACAGGTTTCAGCGAAACCTATTTCGGGCACCAGTCCTTCACGAACTTAGGTTATAAATGCTTTGATCTATGTACACATCCATCCATGTATTAAGTTTGTGAAGTGACCGATAAATACATTTTATTATTATTATTATTATTTTATCCTGATCAAAGATTCCTTAGGGTCCACGCGGACAAAGTTGCGGGCGTAAGCTAGTATCGAGTTAAAATTATTTTTTGTATTTGAATTCTCACTCTATCCTTTTTTTATGAACCAACAACAGAATCGGGACGGCAGTTGGTTTTTTCAATAAGTACTTTATTTTTATGGCACTTAATACAAAGTTATGAAAAAGACTACGGCTTTTTATAGCCATCAAATATTGTAAGAGCATCGAAAAGGTCAGGGCAAGTCAAGTTTTTTATGTAAAAGGTAACATCTTTCTAAGTAATTGCTTAAGGAAGTACGTAGGTAAACACGCGTAACGTTGAAAACCACTTTTCATAAAGCAACGAATAATATTAGACATTAATGCAGTAATGTTTTTATAGATAATTAAGTTTTCTTTTTAAAATACATGCAGAATGTATATTTATAATGTTCTTGATTAATTTGTAATAGTCCGAATTAGGTTTTTATGGAATGAAAAAATCTTGGGATTTGTTTTCAAAATGGTATAAACTCAACGACATTTTTCTATGAGACTGTTATGCATCGTGATTATACATCGTGAGTTATGGTCTCGAGTTCATACTCACAAGACCATAACTCACGATGTAAATGACAGATAGGTGAGCGTTATCCTTTTTTTTTGTGTTGTGGAAATGGAAAACCTGTCAGAAAACAAATTAACAATCACAAATTGAAACTTGGACAGGACGGAGTTTGTCCAGTCAACAAGGTTTCTAATAAAAAAGTTATTTTTACTCATTTTTGCAAGATTCAAATATTACATTTTCCAAGAATGGAGGCAGCTAACATAATCGAATGCCTTATTTTCATATCTTTTTGTCCTGCAACAAGAGAGAGCAAATCTCTCGAATACTTGAGAAGATATGAATTTAATATTCGGGAGAAATGTCTATACGCCAGTTGTTACTCAGATGTAATATTATATCGTAATGTTTATCATTTCTTGGAAGAATCTTGTTTTTCTTCGAAATTAAATTACGTTCCAAATGTCGTAAATTTAATGTCGTTAGATCACAAATCAGTTATTCAAATAAAATAAAAATAATGTTCAACATAGGCGAAATGTAATACCATTGATGATAAGATAAATTTGGTATTCATTTTATTGTCCCATTTGCTGGGACACAGGCCTTCTTTATGGGTGGATAAGGAGGATGGGCCAGAACCCACCACGCAGACGGTGTTAACGACTGCAAATGCAGCCGGGGCCAACGGCTTAATATGCCTTCCGAAGCACGGAGGAGCTCGAGATAATAAATATTTTGGTCACCCATCCCATGACCGACCCTTGCGAAAGTTGCTTAACCTCCACAATCGCAGGGCCAGACGCTAAACCACTGCGCCACAGAGCTTTTGGTATATTATACGTAAGTATAATTTAACGTCCTTAATAATCCAAAACACATTAAAATGTATGGTCTAGTCTGTTACTGATCCTCTGTCTACATTTTCTTCAGTTTTAAATTAAAATAGAACAGAATTTCTACAAAATTATCTGTTAAGTAAGTTGATTGGAAGTTAATCGGAACTGGTCAAACAGGATCTTACCATAGTAGGTATATGAGGTCTAACCAAATTATATACCAATACCTCAATGACATAGGCCAGGTCAAGTGTCTAGAACACATTGGCGAAGTTTATATTTAAAAAATATTTTGTTTTTACTATCGCGGTCGATTCGTTCGTCATTTAACCTAAACAGCCCAAAACGAAAAAAAACTGAGTCAGCTGTTGTCGGCGATTCGTTCAGTGGTCAGCGGACGGTCAGCGGGGCGGTATGGCGCAGGAGTGTTATCGGTGATTTAAAAAAAAAAATAAGTAAAATAAAATCTTCACCAATGTATTCTAAACAAAAACGCATTTACGCGCTTCCCCTCCCGCAGGTGAGCCAGAGGGGGGTATGTGGGGCTCGCCAGGAGGGGACCGCAACATTCAACGTTGCGGCTCCCTCCACGACTACCTCCCGTGATCCCACCCAACCAAGTGGTTCGGTAAGATCTCGGGAGGAGGGAATACCCACTAAAAAACTCCGGCACTTACCCTCTCGCCGCCAATGCCGCCAGCCATGACGCTGTGTGGGGGGCCGGGATGGCATTCTCCCCAACAACCTGACCTACCCCTGTAGTCTTGGCACATAATTTGGTTCCACCTTATGACATGACTGTTCGACACTATGCTACAAAACCAAATGATTCATAGACAAATAGACAAACTATAGTTATATAAATCAATATTATGTCGACAAGATTCTCTACATTGATTGATATTGACTTTACTAGCTTTATAATCTTTTAATAAATTTGTAATATTCACATACTTATCACTTTCAGTACTAACTGGTAAAAAAAGACCTGTATTTTATACCATTAATATCTTGCAACGGATCAAATGTTGTTAAAAAACTCAAAAACTGGTCCAAAAACCGTTATTACAAGGAAATATTTTTGTAAATAAACGGGTCTTGGCAGGGTCGATGACATTACTTTTGAATGAAATTATCGTAAACAATATAATATGCATTTGAAAAAATAGATCACACTCTGTTTACACTTATTTTTATATTTCATGTGACGACTAAGTTTTTAGTTAAAAAGAAATTAATGTAGAGTTTCTAGTTTCTGAACGGTTTGAGTGTGAAGTGTTGAACGAAGCGGAAGGAAGGAGATGGATGAATGAGGAAGAGAGTATCTGATCTGGTCGGAAATATTTGGGTTGGAAGGGGAGATGTGTGATGTAGATATAATGGCGTGTCGGTTTAATTAAAAATAAAAAAAACCCTTGACCCTATATTAATAAGGTGGTAAATATAAAACATGAATATGCAACTTTCACAAGGGTCGGTCATGGGATGGGTGACCAAAAATCTATTATGCCACGGAGGAGCTAGAGTTCTTCCGTACTACGGAAGGCACGTTAAGCCGTTGGTCCCAGCTGCATTGGCAGTCGTTAACACCCCCCATTCCGAATTCCTGCGTGGTTGGATATGGCCAATCCTCCTTATCCACCCATAAGGAAGAACTGTTCCCCAGCAGTGAGGACATTAAAATGGCTGATGTCGAATAGCAATAATCTCTTATATAAAACTGAAGGGGTGACTGACAGATCAACGCCCAGCCCAAACCACTGGACTAGCTGTACTTTTATACAGTGTATGCCTACACCTCCAATAAGATAGGATTTTTGGAAATTCCACTCCTAGAAAAGTGAAATGGGGGTTCAAAGTTTGTATAGAAAAAAAAATTAAGTAGACTTACTACAGAAAAACGTGGTCGCTAACTATGGGTCTCATACGAAGGCTCAAGGTCACCCAGCTTGCAATGGAGAGAGCCATGCTTGGCGTTTACCTACGTGATCGAATCAGAAATGAGGAGATCCGTAGAAGGACTAAAGTATCCGACATCGCTCGAAGGATTGCTCAATTAAAGTGGCGGTGGGCGGGACACATGGCGAGAAGAACCGATGGCCATTGGGGCGGAAAGGTTCTGGAATGGCGACCACGCACCGGACGACGCTTTGGTAGGCCCCCGACAAGGTGGACCGATGATCTGGTGAAGGTCGCGGGAAGCCACTGGATGCGGGCAGCGCAGGACCGATCGTTGTGGAAATGCTTGGAGGAGGCCTATACCCAGCAGTGTTGTCGTGCGGCTGATATGATGATGATGATGAAATCATCGAAACATAAGCACAGAAAAAAATGCTTGTAATGGAACCTCTTTTTGCCATTATGCTAATGTTTAGTTAAACTTTTTATCAATGCAGCCAAATGTTATTTTATTTTTAATTTAGTTGCCCTTGTATGGTCATTCGAACTGTGGGAAGGTCAACCATTTTTAGACCAATAGCATTGTCATAATTATTTTATCATGATTTAAAATATTGTGGTTTTCGTTATTTAGTGAAAAATTAATATAAAAAGGTTTTATTTTGATTTTTATAACTAAATGTCGGAGTTATTTTAACTAAAGGTTAACTTGTTTTTCAATTGTTTTTAAAGGTTAAAGCTATTAAATACTTACCTTAGTCTATTAACAGGATTGACAAAGTAGACGTCTGAGGAATTCAATCGAAATTCTAAGCCATAATAATGACAAATTATTTTATCATCATTATCTATGTATACAATTATGATATTAAAAGCTACTTCATCGTTAGAAACTGTTTTGGCTAATGATGTATTCAGAGTTATCTGTATAATAATAATAATAAACTAACAACTAACTTAATAGATAGATACGAGAAAATCCTTTCCATCTTGTATTCCTGATTCAGGGTCACTCTGGCGCTGAATAGGATCGTATGAAACATGTATGAGTTTCTAGAATCGAAAGGAAAACCGTTCAGATGTGAATTTGTCTACAATATTCCACGGTTCATTGAGATTGGAATAATAGTAATCAATCTGCTGAAGCCTAACATTAAGTCAGTGTAAATGGAAAGATATTATCAGAAAAAATAAAGTTGTTAAAATTAAGTTTGCATATCTCTGGAAAAATTATATGGATATGGCTTAGTAACTTATTTATTATAACTCTGAGGATAGTGGGCGCTGTATGCTGAAATACAGGATTTAATATCCTAGTTCAGCAGCAGAGGCTACATTTGTTGATTGTTTTTTCAATGTTTTAAGCTTTTACCTGTTAGATATTCTAATATTTAACATTTAAAGTGTGTATGGTAATAAATTATTATTATTATTATTATTATTATTATTATTATATGAAGAAATAAATTACTTATTAATGGCCTTTGTTGATTTGTAAATTATCAGGAGCCAATCGCGCTTAGTTTCGGGAATAATACTGAAGCTAAACATTCTATTTTCCTAAGAAGCCTAAGTACCCGTTTGAAAGTCTAACGCGCTGATCCATTAGTTATTATCCAGTAGAACAATGAGCTTCCCATACAAACGTAATACCAAAATGATTTGCAAGTTGAGCATAATTAACTCATCTTGTTATGTTATTCGGATTAAGACAGTATTTGCCTAGAGTTCTATAAAATAAAAATTCAAAAATACTAACCCAATTATTTAACAAATATTAGGAAATATTATGAGCAGTATTACCAAAAGTATAGTCACGTCTAAAATATGTATACAGTTTAGAACTTTGTCACTTTGTTGTAGTTGACATTTGTCTATTGATTTCTGCTCAAAGAACTAACAGCTTTTAGAGTGACAAAGTTCTAAACTGTATATATATTTATAGACGTGACTGTACCACCTACCCCTGTCATGAGGTCTACTAGTCCTATAGTCTAAACCTTAGGATCTTAACAGCTACTGTTTCCTACCATGTATTTTTTTTATTGGCAAGGACTGTCATTTTAATAGGAATGAGAGCGCATTTTTGAGTGAAGAGTGAGAAGAAGTAAGTCTTAATAATACAAAAAGGCAGATTTAAAAAATTAAAGGCGTTGACATTAAAAGCTTTATGTCAATACATTTGTTTTTCCTTTTATTCCATAGAAAAGTAATCAACTGACAAAACCAATTTTAAGGAATCTCTTTCATAACCAAATACCATACCTATTTCATCAACACCTTTCAAAAGAATTCGACACAAAAGAGATTTGATCCCCTCAGATATTTACAATTCTGCCCATATGTGACGTTGTGCCCTCAAAGGTAAGCGCGCGTGAGTTGTGTACTTTGCAAGTATAATGAACAAAAACACTCCATGAAAAAGGGGTTTTATCGCACACGACTTGTCTGTAAGGTTTCTATTGGATTCAGAATACTATCTCTTAATGGAATTGGAAGATTGCGTGGGCATTGTTCAATCTTTGTAAATATATTCAACTCAACATATGTATGTAAATGATTGTGTGATGAAGAATCGCATTTTTATGCATTGTTTAAATTTAATTTTTATTTATTTTTTAATGAACAAATAAATGAGTTTGCATTTAATACTCGCAGCAGATGACTACTTTGCATAAAGGAAATTTTAACTAATGCTTACAATTATCTTTATTCAATTTGTAACTAGCCATATCCGGAGTATCCACAAAAACAGTGCTCTAGATGAGCTCACAGTGAAAACACATAGTTAAAACTTCTGCATAAACAAAATACTCTATTCTTATTTCTCTAAATCTCATTATTGAATACTAAGCTCTTTACTAAGCTCACTTACGATTCCATAATAAATAATAATAAATATTTGACAACATCACATACATCGCTTCGATTCCAAAGTAAGTAGCTAAAGCACTTGTGTTATAGAAATCAGAGACAATGGTGGTATCACAAACACCCAGACCTGAACCAATATAGAAAAGTTCGTTTCGTTCGTTCGTTTTCTAAATTGACCCAATATTTCTATAATTTCCAAAGCCACTGCAAAATAAAACATCTACATTTTAACTAAAATGATTTCCGAACGTTGTGGTTTTCATGACATCTTTCAATCAATCAACGAATATTTCATGTAAAAAAAAGATTCCGACGAACTGAGAACCTCCACCTTTTTTGAAGTCGGTTAAAAAAATAAGATAAATATTATATACATAGAACAAACATTCCCGCGAGGTCTTTTCCGATAAAATGACAAATCATCCAACGAATTAGAAAATTGGCGAAAAAAATATACTTTGCTTTATTGAGTACGAAAACCTTTTCACATCGGAAAAGTGTATATTCGCTTCATAAAAGGGGAAACCTAATTTTCCAGTTACACGGCTCCCGTTTCTGTCTCTTTCTAACATCGTATTATTGGTACACCCTTTTCGTTTACTTTCGATAGTAATTTTCTTCAACTAAGTACGTAATAATTTAGTTTCAAGGACAACCCAACCTCTATTTTTATGTTATCCTGTTATAATTTCAATCGCGAGAGAACGTTATAGATAATATTGTGTTCATCCATTTTAGTAGAGAAAATGTTTAATGAGATAATTTATCTTTGATCAATTTAGAAACAAACTTCTCTTATATTAATTATTTACGAACAAAAAAGATTTTTGGCCTCAGTTTTAAAAGAAAGTTCGCGTCATTTCTTTTGTTAATATTTCGAATATTTTTTAAGAAATCTCATTATTCCCGTCCGAGAACATGATCTGGTGCGAGTCGTATTTTTTCTAGTATATTATTTAGTATTATATAAATCTCATTAAATTAGTCACTAAACCATTAGGAAAAAAAAGTTAAAAACGGTAGAAAATTTCTAAAATATATTCAATCCATTATGGTCGCCAGATTCTTATCATTTATTTGGTTATCGTCCTAAAATAAACGCGAACTAGACAAGGTAAGCACAAACAGTTTTATCTTCAACTTTAGTGTGATCCTTATTATGTATTAGGTAGTCCAATGTAGTAATAGCAAAGTCAGGTATATTTTTAACATTCGGACAGTTTTATCGGCTGTCGCATAAACTTACGTGACTAAACCAATATTTTTAGAAGATCGTAAATTATACCTACTTATGAATTTATTAGTGATTGTATCGGTACTGAACAGGTTTGGCACCAGTTAGATGTTTGACCATTCTTGGCAACGAAAATACAATATGTATTATATAAGACATTAACTGTAGCCAGCATGCGTTGCAATGACATACGAATGAACGGTTAAAAATGCAAAGAGAAGAAATACTCTTTTGTATTTATAATAAATAAGTATTTTAGACCGAGAATATTCGAAGGCGTAGTACGTAGAACAACTCACTAGAGTTTTACCACAATCGGATGATTGGTTCAGGAATGTATGTATAAGGACAAACATACAAACATTAATTTCTATTATGAACAAAAGAAGGTACCCCTTCTTCTGTTCATAATAGAAATTAATGTTCTCTTCGTACAGTCAGCATCAGACAGCCAATACGCCGCACGTGATAAAAAGTTTTGAAACGACCGAAGTGTAACCGACACAATTGATTACTTTGGATTATTTCAAATGTCTTTAGACATTGACAGTAGTTGAAAACCAATCTAATAACTATCGAAAAATAAAAATGTTATGTTACTCAAAAAAGTACAGGTGTTATTTTATCAGATTTTGGCCCGTTCGATTCCCGACTGAAACAAGTTATTTATCAAAAATCTTTGAATGAAGTTTTACTTATTTTTAAAATTAAAGGAATGGTTCCTTTCAGTAAAATTTGCCATGTACTTTTCCTCCAACTACCGCCTTTTTTATCCACCCTATACAGCCTGAAATTTTAATCATTTGGTTCCCACAGTGAGGTTCCACTCATGATTACAAGCAACTTTTACTATGGGGCCAACTCTGATATTGCTTAAAAAAACAGCTGTTCCATACATTAAGGTCGAGTAGATATAGCGCTTTTGTATGGAACACCATTCAGCGTGTATCTGATTAACTTTCGTATAATGATGAAGTAGACTTCCATCACATCATGGATCATTACAAACCATAAAGGACAAACGCATTAACTAGTAAGTAAACAATAATCAAGCAAGTACAAAAAAAATATTAGTTTCGCTTAGTTTTAGATTAAATTATTAATGTGATTAATTTGTCCATGATAGTGGTCAAAGTATGAAATTGACGATTTTTTTCTCACACACAGAGACTCTCATATCATCTATGATGTTAAAGATGCTTCGGTTGTTTATTTCGAATTATCATCATGACGGCCAACTACCTGACAGCAATACAAAATATTTCTGATTTTCTTTCCTTAACTTTATAAAAAAATACCTTATTGTTAGCAACTCCTATTTAGCAGAAATGACCTCTTATTTCGTTGTAACTTAGCCGTTACTTATTTTTTTCGCGTAACCTAAGTGGCGTACGTTATCTTAGTGTTTAAACACTAGTGCATAAAAGTTTTAAAACATTAGCGTTCATGGTTGTTAAATAAATTAAGAAAATGTGAGTATGGAAAATTCAAATTCTTCAAAATTCTCCATACAAAACGGCAATTTCATACTTAAACTCCTAATATATACTTATTATAGTTTCCGCTAAAGGCACTGTGATGTATATGACATGTAGAGGTACGAAGATAAAACAAGATGTCAGTTTTCAAAAACCATCAAAACTATTACTGCACACTACCGAGTTTACTGTTTTAAGTTTTAATAGCTGTAGGTGTAGCACTCAACTGTATTTGCGTTAGGTATATATTTAGATTTAGTTACCGTTCTTGATGTATTTCCATAAAAAGATCTGCGTATTAAACACGTTGACCTCATTCTTAGGACAAGAACATATACTAGTAACCTTTAGATAATTGATAAAGTATTATAGCGGAAATGGTTTACTGCAAAATAATGAGATTTGAAAATGGAATGCGCAGTGTTGAACTGTAACAATACAAATTTTAATTCTTCTCACCTCGAGACTAAATGTAATAAACTTGTTATGAGTATTATTTACATGTAAGTGTCGATTTTCTTAATTCATTAACGCCCAAGCGGACGCAGGCGGCCGGATAACAATGGAGTATCGATTGTGTCTCATTTTCCGGGCGTTGAAGGGTTATGAGAAATAAAGATCTTTAAACCGAATTAACTTTAGCAGGTACTGTTTTGAAAATACACATAGATACGTAGTTATTTGTATTGTAATATGACTTTTTTTCTTAAATTACCGCGCGTACTAATAATTGAAAAATGTTCTACTTAACTTTTTAATTTTGAGATTTAAGCATTCACAATGCTATTTTTATACAATACTAAATAATATACTAGAAAAAATAGGACTCGCACCAGATCATGTTCTCGGACGGGAATCGAACCCGCGACCTTTGGATATCCGGTCCAATGCTCTGACCGCTGAGCTACCGAGTCACTAGTGGGAACGTCGAATTTCGAATTTCGTCCGAGAACATGATCTGCGAGTCCTATTTTTTCTAGTATATTATTTAGTATTGTTCTACTTAAGTTAAATGTCACCTATATTTCGAGAACAAAAGTGCTAAAACAAAGAAGTTTTAATTTTCCATTAGCTTTGCTTAGTTTGGGGCTGGATGGCGCTGTGTGAAATTGTCCAAGCATTTATTATTATTATTGAGTAACAAACATCCAAACATCACAAACATCAAAACTTTTAAAATGCCAGAAGAGACAATATACCGCCAGTCTTTGCCAAGCAGGTTCCATAAATAAAGTGTACAAAACTCATAAACCGAATACTCGAATAATCGGATCACGCACTTTATTGGGCACAGCTGATCGGTGAAAACCGAATAAAATTCTTACGAATTGGTAGTACTTTTAACATGAATATTTATAACTTATTTTTTGGTATACTTAATTGTCATTTTACAAACACTTGAAGCACAATTACTATTCTGGCACAATTGTCGGTCTGCGTGTCAGGGGTCAGTCCTCAGACAGTCTTCCCGTCCGTCCGTTCTCCGATAGTCATTTGTCCGTCTCTCCGGTACGTCATCCCTGTCAACCTCTATCGTATGTCTGTCAACCTGTCAGTCACTAGTCGAAGGAGACTGGATGCCGCGACAATTACTATCACAGGTGACGGGATGCGGTGATTACAGTACAACTAGAAACATAATAATATAAAAGTTGTGTTTAAAATTCGAAGACAGCTGAACCGATTGCTGAACCGACAGCTCGATTACTCGAGTAATCGGTGGATATAATAAAAAAAAACGTACATACAGGTGAACAGAGAACCTCCTCCTTCTTTGAAGTTGGTTAAAAACAGAATTTATTCCAAGCGGCTCTTCTATATTCTACTTTAAATTATAAAGTAAAAATATGTTTAGGTAATCTCCTTGAAACTTTTCTTAAATCTACTAAGGATTTTTCGTTCATTTTTCTCTATCGTTCCTATTTCAAAACGTTGTCGTAATTATTATTGTAATTGCAGTTTTACAGCAAACATCATAAATCTGTTTCTAATAGATATCTGGTGTGCGTATGACTTCATCGAAGCTATTTATAAACTTGACATTGTGTATTTTAAGTAATCGATTGTTTTAGTTCCGCTGCAATTATTATAACAATGAACTTTTATGAATCGATAAAAAGGAATTCCTTTGAATTTTATCAGGTGCTATCTTTTGTATTTGTTTGGGTAAATAAGTAAGCCCTCCGTCGCCGAATTTCATATTCTCAAAAGACCAAACACGATAAAATAAACTAAACCGATAGTATGTAAAGTTAATTATTTCCTAGCCTGACAAGTTACAAATAATAGAAACTTAAATGATTAAGTTTAAGCACACCAAAAGTTAGCCAAAGCCGCGCGCGCGCACTACATGTTGAAGGAGGCGGCACTCACTCGCGCCACAAAGCTGATTGAAGTAGCCAAAGAAGTGGATTTATTTGAATGTACTCAAGTGAATTCACAAGGGCTGCATTGTTTATTATTTGTTACAAAAAATAAGTAGGTTATAATACACAAGTTATAAAGTAAAATAGTAATTAGAAGTTAATTAATGCTTGTTATCGCCTTAGATTTTTCTTAAATCTGTGATGGTAGTACTAAGTTTCGATGAAAAAATAAATGAAAAAGCACTTCCAATAACAATGAATTTTATGTTTGCCATATTGGGGCATATTACACTATACTTATTCACCTTTAAATTACAATTAATACTAGTGACTTGTGGCCTTCCGTGATCATGAAGTCACTGCCATTAAGTCATCGCGGTTTGTGCAGTTACTATAAAATCATAGAATTATACATAGTAAAGTTTAGCCAAAAACGAATAGCATTTTTTAACAAAACTACGCCAACTTAGAAGATTGTATTTAAAGTTGACAGTAAAAGAGATTGTGGACTTATTACAATATTTTTTTACATCAATGGGAGTTTCAAGCAAATTATTTATCTTATATTGGTTTAGCTCGATGGCGCAGTGGGTAAGAGGATTGGCCTGTGATTGCAGAGGTTAAGCAACTTTCGCAAGGGTAGGTCACGGGATGGGTGACTAAAAAATATTTATCTCGAGCTCCTCTGTGCTTCGGAAGGCACGGTAAGCCGTTGGTCCCGATTGCATTTGCAGTCGTTTACATCCACCAATCCGCATTGTGCTGGATTATATTATAGCCTATCTTCCTTTTCCACCTATAAGGAAGGCCTGTGCCCCAGCAGTGGGGATAATAAAATTGCTGATGCCAAATTTATCTTATGATCATTTTGTAATTGTATGTTTGTATTTTTGTAAATATAGCGAATAAATAATTACAATTTATCTGAACAAATCATACCAATCATTTAATCCCTATGGAAACTAACTGTGCTTTTGTATTTACACGATTTTATGCGATCGAGTTGCTTCTCAAAATTTACATATTCCTGAAATTTATTTCTTTGTATCGTACTTACGAAACGAATTAAAAATAATGTTCCTTTTAGTAGGTATTTTGTTACTACACGAGCTACAACAGTCGTTTCTCATTATGCTGATGATAATAATTCACACAATTCGTCAAAGGAGTTTGCACAATTACCTAGTAAAGCTTTTCATCAAAAACTTTGTCCAATTACCGCTCCAGATTTTCCTCAAAACCCTGTTCGATCGCAATGACGAAGCTGTCAAACGCAACTCTTCATTCTAAGGCTTCCCGCCCACGAACGATTAATCGCTGAGCGATTTTTTTTGTCGCCAAAAATAAAACATTAACAGCCTTACCATAAACAAAAATTGAAACACTGTTTAATTTAGACACTGCTTAAATGCCATGCTGTCTCTCTCATACATTAATGTCAAAAAAGTGATAGCATCACATTTAAACAGTGTCTAAGTTAAACACTTGTTGAACAGTATTTTAAAATCTTTTGTGGTAAGGCCGACAGAGTCCAATACGTAAACGCCCACGAGCTACAAAAAATAGCTCAGTGATTAATCGCCCGCGAAATGACACTGACAAGAGTGACAAAGGGTTTACATAGCCAGCTACAAAAAAACGCCGCGATAATCGCAACTACAAAAAGTCGCTCGTTAGTGGGAACCCTTACACAGATAAGACTTGGGTTCTATTTGACCTTAATATCGTTATCTCTCTCTCACCCCAACATGACTGTGTTACATTACCTTAATGATGACAACCATTATATAACGCGTTTGAGATTCCTTATCTTATGATAGAAGAAAACTCATTACTTCAATGCTGAGAACACCATAGATTGAAAATTAAAGAAATACTGTCAGATACTGTACTCATGTAATTCAGGAGACATGCTTTGTATTAAAAGCATGCGGTTGCATAAGCAGTAATCTCAGCGAAAAACAACACGCGGGTTACGCGTTTCATGTGTCTCTACTCATGCGCGTCCTTAAACATTTTTGCTATCACCCTCAGGTTGCAAAATGCATACGTAGGCGGACACGAACGTACCAATCGGCCAACGTATCTGCGATAGTAAGGAATAGAGCGATAGAAAAATGACGAAGTGTGGGCATAAATGTGCCATATAATGTCATACAATCGAAGTAACTGAAGCTTTAATTCTCCGCCAAGGATTTACCTAGCTGTGATCTGATGATGGCCATCCAGGGAGTGAATGGAGAAGATTCAGATCGCTATACACACCCAACTGATCTGATGAGCATCCTAAGAATACATATAATTAAATCATCACAGAATAAAAAATAATCGAACTAACCAATCACTGCTCTATTTCAACGCAGTGCGTTTGCATAGGCAAGAGTCGTTCGAGTATTGTCTAGTACTATTATTTATTTTGTGGTATTGTTCTTAAATACGGGTAATCTGTGGTCGTCGATATCGTTCGTCATTTGTTTGATGGTATTTTAATTTTTTTCCCCGCCTAGCTGGTATTTTTTTTTTAACAAAAAGAATCTTATTGTGCCTCTTGTACATAGTACTAATAGATGGACTTTGTAGAACGTTTTTTCTGATTAGTACGGAAAATGTCCGCCACGATAGCCACTTTATTAACCAATGAAAGCTCCCCTTTATTACCACAGCAGAACAGAGCTATTGTTAATCGAACTTCACATCAGGAAAAAACAAAGCAAGTTTTCCATAGACACAACGACTGATCAGATATGGAAAAAAACTGTTGTTGGTTATAAATTTTTACCCAATGTGTTTTTGAATAAAACTCGTGGCTCAGTGAGCTGTAGATTTCGCTCAAAAATTAATCCAATAGATGTCGCTGCGAGGTGACATTGCTTTTGAAAAGCAGTACTATGTGCTGTTGGGTAGGTTAGGTATTCTTTTAGTAAATCTATTCTAAGCTAGATGGCGCTTCTAATTTTGATCATTTTTCGAATGGGTGAATTTTTTTTTCGCAATATTTCTAAAAACTAGCTTGATAAAAAAATGCCTAGTACGAGTTGGCGATTTCACTTTTCGAATAGTTAACTATCGTTTTCTCTCTTTCACTCATTCACTCACTCACATTGACTATAGTTAACTATGACAGTAGTGGAAACACCATTTCGTACTAGGCCCTTTGTAGAAATCACATGGTGCGTGTCACCACGGTCCCGTAGGTCCTGTGTGTCAGTGCGGGATGTATCATCATCCCCCTACCCTTATCCCAATTTATTTGGGGTCGGTGCAGTGTGTCATTCTCTTCCATTCCTTTCTGTCACTCGTCATCTGGATGTAGTAGGGGGTTTAGTGGGTAGTGCCCCCGGCGAGTCCCACATACCTTCAGGATACGTAAATGCATTCCCCTACTATAAAAAAGGCTCTTTGTAGAGGAGAACAGACGGACATACGAAAGCATTTTTGCCCAAGCTCAAGCAGAGACGCTTCGCTCGTGTGATTGTTATGCATTAAGTTATAATTGTTAAACAACTTTTAACTAACTTAATTATAACTATCGGCAGCTCTAGAATTCTAGGTCTTTTTTGCTTATTAAGAGCCTGTTTTTTTATAAACACGATAATGTATTGCTTTATAAGATGCCGTTAGAAGATGTTATCGAATATCAATTTTGAGGTACTCCACGGCGTGCTAGCTTCCACGACAGGGTTATCATATTCAATCAATATTATACTTAAAACGCAAAGGTATTAAGGTTCAAAATCAATTGCAGATTTTTGACCGTTTTGTATAACCTGACGTGCTGCCGACTGTACATCTCCATCAATGCTACGCCCACACAAAACAGAAACTAATGCATAAGTTATTTTTGTAAAGTTTAAATTTAAACAATTGTCACAACGCGCCCGTCAGCTTAGTGAAATAGGATCCAGTGAAAATTTTAATCCTGTTTTCGGGAATTGTATTTTATGACGACCTCCGTGGTCGAGTGGCTTTGTACACCGGTTTTCAAGGTGTCGCCATCTCTGAGTTCCCGGGTTCGATCCCCGGTTGGCTCAATTTAGAAAACGAACTTTTCTATATTGGCTCAGGTCTGGGTGTTTGTGATACCATCGTTGTCTCTGATTTCCATAACACAAGTGCTTTAGATACTTACTTTGGAATCGGAGCAATGTATATGTGATGTTGTCAAATATCTATTTATTTATTTATTCCAAAATAAAAAGAAACAGTATACAGGATCTTTTCTTGGAAGCCGATTCATAGTAATTGAGCAATTCCAATGAAAAATCACTCCAATAAGAGAAAGAATGGACAAAATTAATGCCTAGATATAAATTCCGTCCGAAAAGCTGCAAAGGGCAGATTTTTTGTGTTTTATAAAAGTGAGTATTGTATTCGTGTTGAAAAATAAAGGTTTGGTTTTGGTCCACACTCTACATTGTAGATCTATATTTACATTTATGATTGAACACATTAACTTCGGTAAAATAATCTAAAGTATATAATTAAAGCTATTCCATTCAACTATGTCATAAATACACTAAAAATTTAATGTCATTTAAAGTTGTATACCTAACCTACTTATCGAATTCTATCGAGAGTAACAAAAAAAGAATAATAATAAAATACGAAGGCGATTTGCGTTATCAAAATGTGTCACAATGAGTAAAATTGTTTAAATCTTTATTCGCTGGAACAAGGTTTAATTATCTGAACATTAATGAATTAAAATAGTAGAACTAACCTATTATTTTTTACAAATGTTTAAAGTTCTTTGATTGGAACTTACCATTTCTTATCTTTATTTATTTATCTTTATTCGGATAAGTTCAGTATTACGAATGCCATGTCTTCCGTTTCATAATTCAAACAAAACCTGAGTAAATTAATAAGCCCCTAAGATTTCTTCTATAACAGTTATCTGTAATTTGTTTATTAGTGATCCACATATAGCACAATGCACCACATTTACTTTATACCTGTACTATTTATAGAGCAGTATTCTAGTTTCCTACTAACCTTTCCGGCATGAATGCTAATTCAGTATCAGAGTTTAATGCAAGCAATGATGCACCTTAAAGTTTAACTATAAGATATATTTTAGAATAGAAAATTTAACTCTTCTCATTATATTTTTCTTATTTAGAAGTTGTTTTATAGATATGAACTGCAAGGTCAGTATTTAAAATGCGGACATAAAAAGGCAAAACAATTTAAACAAGCTTCTAAGGAGTGTTGATGTCAAAACAATATGTCAACACATAACGCGCGTAAAAGTACTCGATAGAATATAGTGGTCTATGTGAAATTTTTTTCGCTTTCTGGCGGTAGATGGCGCTGTACAAATTTCCCATACAAAACTACTCTTTAGAATGTTTTTACGCGCATCATTTTTTCGATAGCTGTTCGTGCTTAGGGTACTAAGTTAAACAATAAAGTAATATTATGGGTTAATATAAAAACGATAAAAGCAGATCAGTAGGTAACAAACTGCAAAATAAATAAGATATCATTCAATTTAATTTAGGTACTCCATTTTTGGTTGTATAAAATTATAATACAGTCTTATGTTACACTGAGAATGAGTAAAATGAAATTGAAAAGCTGCTTAATTTTCTAGAACTAATAGTGATGTGATGATTTACAAAAGTAGTAGCTTTATAGCTTAACAACAATTTTTTTTTTAATAATATTAACTTCACAATCGATAACATTCTTGAAAAAAAAAACCTTTTTTTATTTGAAAAGTCTAACTTCTGTTGTTTAAGAGAAATTGCAATTTTAAAAGTGTGTTAAGTACCAAGTATTGAAGGCCAGTGTATTATTTTTTCTGTATCTTAAAATTTTAAAATATCTGAAATGATATCAAACTACTGATTACTATTTTAGTGACACCATAAGCTGTTAAATAAAATTACAAGGAAAAAAATAAAAATTTCTTTATTTTTCCATTACTTACCTACATTAGTGCTTAAAGTTTAGTATCATTTTACGACCTCTTTTTTGTACGTGATGTGCTCGTTCTAAAGCCGTGACAAATATAAAAAGTGACTAAATGAAACTTTTAATTCTGTTTACACGTTTCGACTCATTGTTTAATCTCTATTTTATGTGTAGCTCTGAAACGATCTTATTTCAAGCTGATCAAAGAAAATATTTGAAAATAGAATTTGTTTTGTTTCCTATTCGTAACCGGTAAGTTTTTTTGTTTTTGCGTCAATTTTGTCTTAAGGTATTTATTTGCCAATTGCTAATACATAGTATTAATTGGAATTTATACTAAAAAGTTTTGTTCGCATAGTTTCGTGTGTCAAATAAATATAGTGCTGTGAAGAGAGACACATATGTAGCTTACTCCCGCAAAAAATATAATATGTAGGATGCACCATCCGCCCGCCCGCCCTCAAAAAAATTCACATGCACACCGAAGACCACCAAGATTCGGTGTTGGTTCACGCACGATCTAACTCCTGAGGATGCTCCGGGTTGGGGCGAAACACGTGTAGAGTAGTCTAATTGATGAAGGTGCAAGGTGTGTCGCTGTCATGCTAAATGCAAGTATTGTGCACTGATATTTTTGTGGTGTGCATGTGCATTTTTTTGCGGGCGGGCGGGCGGTGCATCCTGCATATATTTTTTGCGGGAGTAAGCTACATATATTACTCTTTTCACAATGGTTTGGGACTTCCGCCAAGTAATGCCTGATTCAATCAAATAAATATAGTGCTGTCTAAAACCATTTGGTACTAAACTCTCCAAAAAGTGCTGTATGCTTACACCCGATTTGCTTTGACCAGTGACAATCACATTATTCCCACGGATGGGAAAAAATTGTCATAGATTTATAGAGCTAAGTATCTCACACTATCACCACAGGTTTTTGTTTTGTGCTATCACGCACCCCACTACATCACGCGTGACGGCAGATTGGTACATTAAGTGCCAAAAACCACGCATAGTGAACAAAATGATATTGAACAAAACAAAACAAACACAGCATCAACATGTGTGGTTTTTCTACTAATATCTGAGTTATTTTTCTACTAAATTCTGCGTAAATTTCTACTAAAATCAACATGATGTGTGGCAGTGTATAGTATAGTCTATCTAAAATATCTTTTTTTTCACAAACAGATATATATACATAGGTACGTAACTAACCTTAGTATACCTACAGCAGAAATGAAATTGTGCTAACACAATTTCATTTCTGCTGTAGGTGCATTGCTAAGCAATGCCGTTTTCCATACACATCATACTAATGTTTATAATATACTAGAAAAAAAATTACCGAGTCACTAGTGGGAAGCTCAGCGGTCAGAGCATTGGACCGGATATCCAAAGGTCGCGGGTTCGATTCCCGTCCGAGAACATGATCTGGTGCGAGTCGTATTTTTTCTAGTATATTATTTAGTATTATATAAAATAGCATTGTGAATGCTCAAATCTCAAAATTTAAAATACTAATGTTTGCTTAGATAACAGGCAAACAATAAAAATGTGCATTTGGAAATTCAATTTCGTTGATTAAACTTTTATCCATGGACGCCGAATAAAATCAAAATATTCAATTCAGTTCAAGATATGCGTGAACCGTATTAAATTTATTATTATTAAATTTATTAAATTTTCAGTAAATGAAATTCCATTATGTGTTTATGTAGGAATATTGCTTTTTTATGCTGATTAATAGTAATAAATAAATTTCCATCCAACAAAATATCTAGGCCTTTGATTAATTCAATCTCTACTCACTTTGCAAGCTTACGTAAGTTTCTGGGAACCCTGTTTTCCCCCATGGGAGGTTAAAGTTATTCATAGTATAATTACAAAACAAAATAGGTTGATATTTAAACTGAAATGGCAAAAAATCAAGATTTTGTTTTTATTTTAAGTGCAAAGTGACTTTCTTTCAGTAACTATTTTTTAAATAGGAATTAACACGCAGTGATTTTTCCGCCGATGTTAAAATAAAACATTTGACGTCTACCCTTTAACCCTTCAACGCCCGGAAAATGAGACACAATAGATATTCCATTGTTATCCGGTTGCCTGTGTCCGCTCAGGCGTTGTTGAATTATAAAAAAAGTCTAGTTTCGAATACTTACTTTATCACGTAAACTTTTGTCTCTAAAATTCTTTTCTGAGTTTGTAGTCAAAATCAACTCATTTGTCGTTATTACAATTACATAACATGAATAAGTATAGAAAAAAAGTAACTAATATTCAAGTGATTGAAATTTTTACACGAATCTTTCGAAAGCTAAGTTCGTTATTGTTTCTATAAAATGCGACTTGGTCTCATTAAAGCCCCTATATACCTCAAGTGGCGCCCTCATTTTAATTAAATTCATTGCTCGCTAAGTACATAATGTATCGAAAATTTACATGTACAGATTAAAGCTAAGGTTCTATAGTTTATTTACAAACAATTACCTCAGTAAAATTTTGTTCGTTGTAGTAGTAGTTCGCAAAAGTGCTAAAAGTGGCCACTTGAGGTATATAGGAGCCTTAAACCAGGAAACCTTTCTCACTATGAAGGTTTCATTTTTTTTTCATAAAAACAAAAGCTAGTGTGTCTTATATCATTCGGCCACGTCTTTACGCGCGTTTTTGTCTCGATAGATGTTCGTGCTAGGGATAATGATATCACCTTATTTCTATTGTAATAAAGTTTTAAACTTTCTTTATCCATAAGATACGAAAAAGTAGTGATGTATTAAACAAAATTGTTATCAATACGATGCATTAAAATTGTTGTTATTATTATATAGCAAAAAAAATTATTTATTTTAATGTTTAATTATAAATAAAACACTTTTTACGGATTACAGCGCGTATATTATTAATTCAGGTGTTGTTTTGGAATTATTTAGTTTGTATTTATTGGTTTTTAGAATTCCCGACGTTTCGACACCTTTCCAGGGGCCGTGGTCACGGGAGGACAACACTTGAATTAATAATATACGCGCTGTAATCCGTAAAAAGTGTTTTATTTCTAATGAACTGTACGCGCGAAAGTCTTAGAAGTGTTAATGTTCAATGTTTTTCCACGTAAGCAATTGAAGAAGCATCGGTTTTTTCTAGAAGTACAATAAAGTTTGGCAACATGAAAAAAACCTGATTTAATAACCTAAAACTTATTAAGTACCTACTTGACACTTCAAGTTTTTGAAACGAAGGAACGAGTTTGCAATAATTCAATGTCAAAACAATTATTGTGGGTCACCGGATGTCGTGATTTTTTTCTGTAATTAATGTTCTTTTGCAGAAAAGGTAAAATCTTTGTGCGGAAACCACATGCAGCAGCACAAACAAGTTATTAATAATTATGAAAGAGTAAAATTTGCTTTTTTTCTTTAACAGCACGTTACTTAATTATTTTGTTTATAAATCAATTATAATAAAAGAGTAACTGAATTCCAAAATGTATGCTCAAAGTAAGCTTAGAGCATACGTTTTGGAATTATAATGTATAATAAAAGTTAAACTGAATTCCAAAACGTAAGCTCTGAGTAAGTCTCGCAAAACCAAATGTATGGTTTGTCTGCGAGGACGAATGGTCCCATTCGACATACTATATTAAAAACTTATAAATCAATTTTAATAAAAGAGAAATTAAGTAAGCATATATGTTTTGGAATTATAATATACAAACTTACTTAGAGCATACGTTTTGGAATTTAATTTCTCTTAATTATTACTTATTTTTTAATTATGGAGTCATAATAATATTGACCATCATTTTTATTGTCCCCACTGTTGGGGCACAGGCCCTTATGGGTGGACAAGGAGGATGGGCATTCAAAGTCTCAAAACAACTTTATAAGACTAGATAGACATAAAACAAGGTAATTACTTTCAACCACATGTGGTTTTGGCCGAATCCAAAAATAGCAAAAATAAGTTCAATGACCGTCCAACTATGAAACGAAATATGAGCTATCTGCCAAAACGATGTTCCCGTATGCCAGAGTATTCTTGCATTTGGAATGAATACAATATGGTTATAAAGGTTTTTAATGCATCCTATATCAGTTTTTATTGTACAGTTAATTAAAACATAAAAAATTGTAACTATAAAATATTGTAGCAATCCAATTTGGGTTGCGTTGTATTATTTTTAAGCGACATAAAAAATGATGAGGTTCTCAATTCAACTAATATTTTTCTGTAAGTATGTCACTTGATATCTCCTCGAATTGTAAACCGAATTTCAAATTTTTTTTTTTCGAAAGGGTATACGCTCGAGATGGTCCTATTTTTTTTTCCTAATCAGTTTAGTAATTTTCAAGTAATCCGGAAAATACTATGATTTTGGATGAACTAGACGACTTTACTATAATTTTGCACGAACTACTTTGACTTAGTCGTTTTTATGAACCGATTTAGATGATAATTTTTTTATTGGAAAAGGGATATTTATGTGTCACCTTTAAAATTATTTCGCTTTTTAGAGGCATTTAATTTGGCGTTTTTTTAGAAGTCTTTCACCAAGTCTATTTCTTAGCTTTCTGAAACTTTCTAAAGTCGTTTATAATAATACGCTGCTCAGAAATTTATCATACCTGCCTATTTTAATGCTATGCCTACCAATGAAGAGTCTTTACTTCATTGAGTTTAAAAACATACTCTTGACAGCGCAGTGTACTCTGTGTTTTTACGTTTTTCATTAATTCAATTTTCGCATGTTTGTAAAATCCAGGGCTAGTCCAGAGCTTATATATAATTGCATATACGTGATTTATACCAATCTTAGGATAGCTTCGTTTCGTGTACTAAACTATGATGAGTTGTCTACAATCAGCACTTAAGGCCCCTATACAACGTGTTACAAAAGTACCCCTAATGCCGAATATGGTAGATAGGGACCATCAAACTGAACAACTTTTACAATGGGTCCAACTCTGAAATCGCGAAAAAAAAAATCGTCTCATACATTTTGATATTTTCGTAATTAATTTTTGTAAAGGTTCCTTAGCTTCAATCTGTACATGTGAAATTTCGATATATTATGTACTTAGCGAGCAATAAATTTAATTAAAATGGGGGCGCCACCTGAGGTATATAGGAGCCTTAAGTCTTTACTCGCCTTCTATAACTTGTTTGCTGAACAGCTAATTTAATATTAGCTTTTCTTTCAAATTCTAGAATACGTTATTTAATGAAAAACTGAATAAAACCTTCTGATAGATGGCGTAAGCATCCCCTGCCATGTTGTTATCAATATTCGCGAAACCCGATAGTTGAAAAGCACTTCACCTGGCATCTTCAACTACAAAGGAACAGGCAATATTACTTCTTGCTCACGAAACATCTATTACCAATGGAAATAAAACACTTTTTTTTACTCGTACTAACGCGGTTTTATTAAAGGTTTTTAGAATTATTTTATACATTTCCCGACATCACCTGCAACTTTAACAGAATAAAAACCTAGTAAAAAAACGGCAGTACTCGTAAAGACTGTTTTATTTCAATATTATAGTAGAAGACTATGTGAAAATCTTGGAAGTGATTTTTGAAACATGTAATTTTAAGGGCACGGTCACATGGACCCAAAGCCACGTCGGTCAACGTTCTGCATTAGAGACCAATGTTCGTTGAGCGCTGTCGCCGCTCGGTTTTGTTCAGAGCTGGGGCTCAAAATGCATTAGACTTTATAAAATTAGCACGACCAGTGTAGGTTGGGCCCCGGAAACGGCACGGTCCGGACACGCCACCCTTAAATGTAAGTCAACCATCATTCTAACTGACGAAAAATTAAGTAGGTAGAATAATGTCATAATAATAATAATAATTGACAACATCACATACATTGCTCCGATTCCAAAGTAAGTAGCTAAAGCACTTGTGTTATGGAAATCAGAGACAACGGTGGTATCACAAACACCCAGACCTGAGCCAATATAGAAAAGTTCGTTTTCTAAATTGACCCAATCGGGGACCGAACCCGGGACATCAGAGATGGCGACACCTTGAAAACCGGTGTACAAAACCACTCGACCACGGTGGACGTCAAAATGTTCTCATTATACAATATAGTCACAGGTTTCTTTGTAGGCTTAAATTCCTATGAACTTCAATGACTGAAACGACAAATTATTTTATTTATAACGAAAATATTAGAACAGTATTTAATAGAGAAAAGATTTAATAGAGTTGTATATGATACATTTAATCACTATGATGACAAGTTATATAATAACATATAAGTTATAGATTATTACAGCGCCATAAAAACTGGTTTCTAACAACTCAGTGGATAATTATGGAAATATATTTTCTGTATGATTGTAAAATGTGGTTTTAAGCGGTTATTTATTAGTTTAAAGCATAGGGTTTTAAGATTTACTTTTCTCAAATAACATAATTTTATATTTTTTAAGTGTTTAATATTATTGGAAATCTTAGGTGAAATAAAAAAATCTGTATATGTTTTTTCATAAGTTTGAACTAGTTCCTACTTCTTTTTTCATTACAATATGTTTAAAAAAAAATGTAATAGCTATTCAGTTAACAAAGTACAAACCAAAGTAAAAATCTAAATCGGGAAGCAAACGGGAAAGAAATAGAGCGTAAGGTCAAAACGGAAAAGATTTGAGGAAATCCCGCAGAATATTATCTGTGGGTGGAGCTCTAAGATTATTACCAAATAGGTGAGGATTTTTCGTAAATGGGACATCTGTTTTTATGAAGACCTTCCACTTATTTTGACCTTTATGTACACTCATTACGGGTAGGTTTACGGTGTATTGAATTAGGTTGTAATGGTGTTATAGAATTTGACTGTAATGGTCCGTAACTTGTTATTACTACTTATTCTTCCTACCCATATTATGAATATGAAAGTTGTGTGTTGTGTTGTGTGTGTGTGTGTGTGTGTTTGACGATTTAACAGCTGGGTAGATTTGGATAAAATTTGGTTGGTAGACAGATTATGACCTGAATTAACTTATATGCTACTTTTTATACTGGTCAAAGGTTCCCTAGGGTCATTGACTCCTACACTCAATTTTAGCACCTAAGGTTTCCTTTTTACCATTTTGGTACGGAAACCTAATGAACTTAAGTCCAAAAATAATATGTTTATTGATTTTAGTAAAATTACAAAAAAAATCGATTATCATTATTTTTAACTGCCGACGCAAAAAGAGGGGTGTTATAAGTTTAACGTGTCTGTGTATTTGTGTATCTGTCTGTAGTATCGTAGCATCCAAACGGATGAACCGATTTTGGTTTAGTTTTTTTGAGTGAAAAATAATTTTTAATGTATTTTATCTAGTAAACAGATAACAAACGTCATTATATAATATCATTTCTGTAAGAAGCACTTTTACTTTGGCATTTGGTTTTGTGTATTTTTATTAATAACATACCAAAAAACTTCTCTATATTTTTTAATTAAATCTTAACATAATGTGTATGGACTATGAAAAGCTAAGGCGACATAGAGCTTTTTGTAAGGAGCATACGTAATTAAAATATATTCAGTGCAAGTGAATATGAAAAATATTTATATTATCACTTCAAAAAGATATGTTTTTATAATTACTAATTATGACTGCAATAAATGTAAGCTAAAAAAAAATAAAAAAATCTTCTTCAAAAGACGTTTCTTTAATTTGTGTACACACCTATAATAATTCAGATTTTAATATTTCTTGATCTTTATTAGGTGTTATATGGGTTTTTTAACGAGGTTTTGTTTTTTTAAGTCTTTTTTCATGCTTATAATATTATTCTTCTTCCTTCAATGTATAGTTTATGTTACCCTTTCTTTTATCAAACCATCGTTTGGTATTAGTTTTTTTGTATTAGAAGGAATAGATGGTGAGTTTTTGTCATTAGTCAAATATAAATTGTTGTATTTTTTGTGAAATAATATATCATTTTTTTATTTGAATCTAATACCATCATAATAAATATTAAGAGTTTTTAAATACATAACAAAAATACATATAACCATACATATTTTTTTATAAAGTCATAGATAATTTTTATTTAAATAATCAGCAAAGATTTACGAGTATTAAAAAAATTTAAATATGTGTTATGTAAGTAAGTATATTACTTACGTAAAGAAATAGGTATGTATACGCTTAATCCTATAAAACGGTTCATAGTCACGACATTAATAAACAATGATTGTCATCAAGAATCGTCTAATTGGTCGTTATTTTTTTGTACTTTAACATTAGGTATCTACGACTGTTACTTATTATTTTCAGACACGCTGTTAAAGTAAAAATAATATACACCATAATATGCAAATTATTATAATCCGCGTCACAACAAGACCCGAACGTTTGCACAACTGAATCGGAAACATACGAAAAACAACGATCATCGCAATTGTTATTCCCGCTAAAAGGAATAATATTTCTTTAGAACATTCTTACGGTTTTTGATGAGAAAACATCCAAATCACTTCTCAATTTTCACACATATGCATTAAACACTTTTTGCACTTCTTCTAAATTCAAACTTGTCACAACTTTTTAATTTACACTTTTTAACCACAGAGTATCAATATACTTTTTTACGCGTTATCTATCCTTTTTTGTAATTAAACTGCAAGAGTCGATTACGAGAATAGTTTCCCGCGAAAACCCCACTGCACAGCGTACACCCCGTACAGCGGTGATAAGAAGACTGACTTTGGAAAACTGTGAGTGCGATCGCACCGGCAAACCTGAATGACAGCGGCAAAAAGGAGAACTAATATTTACCTATACTTACGCTGGTACACAGTTTAGACACTAGCGCCACCGTTATCGGAATACAAAAACTTGTGTATGTAACCTTTATACAACCGGTTTTGAAGCCCGTTAAAATTCGGCTAAAAATAATTCTATTTAAAAAAACTTATTTCCATAATTGTAAAAGTTGAGTTGAAACATCATGCGCAATTATGTGTACAAAAAGTGCGAATGCCTTAACGTAGACGTAAATTATGTTTCATTTTACTGAGAGTGATAAAATCAAATGTAGAGAACTGTTTTTGTGATTGTTACAACTTAATAATATAATAAAAGATATTCAATTAAATGTTTAGTGTTCCGCCAATGTCAAATATTTCTATTGGTACTAGGTAGGTATATACGATCAAGTACTAACACGTGTACATACCATGGCAAAATACATATTAATAGTGTTAAGTCTATTTCTGGTTTTAATGTATTTTCTTTTTTATACAACTTTATTACGACAATAACATAACACGTGTATGAGATAATTTCAAACCGAGATTCAGTATAAATGCATTTACGATTTGAAGAACTGATTTTCATTTCATCACCGGATTGTACGATTGTGGAAGTTAGTATTTTTTGCAAATGCTGATCATTGGATGGGTGATCAATTAATTTTTAACTCGTGTCTATAGTTCTGTAGCCTTAAGCTGGATCCACGCTTGTATCGTTAATTCATTCGAATGTGAGCTCAAAAAGTTTTTAGTCAATAAGGCCTACTATACGTTAAAAGAACTCTTTAATGATAAGCTTTAGATTTTAAGTTGCAGTGCCCTTACAGGGTGTCACACTGATCTCAAAACTTTTGTTAACAACTTTCTATGTACTGTGACAAGCAATGAATAAATGAAATATGAAATCATTTTGACGTGTCAGATCACCGTATCTTTATTATACATCGCTAGTTTGGTTGGGCGTGCGTTAGAGAAATACTGTATCAAAGAGACGACGTATGATATAGATCCATAGGTACTCGCAGTACCATAGAAATCAATACAAAGCATCAAATCCATATGCTGCGTACGCTCCGATTCTGTACCCATAGCACGTACATCTATCGAGAAACAAAACGCGCGTACAATTACTCGATAGAGAAATTGTATATTGGCATTTCACTTTTCGGCGGCAGATGGCTCTGTTTAAATTTCCTTTACAAATTACTCTATCGAATTTTTACGCGCGCTTTTTTTTCGCGATAGATTTTCGTACTTAGTGGACGCGCAGCTTTAAGTACTATCTGTGTACCACCTCTTTTGAAATTTAAACCAATATTTTAATATGGAAAATAAAATTTTCCTCCCGGAGCCTTTCTTTTCTCAGAAACACTTCTTGAATAAAAATTGATTTCTCTTATTTTGCGCTAGAGATAAGCCATAATTTTGATGCTGTGTTTTTGTATCTCAGTGATTTTATAACTTAATTGCACAACACTTAATCTGAAATATTTAACAAAATTTTAATTTACTCATCTTCAAAATTGTTTTCATAGTTTGCTTTATTAGACGACAACAATTAAGTAATGCTATTTTTTAAACTACAATCATTGTGATTATCTGTCGTAAAAAAACTTTACCCTTATTAACTTGATATTCTAAGCCCTCTGTGCTTCAATTAGAAACCTCTGTGACTTAATTAAGTTTACAAGTTCACACAGCCTTCTTAAACTTAACTAAGGTTTAGTTAAGCTATTTCTAGGTTAAAGCATAAACAGAATACATAATGTAAAAATATTGTAGAAAACCTAAGGCTGTCACAAACCATGGATTAAAAGTTTCAACAGCTGCCTTAAATAAGACTCCTGGGTCAAATATTTTTCTTACTTGCTCTCGATGTTAGTATCTTTGAAACTTTTATTTAAGAAGAAACTTTGCTATAAATAATGGTAAATAATTAATTTGATTTAATAAAATATGGGCAGTACAAAATAGTAGGTACCTACCTGTCTACAGTCAAAGAAATTATTTAAGAGATAAATGTTTTCTATTTTTTACGGCCGATTTCAATAATCCATCTTCAGTGAAAGATAGGCATACTATGGATCTGTTCTAGGCAACTGTTGTTGTTTCCCGTCGTTTAACAGAAAAATCTAGGCAACAAATCTTTAGTAAGCCTATCTTTTACTGAGGATAGGCTATTGAAATCGGCCGTTAGTGGTGTTATCTATCATGGTGCAATTTTTTTTTCCTTCAAACCTACAAGTAAAGTAAAGTAAAAGTAAAAAATTGCTTTATTCAAATAAACTTAGTAATTAAGCGCTTTTGAATCGTCTATATTTTCCTACCACCCGTTCCAGACTTTTTTAACTGACAAGAAGGACAGGCGCAAGAAACTTATCAGCTTTAACAGAAATAGGTAACGATATTTACAAACTTAAATATATCGTTACCAAATATAATACATACAACAGGTTATAAACAACAAAGTACTTACTAGCAAGTTATTGTGTTACATCATTTCGACGCATTTCGGTCTTTCGGATAATCGTCTACTTTATAATAACCTTTACCCATGAGCGTCTTTTTGACATGATTTTTAAAATCATGCAAAAGTAGATCAATCACTTGTTGTGGAACTTTATTAAACAAGGTTATGCGTTTCCCATAAATGAACCTCTAGTTTTTGCAAGCCTAAATCTTGGAACGGCAAGTTTATCTTTATTCCTTGTATTAATATGGTGATTATCGCTGTTCTTAGCAAATGAATTATAGTGTTTCCTTACATATACTAAATTTTCATATATGTATTGGCCAGCCAAAGTTAGTATATTTATTAACTTTGGCTAACTATACACTTTAGAGCTCTATATGCTTTTCTCGTTTTTATTCTCACGAAGAAATGAGAGTTCAGAGGGAGGTTGGCATTCACTCTTTCGTACCTACTTAAAAATAGTACCTGACTCAAGCAAAACCTAATTGCGTTCTACATATTATATATATGGAATTGTAGATACGACCCTCACTTTGTGGGTGAAAGCAAATATAGGAGTTAGCCCCACCATTGTTAGGTTTCATACTAATGCGATTAATTTGACAATATTCAACAGATGTGTCCAACTTCACTACAGTGCGCTTGTGTTGTGATACAGTACGGTGTATTTTAATATAGGTGCGCACAGTCGTGAGCACATACATTCTAGAGTGAAGTAGCCACGGACCACCGTCCATTGCCAAATTAATCGCATTGTAGGTAGTTTTATACAAATTCTACATATGTGTGATAGGCATTATATAATCCAATTTAAAAGCTTTAAATTAACTCATATAAAGTCTATAAACTTATTACGTTAAATTAATTAAATTACTTTCACGTATTTTCGTAAAGTGTTCTAATTAGAATCCTCAAAATTATGTGTGCTCAAGTTCTAAGCATAATTACGTTATAATGTATCCCGTCTGGATCACAGCGAGACGAAAACATGAAATGGAAATAAACAATAATATGATTCCAGCGACACATGCTAATAATATCTTGTGAATACTGTATTCAAAGCTTTTAATCGTGACTTTAAGGCTTCGAATTAATTATATTTGAAAAAAGTACCTATATTATGTTTTATTATGAGTTATGACACTGTACACACTATTTCAAATAATAGAGAAAATTGTAGCGAATGTAATAAATAAACAGTAAAAAACATATTTGTTTGTACAAAAACAACATCTAAAAAATTCAGAAGTAACTTAAGAAAAAACTGAAATCACCATAGGTATGCCTATAATATTTGAAGAGTTCCCTCAATTTCTCCAGGATCCCATCATCAGATCCTGACCTTATGACAATGGGATCAACTTGAAAGTATATACTTAAAAAAAAAAGATTTTTTCAAATCGGTCCAGCCGTTTTCGAGTAATCGAGTAACATACATAAAAAAAAGATTACGACGAACTGAGAACCTCCTCCTTTTTTGAAGTCGCTTAATAAACAACTCAAAGAAAATTTCAATGTCAAACAACAGTGTTGCAAAAAAGAGCTTGTTAGTATAATTATTGTTTATTAAAATATGTTTTTGTACAACAAAGCTAGACAAAATAAAATAAAATTATGAATTAAACTCAAGGTACTTCATTTCGAAATTTCTTGGAAATACAGTCAAGGTGTAGACCACGTGCAGGAGCCTTTCATCATTACCATGTCATGAACCAGCAATCATTACTATCAACTGTTTGCATTTATACATCAAACAGAAAAATATTTACGTTATTTAGCCATGGAATTTCACGAGTACCTATTCAACATCTCTTCTCGATCAGGAAGATTAAAATAAATCTAGCTGTATAAAGGTACTACATTTTTAGATATTTCCATTTTTATTTATTTCACTGGCAGGTTAATAAATCCAATTCGTCCTGAAATAGAGGTTTTTGCACTTAGATTCGAACACCTCGCACGGCGGTCCTTAGAGTAATATGTGATTCGTCACAGCTATCTCTATGGATTTCCGTAGTGATGATACAGTATGATAACTTCGAAGGAATAAAGAAAAAATAAATTATATTTAGTATTTAAAATTTTTGAACTGATTGCACCAAGCATTTAATCATCATAAATTGTTTGTAAATCCTTGTGTTTGTTGTGTTTTGCACAACGAAATCTTATCGAATGAATCTGTTATTGCAATTTTTTCAACATAGGACAATAATTGAAAATGTTTCGCAAGTTCCGGTCAAGTTCAAATCTTATTGACATATAATTTCAATTTCTCAGGATTAGAAAGGTTGGTAGAGTTCTAAATGCTGATATTTAAGGGGGTAATATTAAATAATATAAATAGTCGTGCAACTGATATTATAATGTTAAATATGAATAGCTTACATACAAGGCAGTTTTGTCAGCTTTATTAGTCATCAGATTGTAATACGTAAGTTATTATTAAGAAATTACAGGTTTTTATGCAAAAAGGTCATAGATATTGTATTCTATTCTCATTTCACTTGCTAATAGGTATATCACCTGCGAAGTAAATTATGCATTCATTTAATTTAATTTTTTATTATTGTATCTGCGCAACATAACCAGGGTATGTATTTTTATGACATAACTAACTGTACTTACCACGCGTTGCAATGCCACGTACGGATGACTAGGTAGTAACTCTTATACAGTAGACATAAAAACAATGTTTTTTATTGTATTTTTTTCGCGGGCGTACGAAGAACAACACCGAATCGGGTACACCAACACATAGAGGAAATACTAACAATAATTTTTATTTACATAAATAGAAATAGGATAATGATATTTTATAGTTGTATTTCGGTTGTTTCTAAAACAAAACAGTAATAATTTCATCGTTCTAAAACGCATAAAGCGCACATACTCTCTTCACACTTGACTATGACCAGCTATAGCTACTTTTATGGTATAGGTACAAATGTAGCATAGGCGTGACCGACACCTCAGAATGTGAAGAATTTTCATGAGCTACGTAAGTTCTGTCACTTCTAGCTTTCAGCGACAGTAAATTGATGTGGACACTTCACTGATTTTGGTTCGAGCTTCGATGGTAAATAGTAAATGATGTAGGTATCATAATTGTCAGTTTTAATTTTTAGACAAAGAGTTATGCATTTCCTTAGGTAACCATTTAAAATGTGCTGATATGAACTATGGATATTTCATTTAATAAAAATTGTAAGCTCAGCTGATCAAACATACCTATATTCCAGCGGGTTTATTTCATGGTTATTAAAGAAAACTAAAATGTATCACCTGTTAAAATTCGTCTTAGGGATTTGATCGCTTTCGATAATCCGATGTTCTTGGGTCTGTCTTTTTTGCCCGTTCGATTCCCGGCTGAAGCTATTTATCAAAAAGCTTTGAATGCATGAAAATTTGAAGATCCTAACTTCAAAACTGACGGACTTTCATCCCCTATTTTTACCCTCTTAGGGGTGGAATTTCCAAAAATCCTTTCTTTGCCTACACTGTATAAGGTATCTATATGCAAAATTTCAAGTCTCTAGGTTCAGCGGACTGGGCTGTGCGTTGATATCTCAGTCAGTCAGGTCTTTGAATTTTATATTTATAGATATAGATTACTATTATGCGTGTTAAAGTTATGCGTTTAATATTTATGCTGCATAAGTTTATGCCAAGCAAAATTAGTACCTACAAGTAATCGTTTTGCCAATGAATTAATTCTGCTAATATGACATTATGTGAATATGCCATTATGCGAAAAAACTTTATGCCGCCGTTCCTGTTATGTCAAACCATATTATGTCTTAAAATTTTATGCGAGCGAAATGGCACCCACTGATTAAAATGATACACCATTATTCGACTTTGAGAACTTTATGGCGTTTTACAGCTGATAGTTAAACAAAACAAGATTTTAAACCTATGTCAGTTCTTCAGCAGGTGTGCGTTGTGTTAAGTAGGTACTCATATTATATTATAATACCATAAATTTTTGTTCGTACAGCTGTCACCACGAGTTTAGTTTAAAAATAAACCTTTTGTTATCTGTGTTACGAACGAAGCATTGTTTGAAAATTTAATTTACATAGGGTATTGGAAGCTGTCAATAGTGCAAAATTTTCCATTAACGATTTGTAATTATCGATGGAAATACAAAAGATTAGCGCATTTTGTATAATGATTTACGCGCAGACATTACACTTTATTTTGTATTTTATATCATAATGACCATAAGCCATTTTAATGTCCCCACTGCTGGGGCACAGGCCTCCCTTATGGGTGGATAAGGAGGATGGACCATGACCCACCACGCGGGCCCAATGCGAATTTGTGGGTGCTAACGACTGCAAATGCAACCGGAACAATAAATGTTTAGTCTTGTGGTGTCATGTATTCCGTATTCTACCCTCGAATATTTAGCCGCTTTCTATCCAAAATCTATTCAGTTTTTTACCTTCGATACAACAAATTATTATATTTCTGAATAGTTTTGTGGTTTTAATACGGAAGAATTTTGGTCGAAAATGGAATTATTATTATAAGAAATAAAACACTTTTTACGGATTACAGCGCGTATATTATTAATTCAGGTGTTGTTTTAGAATTATTTAGTTTGTATTTATTGGTTTTTTAGAATTCCCGACGTTTCGACACCTTTCCAGGGGCCGTGGTCACGGGAGGACTAAAGCAAAAAGGCTGCTCATATTTTTATGAAATTACCCGCTCGAAATTTTATAAAAATGTATTCAAGTTTATTAAATTATTTTATAGCTGCGTTCTGATTTTAATAATTATTACCGAATTAAATTGAAAAAAATTCGGTAATAATTATTAAAATCAGAACGCAGCTATAAAATAATTTAATAAACTTGAATACATTTTTATAAAATTTCGAGCGGGTAATTTCATAAAAATATGAGCAGCCTTTTTGCTTTAGTCCTCCCGTGACCACGGCCCCTGGAAAGGTGTCGAAACGTCGGGAATTCTAAAAAACCAATAAATACAAACTAAATAATTCTAAAACAACACCTGAATTAATAATATACGCGCTGTAATCCGTAAAAAGTGTTTTATTTCTAATGAACTGTACGCGCGAAAATCTTAGAAGTGTATATTATTATTATAAGCTCGTGGGTAGAAAAATTGGGTAGCATACGGAATACTTACATCTCCTAAACTTTTCAAGTAGGTATCACTCGTATAATCATGAAAATCACTACCTTTAAAAAAACAAGTAAATTTTGAATATTACTTCATTTTTAAGATGCGTAACGTTTCTTAATAAAGCATTTCATTTTTCAAATCGCAACAAATCATAAAAACTAGCTAGTAATATTTTCTTTGCCTCCTTTTGTATATTCTCCTCGATTTATATAACCACAACCTATCAGGAATAAATATGTAATATAATATTTGACTTGTAAAGTGTAGCGACAAGATAGATTTTCCTTAGAATACAAGCTCACATCTCCTGGGATAGATAGGGGAAACAAGCGTCATTTGACACGTTCACGTCAAAAAGGGACATTTGTCAAGAATAATGGGAGTAAGTACCTTTTCACACACACACGGTTTTCGACCGTGACTGCTAACCGTAATTTACTCAAGTAAAGCTTTTACACGATACTGTGGTCGTGCCGTGACCGTGATGTAGCCGTGCAAATCCGTCACGGCTCCCGCGTGTGTAGTGGTCTTTGTACGTCAGCCATTTTTATGCCCCAACAGGCCTGCTTATGGGTGGATAAGGAGCATGGACCATAACCCACCACGGGACAAGGTCCCAATGCCGATTTTGTGGGTGTTAACGCAAATTTAGGTGGAACCAAACGAAGCTCGGAGTAGCTCGAGATAATCCATTTTTGGTCACCCATCCAATGACCGACCCTCGCGAAAGTTGCTTAACTGCCGCAATCGGAAGGCGATGCAACCCTTCGCGTCATAGTGGTCTAGTGCGTTACTTTGTATGAAACATTCACACGGACACGGGCATGGCCCGGTCGTTGTTTTTTTCTTTGATACGACTAAAAGCAGAGGCGACAAGTAGCAGCGATCGTGAATGAAAGATCCGCGTTATTACGGAAACCGTGTGCGTGTAAAGATGTACTTAGGTATCTATGGAAACACTTAAATAATTCAGTTGTAAACCAACCAATAGTTCAAATAATCTCTTAAGTCCAACGAAATTCACATCTGATTTAATGTCGAGTCACGTCCCATAGATTTGATACGAGATGCGGTAATCTAGTAACAAATTTATTCGTCTTAACGAATGCATGAAAATTATAAGGTTAACATATTATATTTTTAATAAAATGCCCACGTGAAAGTAGAATTCTAAGCGAAACCGGTGAAAACTAGTAAGAAATAAAAGGACATTAACATGGAAGATATTTTTTTTTCAATATTAGATAACATCACATACATTGCTCCGATTCCAAAGTAAATCTACAGCACTTGTGTTTTAGAAATCAGAGACAACAGTGGTATCACTAACACCCAGACCAGAGCCAATATAGAAAAGTTCGTTTTCTAAATTGACCCAACCGGGGATCGAACCCGGGACCTCAGAGATGGCGGCACCTAGAAAACCACGGAGGTCGTCGTAATTAATTTTAAAACACCACTAAACAAGCAAAATCCGTGCCAAAACCGACAACTTATAGTCTTAGACACTCAATCAACAAGTTCTGATTAACAAATGATTTGGGCCAACCGAATACTTCCTGCTTTGGAAAACTGCCAAATGCGTTAGGTACATTAGTTTCGGTATTATTTTACTCAAGGGAAAAAATACGAATTATTATTTATTATTATTATTTTTTTACATCGATTTGCTACATATAACTAGATCCTCTTTTTAATGTAGTGGCTATTGGTATAACTCGTTTGCATACGACGTCTAGTCTTATCTGGGGCACTTAGTCCTGTCAGACGGACTATCATATTAGACTATAATGGTGGCCAGCAGTGTTATATTAGTGCACACCTAGCCGATAATTAACTTTTCTTTATTAATTTCCCTCTTGGTTTGTAATAGGTTTCAGGGGGCAGCATCAACTCCCTTGGCCTTGGCCGTTGGGACGGAGACCCTGGTGCACCTTCGAAGACCTTCGGTTACGCACAACTATTAGAAGAGGTGGAACGCAGAGCAGTTCGACGGGCAATTGGACCAGCACAGAACGTGTAAGCCAGCACGAATTAATAGAACTATGCTACCAAGAACCTATGTGTGTGTGAGTGATATACTTTTTTTTTTCTCCTAAAGTGTGTTCATGGCAAATCTGTCAGAACTCTTGAGTGAGCTTAAGGCTATTAGAGACTCTATTATTAAATTAAGTAAGGACAAACGTTATTCCGCTCAGAGACAGAATAAGTTTTAAGAGCAAAGGAAATTAAAAATATTTTTGAACAAATATCCTCAGACTTATGTAAAAAAAGGAATAGATGTTGTAGAATTACAAATAACAAAAGCAATCTCGTCAAAGTTTTATGTAATTTTGAGGAAATCGAGTCGCTCGTTAACTCGCATCATTCCATTCAGAAACGATAACAACTATGGCTATCAAGCGTTTCGCTGACGGCCTAAACAATGCTCGTACAAGCATTATAGTTACGTCTAGATTCGTAAGCACAGTAAGCACAGGCAATAACTATAGCTTTAGAACAAGAAGACTCGGTAGTGAAACCACAAATAAACAATTATGTTAACTATGTTCCGAACCAGCGATATGAAAAAAATAAATAAAAACTATCATCAGCAATATAATAAGTCACGTAACAACAACGCGACGAGTCAGCAAGGTCGGGATCGTGCCTACTATAACTCGAATAGGTTTCAGGGTCAGCGCAACACCAGGTGTACGTCAACTCATAATAAACATAGGAATATACATTTCTTAGTTGACTCAGCAGAACAGTCTAATGACGAGAACGAAAGTGAACGTCAGAGTATACGTCAGAACGAACATCATAGCGATGATTTTTTTTTCGTTCTGAATAGCGCTGAGGTAGATAATTGTTAATACTACGTATAAATACGTATAAAAACTTCGTGAAGTTGAGGAAAAATAAAAGATACGTCTCACAGACGGGTGATATGTTATTTAGTGACTCTACTATTTACATAAATCAGGAATCTCTACTAACGGAGGCGCGCCGAGACGCAACGATAGGAGAACTGAGTGCATTATGTAAAAAATATAATATTGTAGAAGTCGTTGTGATTAAAAATGGGTTTAATAAAAAGTTTATTAAAATTTTGACCCAAACTTTCATGAAACATAAAGAATTACCGCGGTTATGTATTATTAATAACCAAGTTGAACATGTTACAAATAAAGACTTGATACGTGTTATACTAAATGATTATCATTTATTGCCGACAAGTGGTCATGTAGGCATAAATAAAATGACTAAGAATATTCGAAAAAAATATTTTTGGAGTAATATGCAAAAAGACATAACTGAATATGTGACTCGCTGTAAAGATTGCCAAAAGCAGAAATTTTGTAATAAAAATAATAAAGAGAAAATGGTAATAACCACTACAGCATCTACTTCTTTTGAAAAATTATATTTAGATATTGTGGGGCCGTTGGAGGTCGATAATTTGGGTAATAAATACATATTAACAATACAATGCGAATTGACAAAGTTTGTAGAAGCTTACCCAATACTTGATAAGTCAGCTGAAACTGTTGCTAGGGTTTTTACTGAAAATTTTATTTTACGATATGGTACTCCCAGGGTTATTGCGACTGACTGTGGAACGGAATTTATTAATTCCACGTTAGAAACAGTATGTAAATTGCTAAATATTGATAAGTTAAATTCAACACCCTATCATCATGAGAGTATAGGTTCGCTAGAAAACTGGCACAAACATCTCGGATGTTACTTGAGAATACAAACACAGAATCAGTCGGCAAATTGGAGTACCTGGATACCATATTGGTGCTTTGCTTATAATAATTCTGTAAATACTAGTACCAAATACTCCCCTTATGAACTAGTTTTTGGGAAAACATGTAACGTACCTAGTAATTTAGTTAGTAAAGTTGATCCCTTATATGTATACGACAATTATCCATCGGAGTTAAAATTTAGATTGCAAAAAGCTCATAATGATGCCAGGAACAACTTATTAATATCAAAACAAAGTAGAAAAACTAATTATGATTTAGATTGTAAGGAAGTACACTACAAAAAAAAGGTGATCTACTCTTGTATAAGAATGAAAATTATAATAAATTGAATGACTTGTATTTAGGTCCATTTGAAGTTTTAGAAGAGCTAGGTACTAATGTAAAAATATTAAAGAATAATAAAGAATATATAGTTCATAAGAATAGGACTAAGATGTTTAGGAAATAAGAGTTTACTTTTCAGGGAAGGGATGCCTAGCCTTTTCAGGGGAGGTGTGATATAGTGAATTACATTATCAGCACGTACTCAATAGTACGTGATAATTAAGGTCTTCCTGATTGACAAGGCGTCCTTCCTCTAGTCACGTATAGATGTGATGTTAATTAGTATTTAAGATGATACACTAGAGGATAAAGATTATTCATTCAACGCAAGACATTGTTTCATTTCGGGTCTCCGTCCCAACGCCATTACAGTCCTAGACACTATAATAACATTTGGAATTAACATTTTCAAAATTTTGATACTTTGATATGGGGTACAAATACCAAAAAACAGAGCCTTCATTCCATCCATTTTTGGACTTCAAATCATTTTTGGTACTTACTTATAAAAAGTGGCAGAACAAGGTACTTATTTTAGATTTGTGGTAATACAAATGACCAACGTGGACCAAGCTATTTCACCAAAGGAAGCCTTCCACCCACTGCTCCAGCAGATGGTATACATGCACGACAAAATGGCAGTACCATAATAGCGTAGCTACAAAATCATTCTAGACTCTACTAGACAGAAGCGCCAGTCTGGCGGCATTCGAAATACTTCTGTCATTTGTTTTCTTACGCTAGGATCTTGTACTATAGTCACAGAATTAGTATAGTACTGACGTACAGATCCGAGATACCGCACCTCCCCCACAATCGGCAGTAAGATCAGAAATTCATTCTCCGGGGCCGTGTCGCACGCGCGAGTTGTTCGTACTAACATACGAGCTCAACAGATGTCAAGAGTCAGCCCTAAAAGGTTTACGCACACATTCGCAGTGTGTACAAACGTAATCTGTTTATGTTGTAATTAAAACGTACTTTTTGTGTGCTGTAGTACTGACTTTAACTGTACGTAATGTCTGACATAGACACTTACTTTAATATGAGACGACCTCCGTGGTCGAGTGGCTTTGTGCACCGGTTTACAAGGTGTTGCCATCTCTGAGGTCCCGGGTTCGATCCCCGGTTGGGTCAATTTAGAAAACAAACTTTTCTATATTGGCTCAGGTCTGGGTGTTTGTGATACCACCGTTGTCTCTGATTTCCATAACACAAGTGCTTTAGCTACTTATTTTGGAGTCGGAGCAATGTATGTGATGTTGTCAAATATTTATTTATTTATACATATGTAAAACTACGATTTGTTCCTCTTCTGTCTACTGTATATTTTGTGATGTACCACTTTTGCCCGGTGACTTTCATATGCAGAGTTCTTTCACCGGAAACATTTTCATTAATCTTTCAATGGCACAATGTTAAAAGGGAAAATGGAAAATGTGGTCTCATCTACAATAAATGTGGATCAGAAAAGCTTTTTAGAACTTATTTGTTTACATATAAAGTTACTCTTGATTATAGACAGACATCGAAAAAACCATAAAAAATTTGAAGAGGAAAATCTTTGCAGAATGAATATCTAAACTATAGTTTATGCTACGGTTGAGTCGATTTTTTCTTTTTTTTTGTAATAATTATTTATCTTAACCTAAACTAACATTATCTCTGATATTTATCATCCTGTTACATTTAAAGTACATTTAAAGGAACTTCCTTAACGAGAATATATAATATGAATACATTACATCATGATGATTGTGGAGGACTGAATACAGTGCGTAATCTGTAATGATATAATTTTCAACATTACAGTAGTGAATAGGAGCACTTGTGATAAAAACCAAAAAATTACTAATTGTAATGATAAAAATATCAAAACTCGAGAAATTGTTTTTTACAGCCTTTTTCTTATTTATCAAGCACCAATTCACAAAGTATTCTTTTTAATCGGAAAAATGTTATTGAAATTGTTAACAAAGGCGAAGATCTGGCGTTAACAATCGAATATAATCAACAAGTCTCCGCCGATTTGGAAATGCGCCAGCTTCTTATAATATTTTCTTCTCTAGCGAAACTTGACGGTAACAAATGACAGTGCTATTGAATAAGTTGTATCTTAGCAATATCGTACACTGAACATTAAGCCGGAATTGCATTACGAAATTTGTGGCATGAAATTAATTTCGTGACATTAGTTTTACCAACAGTTTCACGTGTAATTTAATATTTTCGTAATGCGTGCATTAATTTCATGAATGCAAATTAGTTTCGTGCCCTGCGCGATTTTTTAGTGAAATTAGTGTCATGCAACTAATTTCATAGTAAAGATGCAATGTGAAACCAGTGTCGCGAAAGTGCCTAGGCTGTGCGGACGTGTGTATTTTTGTCATCGCGCGCGCTTCAAGCGTTAAAAATGGCGGCAAACCAACGATGGAGTACAGATTTTTCTCAATAGTCTTTTTTTAAGTTTATATAGAATCATCTCTTTAGCTACATTAAATATAGAAAAATATAGCTTTGATGCTGTCGGGGCCATGGTAACTGCGATACTGAGGATTTCACGACACTAATTATTTTACGAAACTACTTTCGCTTACATCGAAACTACTTTCGTGGAACCAAGTTCAACACGCATGACACTAATTTCGTCTTTAAGGTGCCTTCAAATTAGTGGCGTGAAGAAGCGTCGCAGTGGCGCGACTATCGCGAAACATTACAACATCAAATGCACATAATTGAGCAACGATTTCACACAGTATCACTTGATTTGTCGGTCCCAAAAAAATAATGTGGATAGTAGATTATAGTAGTCGGTTATGTGATTGACAGAAACATTATAGACAAAACTTTTCTCTATAGTAAAAATCGTAAAGTGGCCTCCAGTTTTGTAGATTTCAATGCTGTGCCAAAAATTAGTAAACCTGTAATCTCAAAACTATAGTGAAAAAAACTAGCTCTTTTTTGTGATTCATAGTTTCCCTAAATAAGAAATAGTTTATTATTAATCAATGTAAAAGTAATGTTTTCAATAATTTAAACTGAAAATTTCTTCCAGCGTTCTACGCCCATATAATGTCACATCATGTCCAGAAGCCCAGTCACGACGCTACTGTGTCCCATCAGTGGTTTTATTATGCAAACACTTCTTCACAACCCTTCTTTTTTCATTCCACTAATTTGAAAGCACCCCAGCTTAAGTTCCAGATGAAAATTAAATTAAATATACGAAAAAAACGGCGGTAATATTTTTCAAAACAAGTTTTTAGCTATTTTCTCCCTTGTCTTTTTCTAGTAAGGTCGTTTTTAGGGTAGCTTTAATATTACGCTTAAACAAAATGCACCTTAAATCTTCGCACTCAGTAAACCACATAAACTTTTGGAAAGAATTGTAGGAAGAAGCTCTCAAGCCACACAATGGGAAGAAAATAGTGCAAAGCAAGTGTATTGTGTTTTATTTTCATTATTTCATATTCTTATGGCTTTGCAGTCATAGAAAAGCATCGTAGTCACTCGAAGATCTATTGTGATAATACCATTTTACTCGAAGCACATTGTGCTTTGAAAGGTAGTCAACGTTAGAATAACTCTGATACATTTCAAACCATAAAGCTTTTTAGTATAAAACGTTTAACGACTAAATTTATATTTTAAGTTTTTTTTCCGTTTTTGTAAAGCTGGTGAACTAAGTCTAACAATACCTCTGATTCTGCATATAATAAATAAATATAAATATCTCAGCCAGTACAAGCATATTACTCATACCTACGTACTTAACTCGCCGATACATACTCCTAATCCCATTTTATGGCCACGTCCATTAACTAATTAGACCACCCGCGTGATTTTTACCTGCTAAAAGTGACGCAATGTACGACAGCCCTATATATTTTGTTGGTAATTATCATAGCCAGTAATACTTTGCTCCATGACTAAGCGGTTATCGCGATCGATGAACGATCGTGAAGCCAAGCTTTCCGCACAAAGGTCGATCGAGTAACTGACCGAAAATAATGGTCCTTATTCTCACTAGTCACCTAAATCCAAATGATCTATTGCCCAACAAATCTAGTGAGAAATACTTAATGAGGTTGTAACCAAAAGCGGGTACAGTAGGTAATCGTATCTCAAATAACAAACGTAATTGCTACAAAGCAAACAATTAAAGAGAAAAAGGTTAATATGGTTTCCGCTTGGACCTTGCGTACTTAATGAAATAAAATACTGGCAAAGGGACACAGGAAACACGATTCTTTTTGCATTAGAGATCGCGGGCGATCGACGATTTAGCTGTTTTTTTTTTAAACTAGATGGAGCGACTATATGCTATGTACCGCGCACACGTTTTTAACACAGTATATTATATTGGGTCCTTACCTATAAAATGAAAAAGTTAAAGATAAGTTTGAAAAAAGAGGAGTGAAAAGTAAAAAGAGTAAAATTAAGAGAGTTTGAAAAGAAAAGAAACAGGAAAAAAGATATGTTACATCTGATAATATGATGAATGATATACTTTTTATTGTGTCTTTTTCTTACACACAGAGTACCTCATAACTTCCGTGCTTTAAAATATTCACCATTTGCTGGATATAACATCAAATAATGACTATAGCCGTCAACTATCACCATAATTAATGTTTATTTATTTTGTTTTCTTAGCATTAAAAATACCCTAAAAGTGACTTCTTTCTTTGTTAGCAAAAAAGACCAATTTAACCATTGTATCTTAATCTAAACTTATTTTTATCGCTTAATTTATGTTGCCTAAGTAAGCTTAATGTTCAAACATTTGTACATAAAAGTTTTGTTACAATAGCGACCAAGGTTGATAAATAAATTATGAAAATGCTAGTATGGAAAATGCTATTTGCTAAAAATTCTCCATACAAAACGTCAATTTCATAGGTAAGAACCTAATATAAGTACGCGTTTTCGATTCCAAAATCGAACAGTTGAAAAATGCAATGTAGCATCGCTACTACAATCGCTAAAAGCACGTTTTCGATACCGCGATCGAACGTAGTAACGTAACGTAACATAACGGAAAGTCGAGATTTTGTTGTTATAGACAGTTTTATACCCTTCATTTTATTTCCGCTATATCTCATATTTCTATAGCCAAATAATATTAGTTTCCATTTTTATTACTCCAACACTGATCATAAACTTAAGGCCCCTATATACCTCAAGTGGCGCCCTCAAAAAGTCGCATAAGTGCTAAAAGTGGCCACTTTTAGCACTTTTGCGAACTACTACTACAACGCACAAAATTTTACTGAGGTTATTGTTTGTAAATAAACTATAGAAACTTAGCTTCAATCTGTACATGTGAATTTTCGATACATTATGTACTTAGCGAGCAATAAATTTAATTAAAATGAAGGCGCCACTTGAGGTATATAGGAGCCTTAAGGTAAATTATGCGATGATTACACGTTAAGTAGCAATTTATATTGCACACACTGATTTAAATTTTTAATTTGTTAAAATAGACTTCTGTTCCTTTATTATTTTTGCTTCTGTTCCTTTATTAAAAATAATGTAGGGAAACCTGTAATTGGCTATACATAAAGATAATACATGTTTTGTAATAATATATTGTAAATTCTGTTGGTTTTCTTAAGATAAAAATAAATAAAAAATAAAAATACTGACTCACTTCCTAGAACTAGAGATTAAAAAATTCAAGTGACTCGGTAGCTTAGCGGTCAGAGCATAAATAACCGGACATTCAAAGGTCGCGGGTTCGATTCCCGTCCGAGATTATGATCTGGTGCGAGTCGTATTTTTCTAGTATGTTATTTAGTATTGTATAAATCCAAGATACTAAGAAAACTTTATTTAAAAAAAGGTATAGGAACCTAATTAAAAGTTGTGTAATATTCGTTTTTCACTTGCAACATGTTCGTAAAGATTTTATTCAATGGTCTTAAAGAATGTGACCTTCAAACGCCCTTCTTTGCTTTCGAACCAACTAAATTAGAAAAGGATGCTCCAAAATAAATTAAAAAGTCTTCAAACATCAAATTGGTCTAAGAAACCCTTGTATTGTATCCAATTACTGAAATTCATTCTGTCTGTCAAGTACGTCTTTTTAGCTTTTATTGACATGTTTGTTAAAACTGAGAAACATAATACTTAGCTTATTTAGTTTTCTTGCTAAAACTAAATGATTTGCACAATATTTTGAATTGAACTGATTGATACGCATTTAATTACAATAATCTTCGATCATCTATATGATGTCGGACCATACTGTATAATAGAAACTTAATGAGAGGAGATGACGAGTGACAGGAAAGCATGGAAGAGCAAGACGTATTGCGCCAACTTCAAATAAATTGGGATAAAGATGATGAATGATGTTGTTGATGATAGAAAATGAACAATCAAATAAATAAATATTAGACAACATCACTGCTCTGATCCCAAAGTAAGTAGCTAAAGCACTTGTGTTATGGAAATCAGAGACAACTGTGGTAAACACACACACCCGGATCTGAGCCAATATAGAAAAGTTAGTTTTCTAAATTGACCCAGCCGGGGATCGAACCCGGGTCCTCAGAGATGGCGACACCTTGAAAACCGGTGTACAAAGCCACTCGACCACGCCATCTAGCCCCAACAGCGCCATCTAGCCCCAAACTAAGCAAAGCTTGTAATATGAGTGCTAGACAACTGATATACTACTTATATACTTTTTTAAATATATACTTATTATACATAGTAACGCCCAGACCCGTCACAGAAATTAAAATTCATCATTTCAATATTTGTCCGGCCGGAAATCTAACCCGGGACCTCTTGCGTGGAAGACCGGCATGTTGACCACTGCACCACTCAGGTCGTCAATCACAGAGAATGATCTCGATTTCAGTAACTATTAAAATAGTTTTTGATTAAAACTCTTCACAATCATCCCAGTCCTTTTCCAATTTATTAAGAGTGAGCGCAGCACGTCCTTATTTCTTGTCACCCCGTCATCTACCCTCTCTTTCTCCCTTCACATTAATATCATTCCGCACAAGCAACATTAATTTCGTCCCTTCTTATAATTATGTTCATATCAAGTCAAGTTGTTTGATATAAACCAAGATTCGTAGAAGCTATTAATGTGTATATTTATTTAAGCGAGAAGGGATCGCAATCACATTCATTTTTTGATATTTTCAAAGAAATAATAAGTATACCGAAATATATTTGAGTCACATACTTTATTTTGTATATTGATAGAATGATAGAAATATATTTGCTTTAGATTCCTATCTACATAATATCAACATTATTTGAATTGATTCATGCTTTAATTCAATATAATATTTTGTTATCCTTGAAGTTCAGTTGATTCAAAAAATTTGGTAGTTAGGTATCATAAGAAGGGATTTTTTAGACAGGTTTATAACAATTTGTTTCACCTATAATTATAAAAGTTTGTAAGTCACCATAATCATCTATTGAGATTAAAAACGCGCGTAAAAATACTCGATAGAGTAATTGTCTATGAGTAATTTAATTTCGCTTTTCGGCAGCAGTAAGCGCTATACTTTTCCACACAAGATTTCACTTTTTTTTTACGCGTTTTTTTTTCGCTAGCTGTTCGTGCTACGGGTACTGAACATAATAATGTTAAAGACAGGATTAAACGTCCTATGCATAAAAAACATCAACTTTGGGAATTAATTCCTTTACTACTTATTTGAGCACAAAATCGACTTGTAAAAAAAATGAATTCTTGAAAGATTTATTGGGTAATGTAAAGATAAATGCAGCGTCCAGGAATTTCGGGAAATCGAGCAACGAGTGAACGTAGAATCCAACGAAGCGAAAAAGGCTTAGACCGACCTTGTTTGAGACCGGTATCGCAGACGGTAGGTCCATCTTGAGAACGAGAGATGAAACTCCTTTCATGTAAGGATAATCCTTACTAATATTATAAATGCAAGAGTCCGTTTGTTTGTTTGTTTGTTACGCCTTTACGTCTTAACTACTAAACTGATCATCATGAAATTTTGCATACACGTTTCAGGGGTACAGAGAAAAATATAGTGTACCTTTGATCCCGAAAAAAAATAATTGTTCCCGAGGGATAGCAAAAAACTCTCTATGCAGACGAAGTCGCGGGCGGTCGCTAGTTTATAAATACATAGCCTAAAAAGACTTTCCATATAAATAGTACTGAAGATTCTGTATCTCACTCTGAAAAAATATTCTAGAGTAAATAATACTTTCGTCGATAACTCTAAATAACTTTATCTACTTTTTGTGTTCGGGTATTTAAAGATAAAATATATTTAATACGGAGTCAGAAAAGTTTGCGGCCTTTTTGAAGCATGAATTTTGCGTGTTATATTTCTGGCAATACTAAACTTAGGCGGGAATGTAAAATATTGTTTGACAGCTGACTTTCTGATAATAGCGGTAAAATTAAAACAAATTAACATCTGTCTTGCTTTTTTATATTTTTAACATTTTTTATTAGATACGTTTTGGATATTTTTTTTCAAAAAGGGTTCAGACCTTATAAAAAAAACTAATGTGCTCAAAGAAAGATTTGATATGTTAATGGAAAAGATGCTTTGTCAGACATTACTGCAAAAAAATGGTTCAGCAGCTTCAGTTCTGGTAATTATGATGATAAAGATGTTCCTCGCTGTGGTAATTTTATTATTTTTAGTACAAAAAGGCCGCGAACTTTTCCGACTACCTGATACAAAGAAACGTTTTATTCACTTAACTTGTACAGTCGAGTTCAATAATGTACGCACCTTTGACAGTTCATCAACCTTAAGGCCTTTGTAATAAAAGTCAACATCCTGTCAAAAGTGTTAACATGAATGAACTCGACTCTACCTACGTAGGTACCTGCATTTGGCAAAATAATGTGAAATTCCATGTCTTTACTTAAAAATAGCGTCGAAATTATTCTGATATAAAACCAATTTCACTACTCCTCGAGACCTCCGTGGTCGAGTGGTACGCCGTACGCCGGTTTTCAAGGTGTCGCCATCTCTGAGGTCCCGGGTTCGATCCCCGGCTGGGTCAATTTAGAAAAACTAACTTTTCTATATTGGCTCAGGTCTAGGTGTGTTTGTTTACCACCGTTGTCTCTGATTTCCATAACACAAGTGCTTTAGCAACTTACTTTGGGATCAGAACAATGTTTGTGATGTTGTCTAATATTTATATTTATATTTACTACCTACCACAGAATAAATAACTACTACTTTATTTGATATTCTAATCCTAACTAGGTATATAAATAATTATTGTAATGAGGAATTGAGTTTGTTTGTTAGTTACGCTTTGCATACACGTTGTCACGGTTACAGAAAAGACATAAAGTACCCCAATTTTTTTACCGAGAGATAGAAAAAGTATACAAACAAAGTTACGGGCGGCCGCTAGTCACTATATAGGTAATATTTATTCCGCTATTCGAAGCAAAACTTAATACTTCAAAATACTTTGAAATTAATTAAATCGGTATAAATTACGCCTAATTCCCTTTATTTCAATATTAGGTAAATGAAAACAAAGGCTTTGAATCGTTCATGGTGAAATAGGAAACAATATTCGAGTCTCTAAATACTCTTATTTAGAGACTCGAATATTGTTTCCTCCTCCTCTGATTTGTGTCTTTGTTCCGTTTGTTATTCCATATTTTTGACGTTAAAAATAATATTGTTGCATAACGTGTAAAAGGGATTCGAATAAAAGAAATTTTCCTTACACCTCGCTCGCAATGAGATTACCACATTGTACTTTTTTATGGTTTTGTGCTAAATATAAAAGAATACCTTTTTGTATATTTAAAAAAAGTGATTTTCATTAAATTATGCTTTTATTTATGAAAATTTTGCTATAAAAAGTTTAGAATTTCAATTAAGGTGCTGGTTTCACTTGTGAAATTTATTTACCTTTGATAATTTATTATGTAAGTCTAATTAATTTCTTTTATCAGTTCCTTTTAAGGGTGTCATGTCCGTCTGTCTGTCCGCGGCTTAATTCAGAGGCCCTTAGTACTAGAAAGCTATAATTTGACATAAATATTATATACTAGCGACTACCCGCGACTTCATCTGCGTGGAAAGTATTTTGCTATCCCTCGGGAACAATTATTTTTTTGGGATGAAAGGTAGCATATGTCCTTCTCTGTACCCCTGACAACGTTTATGCAAAATTTCATGATGATTGGATCAGTAGTTAAGACGTGAAGGCGTAACAAACAAACGGACTTTCGCATTTATAATATTAGTAAGGATTAATAACGCCGAAAAATTGTAGAATAAAATCTTGAAAATTATTTTTTTTAGTGTACCTCCCCAACATGTAAAGTGGGGATAAAAAAAAATCTTATCAATCAAATAGTGTGGGGTGTCGTTGGATTGGATAGGTCTTTTGAAAATGTAGGTTTGTGAAGACCACTTTTCGATTCAGGAATCCGTTTGCTAAATATTAAACTTTGAAGTGCAAAATGTTGTTAAAGTCAAGTGATCCCGCCCCCTCTACCAGGTAAACGGTTGTTTTTGGATACGTGAAAAAATTCAGGACAGTAGTACATAATATAATGATTTTAAAAGGAAAACTACCACTGCTAGGTAGGCGTCACAAGTTGACGAGTAATAGTCGATCAACGGAAAAGTTTACGTAGGTACTATTTAGGTACTATTTATTTATTTATTTTATTATACTTAGTTATAGTCATTAGTAGTGTAAAACAGGAAGTAAATATGTTTAATATGGCAGACCCAGATACCGCTGGGCAGATGTACCCTTAGCACGAACATCTATCGAGAAAAAAAACGCACGAAAAAGTACTCTGCGGCGGTAGATGGCGCTGTACAAATTTTCCATACAAAATTACTTAATCGAATGTTTTTACGCACGTTATTTTTTTCGCTAGCTGTTCGTGCTAAGGGTACAGTTTACCAAAGATTTCGCTGAGTTAGAAGCCACAGATTGGTCAGATCTGGCTTTAAGTAGGAAGGAATGGCGTGCTCTATTGTCGGAGGCCAAGTTCCACTTCCGGTCCCCTGAGCCACAGCAGAAGTAGCGTAAGTAAGGTATTTTTATCGGGACATCACTTAGACTTCTATTTTCTTTAAGTAAAGCATCTAATGTTAAGCTACTCGTAGTTTGCTATTCCTTTATAACTTCAATATATAATTTCAATTTAACATCTCCTTGCATCTTTTTGGAAAGTTACAATATTGATTGATAAAGGTTGAACGACCATCAAAGCTGTTTACGTTCTTCGCATTAACATTTCAAAACAATACTAAAAAAGACGAACCCCCGAACTTCACAAGTCTTGAATAAATCTCGGTTTATTGCTTTGGGGATCTTTCTAGTACAAAGCCATACGTTTTATATCTTTCTGAAAAGGCACTGAAGGATATACGCATAAATTTTTTCAGGATATCATCAACAGAGGGTACCTTATTCACTGGAACATGGTGAATATCTACCGCAATAAATTTAGAGCCAATCTTCTAAGAAATATGTTGGAATATATTCTTTGCAGGGTGTTGAATTTTCTAGAAAGCATCGTAACGTTAATATTATTAATAAATCAGTTCGCTATCTGAGTGTTTTCTACTATTTTGTGATAATGTTTGAGTTCCTATAAAAGTTATCCTTTCTGGAATAAATTCCCACTCAATGAAACCAGTTTGACATACAGACAGATATGACAGCGTTATGTTAGGTTATGAGGTTGGTAAAATTCTCTTTGCACCTGAATAATGTTTGAATGTTAAATTCTATATTTTACGGGGAGGCTAATTTATCAAAGTAATATTTTTCACTTTACCGCAGCAAATTCAACTTTATGTTTATTTTATAACAAAACTAGCTTTTGCCTACGAATTCGTTTGCTTGGAAATAGTTTATTATATTATTTAGTATATTATTTGGTATAACAGTTTATTATTTATACATTATTAATTTATTATTTATATTTATTTTCCATGTCAGTAGGCCACTTCGTTATGGTGGGAAATCGTCTTATAGTAGATTATGCAATAAGGGCTTAAAGTAGTGTATTGTGTCCCGGGCGCTATTATTGAACCCCGAGTACGAGGGACTCTATGGTTAACTCCCGAGCGGAGCGAGGGAGTTAAGGCTAGAATCCTGAGTACGAGGTGTTCAAGATCGCCCATGACAAATACACATTTAAGCCCGCGATGCATATTCTACTTTTTATACTTTCTGCGAGGCAATTGAAACCAATGACTGTTATAAAGAAAGTACTTAAGTAATTATTTAAAGTTAGAATAATAAAATATGAAAAATTAAGAATATTTATTGAAAATTAATAGTTATGTTAGAAACATTACACCAATTGTGCAACGACAAAGTTACATTCTTTGGTACATTTATAGTTGGGTTAGAGTTTGTGTTTATGTCGTCTATCTGTAGTGGTCAGTTCGACATTCAAATAAATCCTTCTTGGTGCGCGGGTGAAAATGAATTTCGTAAAAAGTTTTCATGATAACATACAGCCTAACTCAGAATAAGATCTCATTGCACCTAAACTTTTTTGAAACCAACATCGATCAAGCACGACTACAAGGGTTGCATTCCAAATTCAAACCACATTATTCCCCATGGGAAAAATGACTTACTTTAGGAAAGGTTTGCATGACACATAATATGCCATTGACGAGCAGGTAGTATAAAAAAGTATTTTTTGTATGCCTCGGGAACAGTAAGTATTTTTTCTGGATGAAATGTACTATTTCCGTTTAATATCCCTGACAATATGTATGCAAAATTGCATGATAATGATGAGTAGTTAGGACGTGAAGACGTACGAACAAACAAACTTACTTTCACATTTATAATATAAGTAAGGATGACATGTGAACATACTGATGTAAAATATTTAAATATAAACGGGATAATTTAGCTTAGAATAAGTTGTACCGTTGCAACTAAACAAAATTTACTCTTTTGTTTTAGTTGCTTAATGTTTTTTACTTTACGTAAAAATTTAAAAAAATATTTAATTTAATGTAATTTAAGTAAATTTTATTTGACATTACATTCTGACATACTTACCTTTACCTATCTCTGATTTTTTTTATAAGGAATTTAAAACTTAAACACAATTATTTTAGCATCAGAAATATGTATACAGGGTTATTTGTAAAACACCAACAACCCCGCAGGAGTAGATTACTAACATCATTAACAACAAAGTTTTCCGAAAACAGATAAAAATAATTCTACTTTCCATACAAATGTCCGAACAGCTGATCGAGTTTTGTATGAAAAGTATTTTTTTGACTGTTTTCGGAAAAGTCGTAGAACACAATGTTGTTGTTTATGGTTTTAGTGATCTACTCCTGCGAGGTTGTTGATGTTTTACAAATAACTCTGTATATTTATCCGGTTTTAAAACAAAAGCATCAAACATAAACAGTAAACACAAATTAAAGAGCTTTTCCCCTCACTACTGTAACTAACAAAACGCTCTGTTAATTTTATAATTGCTTCCACTTAACAAGAGTTTCATTTGAATAACCATTTGATAAATAATGTTAACAGAGAATGCTAATTGAAAATAAATATTTTTCCTGAATACAGTAGTAGTTTTGGTTAGAAGGATCTTAAAGGATGATTAAATTGGTTTGTGTAATTAGGTATACGGTTTTCAATTGACTGTAATGAAATAATAACAATTAATAAGTTAATAAGACTCGGTAGCTAAGCGGTAAGAGAGCGGTGGACCGGACATCCAAAGGTCGCGGGTTTGATTCCCGTCCGAGAATATGATTTGGTGCGAGTTGTATTTTTTCTAGGGTATTTTTAAGTATTGTATAAAAATAGCATTGTGAATGTTAAAATCTCAAATTTAAAAATTAATAAGTCATCACTAAAAACTTACCAGTTTTGAAACCTGTATGAGGTAGATTTTAAACACTAGATTAAGAAGGGTAGGGTTTAAGTCATCCTTAAGCACAAGGGCGTCTGCAGTTTGAACAGAAAAAGACATTGTAGAGTTTATTCGGTATTAATATTATACCGAGCTTGTTAGTCACAAGTATAAAGCTAATTTGTAAAAATCTCGGTACTTGGTCTCTCTGCGTTCTTTATAAAATAAGTATGTTTATTTTTTATGTATCTCTTGGTACCTAGCGAAAACTTAATCAAATTCACGTTACTAATTTTATAGCCGTGTTAATATGCATTGAAAATAAATCGTCTATGCTAGGCAGGGAGTAAAGAGCACAGAGTTGATTCAGCGTCCAAAATTATGACCGAATACCTACAACTATATACGACCTGAGTGGTGCAGTGATCAACATGCCGGTCTACCACGGAAGAGGTCCCGGGTTCGATTCCCGGCCGGGCATAAATTGAAATGATGAATTTTAATTTCTGTAACGGGTCTGGGTGTGTGTTACTATGTATGATTAGTATATCCGTTGTCTAGCACCAAGTTTTGCTTAGTTTGGGGCTATATGGCGCTGTGTGAAATTGTCCAAGCATTTATTATTATTTTTATTCAAAACATACGTTAATTCATTAATCCACATTACGAGTGTCTTCGTTACTTACTTCTATTCTTTGTGTTAAAAAGGTATTTAATTTATTACATCATCTTTTATACAGTTCTTTTGTTCTCATGCCATCCCTGTCCTCATCATTTGGTCCTTATGTCCATAATGTACCCAGTCATTGGTGAAAATGTCCTTTTTAATTACTTTTTAGATTCGGAAATTATGTATGTTCCTTTTAATTACTTTGAGGGGATATAAAATCATTTCCGGGGTCAGCTGAAACGCTTGCAACTTTTCCGCTTTAAGGCCCCTATATACCTCAAGTGGCGCCCTCATTTTAACTAAATTTATTGCTCGCTAAGTACATAATGTATCGAAAATTCACATGTACAAATTGAAGCTAAGGTTCTATAGTTTATTTACAAACAATAACTTCATTGAAATACAGTTCGTTGTAGTAGTAGTTCGCAAAAGTGCTAAAAGTGGCCACTTTTAGCACTTTTGCGAACTACTACTACTACGAACAAAATTTTACAGAGGTTAATTGTTTGTAAATAAACTATAGAACAATAACTTCATTGAAATACAGTTCGTTGTAGTAGTAGTTCGCAAAAGTGCTAAAAGTGGCCACTTTTAGCACTTTTGCGAACTACTACTACTACGAACAAAATTTTACAGAGGTTAATTGTTTGTAAATAAACTATAGAACCTTAGCTTCAATCTGTAAATGTGAATTTTCGATACATTATGTACTTAGCGAGCAATAAATTTAATTAAAATGAGGGCGTTACTTGAGGTATATAGGGGCCTTAAATGGCTCGTCCACGGAAATCCCTTCAAACATGAAGTTACAATGGCACGTCACAAGTTACTCTTCGTTTGCAGCTGACAGTTTGAAATTAAGTTTTGGAGAAATGTCCGGTGGGATTTATGCTGTGATTTATTTAGTTTATGTTACATTTTATTTAGTTTTGATTTGGAGTGTTTGTGCAGTACCCTTGGCACGAACAGCTATCGAGAAAAATAGCGCACGTAAAAGTACTCGATGGATTGATCTCTATGGAAAATCTCATTTCACTTTTCGGCGGTAGATGGCGCTGAACAAATTTCCCGTACAAAATTACTCTATTGAATGTTTTTACGCGCGTTATTTTTTTCGACAGCTGTTCGTGCTAAGGGCACAGAACTAAAATTAAGCGATATATTTCTGTTGTTTTTTGAAGATACTTAACTAATTATTTGCTAACAATCAATACATAACTAAAACTATGTACCTGCCAGGAATTGTTTCTTATTATTTGAATCATTCTTTTTTTCACATATTTTTCGCCACACTAACTACTCAACTATGTCAACAACAATTAGACAACAATAAAAAGTATCACAAACTAAACTGGCACCCTGTTGCGAGTGTAATAGAAGTTTATTGTTAATGGGAGCTGTTTAGTAAAATAGTCTTGGATTAATATGAAAAGATATAATAATTATAGGAATAATGTTGATTCAAGGTCAAACCACTATTGTAACTTCGTGACGTTTATGATAACGTTCCCAAAAATATTTTAGATAGAATTTCATTTAAACCACTCATACACCCGAACTCATAAACAATACTCAAGCGACCCTTGACTATGCGAACGCACTGAGTTGAAAGAGCTCTGTGATTGGTTCGTTCGTTTGTGTTACTTAGGTATTACGTTTTTGGGACCATGTGCGTACGCGCGCACTGTTAGACCTCATAAAATACGGGTGTTATTTTGCGTTTGTCTTTATTCTTTTGTTTTATGATAAACTATATCGGGATTTACACCATTATCTGTTTATTTTTCTTCTATATTACGACGCAGTTGCATGCGCTAAGAACATGTAAATCTCGATACTGTTTATTCTAATAACGTCAATAACCATATAAAAACATTCAATCTGTTTTATGATATTTATAATTTCTCGCTATGTCTCTGCTCTCTTCGATCTATTCCTTTCGAATACCAAAAACTAATACCAATGGTATTTGTTTATTGGCGTTATAAAAATTCTATTCCCAATAAATACCAAATTTATTAAAACTTAAATTGAAATTTTAAAATTTGGTATTCGTTGGGAATAGAATTTTTATAATGGTAATAAAGAAATACTATTTGGTATTAGTTTTTGGTATTAGAAAGGAATAGATCCTCCCTTCTGAGATGATGTTGTTAAATATTGATACCCGTCATTGTATAGAAAACAAAAGATATTTCTATTCAAAATAGGAGGTACCGCAAAAGTGGTTATTCTATACATACGCTGCTGAACATAAAAATAAGCCAATATTTTATTGACATAATATAAAGAAAACACATTCTAAATTCGTATTTGCCAATATCAAATAGGTTTATACCGTAACAGAATGTTGTAAACACCGGGTGCCAATTTCCTAAATGGTGCCAAGAAAGATACAAATTGTTATTGTAACAAAGGTCCCAGCTGCTGTACCGTATAAACAGTAACAATAAAGGGTCGGACTTGTCGTTACTATAAGCAATAACGATAACCGACCTTACGCTGACAACGTAATTGACATGCCACGGTTACGTGACGAGAGACATTTATTGTTAGATTGACATTAGTTTTGGAGATAGTTTGCGTTTAGTTATATTACAACCTTATTAAAATGGTAGAAGAAATAATTACTTGAACATAATCAACATTTCTAAGCACGAATATCTATCGAGAAAAAAATCACGCGTTGAAAAATTCGATAGACTATTATTTTGTACGGTAAATTTATACAGCGCCATCTACCGCTGAAAAGCAAAATGAGATTTTCCATAGATAATAATAATTACTCTTTCGAGTATTTTAACGCCCGTTTTTTTCCCGATAGAATTGTTCATGCTAGGGTTTGAAATTAATGAATATCTGCATAGTAAATAGTGAATCGTAACAGAATCGATGTCAAATATTGAAAATTATACTTTTTCGCATATACTTTTCGCATATAATATTATGAAAGGATAATTTATTAGTCTTTTTAAAAGCTACTTAAAATGTATGTTAATATCTACCACTATTCCATCTTTAATGTCTGCCAAAATCTTACTCCATTTTATAACTTTCAAAAACACTGTTCAGAATAATAAGCTTATAAGTACCCAAGTCCATTAAGTCCGTGGCAAAGTGCCAATGAAGCTTATTTTAGAAATCCATTAAAAGTGTCACTTGCGAAAGACCATCTCTTCCTACTCAAAATAAGTGCAAAGCAAACAACCACCCTTTGTTCAAACAAAGTGCAATGCAAACTTTTTGATTTAAATTAAAAAAAACCCATTATACGTCAAGCAGATAGTAGCAGAGTACAAATTCCGTGAGAACCTTTTTCGCAGAAAAACTATTTTAGGCTCAGTGAATGCATAAAACCAAAGTGCAACCCTTCCAAAACGGAACTCACTCGCAAAATTGTTCCCAACATCTTCAATCAACATTTCATCATGTGGTTGGTCTCTGCGGAGCTCCTTGCCAGCTACGGCTATCCCTTGTGACGTCATTATGGCGTGAATACTACTAGCCAGTAGGAATCCCCCGTCATCGCCAACATAGGCTCTATATGCGGGAGTATCGTAAATGATTATTGTTTGCGACCATCCGAATCTGTGGAACAAATATGAGACGTGTAGCGCCATCTGTTGGTGGGTAGCAACATTAATGAGGATAAGCTTTTCAGTTTTCCACGTACCTAGGTCTTGACTTAAAATGCTTTTAAAGTATATTCTTACACCTAATAAAATTAAGCTTTTAATACATTATTCTTCAATATAACAGTCAGTCCTAAAACTACATAATTTGGTGATTTTTATACACTATTATAAAATAAGTCGTCGATGCACAAACATATGCCGCCATCTGTCGTCTAGTAGAAAATTCGCTACAAAAACCGTAGCAACGTTCGTAGTTTGTTTTTTCTTTATTCCGCTATGAATTTTGTTCGTGTTTACAGTAACTTTTTAGAATTTTTCAAATGTTTGTCTTTTTAAATTTTGGGATGAAGTCCAAAATTAGACATTTGTTTTTTTGTTAAAACGTAGGTAGGTACGTAGAGTTCCTATTTTTTTCTGTAACCAATAATAAAATTGGTACTAAAAATTTGAAAGGATACTTGGAAAAAATATTGTGCGCGGTAATTAAGGATTAATAAAGATTTTCTTTTCAAAACACGCAGGTACTTAGTCTACCACAAAGAAAGGTTTGTTACACATATAATAAAATAATTAATCTAAAACACAACAATCTTTAAATCCCACTTACTTGTATACTTGTAGCCGAGGTAAAACTTCAGGTTTTCAGTGTAGTTCAGCCCGCCATCTGACGTAGTATCCCATGGTGTGTAGAGAACTTCCTCGAGCTTCAAAAAGTTCGCGAAGGTTTTCATCATGAGGTGGCAGGTGGACTTGCCGGCAATGTGCAGCTGCGACTCGGGGTCATTGATGAGAAGAAGTTGCCGCCAGTTGAAACTAGATGGCGCGGAAACAAACGTGTTAGTGCAAAGCCACACTGTGAGGAAAACGGTGCGAGAAAATTACATGAAAACTTACATCAGGGATTAAAACCTTCTGTAAAGCGTGCTCAAAATATAATGATATAAGTTTATTTTATAGCGCATGTATGTAGTTTGGAAACTTAAGCAGCTCAATATGTCGGTTTCAGTACAATGTTCAATCACATGACTCTTTCCGTGCTGTTATTAATAATTATTATAATAATATTTCGCTTTACAGCATCAGTAGAGACAATGTACAATTACTAGATGCTGTATTACCCCAGTATTTATTTTATACTTACTGTTGCGGCGTCCAGCCTCCTTCAGCTATGACTGACAGGCTGACAGACATAATAATTATGACAGATGATGAAAGGAATGACGTACCGGAGAGACGGAGAGACGGACAGACAGATGACTATAGATAACGGACGGACCTGAAGACTTACTTACGACGACAGACCGACAACTGCGACAGAATACTTACGATATCATAAAATATAATAATTTTACAGCTTTATAAAAAGAAAACTTAAAAAACAGCTTTAGTAAAATGAAAGTAAGAGAAAACTTGAGTTTAATTAAAGTATTATGCTAGAAACATATTCGGCTTAGGTAAATAGGATAAGATCTTAACACGTATATCTAAGATCTTTCTACAATCTGCTTAGTCATCCTAAACACGCTATGAGCCTTCCATTCATCTTTGTAAAAGGCCATACATTAGCTTAAAGTACACAAAACCTTTTAACTAACAAGGGTATCAACATTTCGCAAAGACCACAGTGGAATTTATAGAAACAGTAGACTCACATTTCAAATATAGCTAGCATCAACTACTTATAAATAAAATTAACGGTATGGGCGATTAGAAAATCTTTAAAATAAATGTTTGCCTAAACTATAAACAAAGATCAATTAAGAACACGTTGTAATAGCAAAATAGTTGATAAAAAATAAATACTCAGACTACTCAAGGCATACTATTACTTTAATCTCCGAACATCTAAAATACTTCAGTATAATCAATAAGGAAAACAAACAAAGATAATTTGATAACACTAAAAGCCTCTGAATTTAGCACTTTAGTTTATATTCAGTCATAGATAAATACCATAATGTGTAACGTGCACAGTTATATTATACGAAAGTTTGATAAAGTGTCAAAAGTATCAGAGTAATAAAATAAAATTGGTCTCGCTGGAGTTTGTTAAAATATTTTCTTTACCAAATATGTCAAAACTTCAATATGCCGATGATATCAAGAATGATCCATCCTCATAAATTATTACCTACGTCAAATTAATTTCACAAAATTTCTCACCTTAGTGTTGCCTTATTGTTTTATTTAAAAAAAAATTGGCGTGAGCGAAATTCGACTTTCATCTCATGCAAGTGTTTACAAATTTTAGTTAAAGATTAAGTTTAAGTGTTAAGGGCAAATTATTAATGCTTGAACAATATTATGCTCAATAATGTTAGTAAAATTCACTAACTGACCTGGCTAAACTTCTAAGGAGACTTTAAATGGAAAGGACTAAAAATCATTTTATTTGCTTAAACCTACGAGTATACCTACTTGATCTAATTTTCTACATAAATCGTACATAAACACTGTCTGAAATTAAGCATCCCACAAACATAGGTGATAAAATTAAATAATTCATCAGATTTTTTATATTAATTCCTATAAATTCACACACAATAAAACTTAGAAACCAATAAGAAGGTTTATTTTCAGTCACTTATCTACTCCAGTTTTCCATCAAATGGTTAACCCACTTCACTATCTTATGTATTCCGAATCGGATCGTTTCAGTTCGCTTGACTTGTGGTTCGGCAATTCCCAACGATTATATACTCTATGCTACAAAAAATAAAGTCTTTATAACAAGGGTCTTGATTTACTGCGTTAAGTAGATACAACGAATAAGGAGGTTCTCTTTGTATTGATCTGTATATGGATCAGGACACAACACCGATGATTGATATCGTGTATTATTTCAATAGAAGAAATTTTGGAAATTCTTTTTCATTCAGCCTAATATTATGATCAGGAAACAATACAAAAGTAGGGTGGAAAAAATTGACTATTCAAAGCTGCGGATCTATAAGTTCAATTAAATACAAACTATTTTAACTTGAGTTTTTGAGATGTAGACCCTACTTATTGCAGAAAAATCTTATAGGTGGGCTGGGCTACCTTTTTTTCCTGATAAGGTGAGCTCAAGGACAAGACTTCAATAACAAGTTTGTTTTATTATTAAAACGTTTAAATTTTTTATTTAGAACCACAATAATTATTAATTCTTACATATATTATGTGAAATAAATTATTTGTTTTGAAAATAAAGACTGAAATTAATTTTCCAACAGCAATCGACTCGCAATCATAAGTTGAGTAATGAAAAAACAGTTGTAATGTTAAACTTCTAAAGAGAATTCAAGATGTCGCCGTTCGATAGATTTAACTACTTTTCTACTTGATGATATTTTACGATTTCCTAAAACTTAGTTCTTATTTTTTTTTTATAAAAATGGTTCGTCTACTCCTAGCACGAACAGCTATCGAAAAAAATAACGCGTAAATACATAAATTTGTACAGCGCTACCTACCGCCGAGAAGCGAAATGAGATTTCTCATAGATAAATCCTCTATCGAGTACTTTTACGCGCGTTTTTTTCTCGATAGAGCACGAACGTGCTAGGGGTACAGATTTCATTGCCAGAAGAATCACAAAAAATAGCAAATCCACATCTATATTTTTAAATCGGAAATTTGCTCTATCATTGAAACCGTTTGTCAGTTGTTACTTCTCAAATCAAAGCCTAATCCAAAAAAAAATAAGATTGTGACTCCCCACTAATATTCCCAAAGCCGTCTTTAACCTATTTGAGGGCCTGGGCACATTAAGATAAGGGGGCCCCTATGATCTTGACTTAAGCTAGTGAGCAAGTAGTATTTGTAGTCAGTAATTATTGTTTAAGTTTTCGAAATACCTAAATAAGTTTTATATGTTTTTTAATAATAAGCATCCATTATCGTGTAGCGATCTGGCAGGAACTAGGGGGCCCCTATCGATAGCGGGCCCCTGGGCACGTGCCCAGATTGCCCAGTGGGAAAGATGGGCCTGAATATTCCCTAGTGAAATAAATTTAATTCAAGCTTGGATGACTAAATGATACATTGGCTGACAGCTCGAATCACAGTTGAAATGCTAAGTCCCTTAGGGCTTACTGTCTGGCGAAGCCTGAGCGGTTTCATTCCTTTATTAGTTTCACAGAAATCGCATTTTTAAGCCCATTCGAACACGACTGATATCAAACTTTCACGTTGCCTATGAAAAAAATGGAATCATGCAAATTATCGAATAATAATGTTCGGGCGAACATTATTTTAAATAATATATAGAGTTACTCAAAAAGCAACATTGTAACTTTTTTCTGGCTCTCGAGGTTTTTTTAACTTAGGTCTATTTTTCAAGAGCTTAGCATCTCAGGTATTACTTTAAGAGGCGCCATAAGAATTCTGAAAGCGTCGCAAAGATCAAGATTATTAATTCTCTTTAAAGAAAGCGGATTCGCCTGCTTTATGATAAAATGTGCACAGACACGAAGAGTTGAGACAACAAGAATGTAAATTACCACCATTTATAGAGAAAAAAAATCATTCTGAATATAATTTGGGTCAAGAAACAGTTGTTCCATACTTACAGCAAGTATGGAACGATTGTTTCTTAAAAAGAAAGAAACTCACTAAGTTGAATATGAAAATATCTAAGAAGTAAGTATTTCATAGGTTTCGTCTGCACGCACGCTATTAATATGAAAAAATGGTCAAGAGCGAGTCGGACTCGCGCACTGAGGGTTCCGTCCTTTCCATCATCATTCTGAAAAAGTTTACTATTTAGAGACATCGTTTTATTTCTTTTTATTTTTTTTACATTTTTCATCAAAAATCAAAAACTATGCGGCCTAAAAAATGTTGAAGAATGTGCAAGCAGCGCTCTTTCATATGATACCCCATATGCCCTAGTAGCTTCACTTCGAATTTTTAAGAACCACTTTCAGTCTCTGTTGCAAAAAAAATCTCTCTTATTTGCCAAATAGTTTGGCAAACGTCATCTAAAACTATTCCAAATTTCAAGTTGATAGCATTGGTAGTTCTCGAGATATCCAGCCGTGACAGACAGACTGTGTCGCACCATTCCTTTACATAAACATTCCTTTTTACCATTTTGGTACGGAACCCTAAAAAGTATTGCTTACAGCTCCCTTACCAGTACCCCTAGCACGAACATCTATCGAGAAAAAAACGAGCGTAAAAGTACTCATAGAGTAATTCTCTATAAGAAATCTCATTTCACTTTTCGGCGCTAGATGGTGTACAAATTTCCCTACAAAATTACTCTATCGAATGTTTTTACGCGCGTTAAATATATTTCGTAGGTAATTATAGTTGTTTTAAAACTCATTCCATGACTCAAACAAAGATGCAGTTGAACATCAAATAACCTGTAAATAATCTTAATTATTGATGCAATAATTCAACATTTTGTAATGTGATTTTAATTAAAATTTGATATTTGATCATGTAAATTGGTTTTCATAATTGATTTGTGATTTAATTAAATGCTTTTCCACATTGGAGTGTATATGTTCTGACATTGGCCTCAGTGACAAGGGGTGTGATAATCAAGATTGTATTTTTTAATCTAGTAAACTCACAGCAAGCATTTAGTCCCTAGCTTGTACCCTACAGCTAAATAATAAACATAAACAAGAATACAAAAATCCATGACTTAGGAGCAGCAACAGACTACGACAGCAATCAAACCTGTGTACGACTTTTTTCCCTAAAGAAAAAACTGAACGATTTAAAAGTACTTCAAAGTGCGTGTGTTTAATTCATCAACGCCCGAGCGGATGCATGCGGCCGGCCTCCTGCTGTGTCCTGATTATGTAACTCTGTTTAACAACTTTTGATTGAAACTGACAGTAATCGCAGTTACTAATAAGACTAATTTGAATGTCCCTACTAAGTTACCTAGAATATTCACATATAACTTATTTGTAAGTAAGCACTCCAGAACCAATTTAGGCCATTTCTTCCTTTAAACAGAATGTTTTCCCAATATAATTCGATGTCTAAATCCACTAATGTTGATATTTATTTTGATAGCCTAACAAAATTAAGGTCCACATGTCTGGGTTCCACTAAGTATTAACTATTTTTTCTATAAATTCTTTATCGCTTTATTTTTATTTTATCATTTATTTTATTTTAATTGTTGCTGTTGTTTCCTGAGCATGCAGTTGTCACCTATAATTAAGTTTTCACTAAGCTTTGTACAACTAATTTTGTTAAATTTTATATCATAATGTCAGTGTAAACTTGTTGGTGATCTAATAAATATAAATATACATTGCTGCTTTAGTAAGAATCAATGTGACAAGTATGTTACTTAAAGCAGCAATGTTACTGCGATACCTGACAGTTTCTTGATTGCAACAGTTACATAATCAGGGGGCAGATAACAATGGGATATCTGTATTGTATCTCATTTTCCGGGCGTTGAACGGTTAAATAAAAAAAATTTCATTTTCATTTTCTACTCTACGTTTACGCTAGAGCCGTCAGAACACGCGTTTTGCAATTAAATAGTTAAATACCACAAATTTTACGACACCGCACTTCATTTATTTAGCTCATTAATTCATAATCTTTAAGCTTTCACAAACACTTCAAACACTTCATAAAATTGAAAAGAGTAAAACTTTTTCCCAACCTTCTGTAATCAATCATCTTTTTGACAGCCCCTTTGTCACTCACCAGTTACCATCACCACGTCATCAAATAAGGCTTCCCGCCTAAGAGCGATTAATCGCTAAGCAATTTTTGTCGCCGAGAATGAGTTCAATACGTAAACGCCCACGAGCTACAAAAAGTAGCTCAACGACTAATCGCCCGCTAAATGACACTGACAAGAGTGACAGATTGTTTACTTAGCCAGCTACAAAAAGTCGCTCGTGGGCGGGAAGCCTAAGAGTTGAATAAAAACCGTTCTGAACCTGTTGCTGATATTCCGTGTAAAAAAAATCAGCTGTTTTATACATTTTGATATTTTCGTAATTAATTTTTGTATGAAACAGCTGATTTATTTTCGCGATTTCAAAGTTGGTCCCATAGTAAAAGTTGTATAGTTTGATGGTCCCTATCTACCATACTCAGCATTAGGGGTACTTTTGTAACACGTTGTATAACTAAATATTCTGTAAATATTTCAAGCATCTACCTGTTGCCAATCTCAATATCGAGCAAAAACGAGCAAAAAAAATCATGTTTGTTGTATGGGAGCCCCCTTATACATTTATTTTATTCTGTTTTTTATAGCAGCCACAGAAATGCATCATCTCTGAAAATTTTAACTGTCTTACTATCACGGTTCATGAGATACAGCCTGGTGACAGACGGACAGACAGACGGACGGCGAAGTCTTAATCGTATGTACGCTGTCGTATGTACGCTTTGATTGGAAATAAAATATAGTTACCTGAGGTGCTGTTAACCGTATTTGCTTAAAGCAATTACATAATTAAAACTTTTCAAACAACTTGTAATTGAATAATTTTTGTAAAGAAAATGTTTCGTCATTAGTCTAGAAGTTTATATAAGAATTGTGATAGCGATGAAATGGATGTCTTAAACATACATCGAGAGAAAAACGCGCTTAAAAGTATTCGATAGAGCAATTATCTATGAACAATTTCATTTCGCTTTTCGGTGGTAGATGGCGCTGTACAAACCTATACAAAATTACACTATCGAATGGTTTTACGCGCGTTATTTTTTACGATAGCTGTTTGTGCTACGGGAACCTACTGATCAGTTAGGTTTGTATGGCGATTTGAATTTCTTCCATTCACTCCCTGGATGGCCATCATCAGATTACAGCTGGGTCAATCCTTGGCGGAGAACCAAAGCTTCAAAGTTACCTCGTTTGAATGAAAATCGACTAGAGTTCTTAATTATAAGGCCTTAATTATAAAAATACATTTTACTCTTATTAGGAAAGTTTGGTATGTATGACACGCAAACTTAAGAAAATAGGCGAACTAGAATTAACATAAATATTGTTTATAATATTATTCTCGTTTATTAATTTATAATATAATTCTCGTTTATTTATTTTATTACATAATCAAAATGATTCAGCCCTATGTAACAGAAAAAAACTCTATGATCGTTTCTGGTATCAAAGGAACATAAAATTAAAATTAAAAAAAAAACTACTACTGGCTGGAATAAATAATTTTAAACTGGCGATAGTAAAAGATGTTTTACGAGTCCCAAAACTCTGTTATATCAAAAGGATTTATCGAAGGTTTGGTAATAGAGAGGTATTAAGGTATGCCTGAGGGTACTACTAGCTGTGTGGCTGGGAATAATTAAATTGTGAAACCGTGTTATCAGCAAGCTTAAAGTAAGCACCTCAATTAAAGATAATACATTCAAAATGAAATAATATTCCGTTGTGAATCCTAGAGTACTGTAAGGATAGTTAATTTGTAGGCTGTGATTAGCAGATAATAAAGTTTACTCTGTAAGTAAGCCTTTTTAGAATGGTTATGATTATTTGAAAAGTAAATTAAGAAAGAAGGATTGCGATGTAGTTTTGGACGGATTCGGATTTGGACCGGCATTGCGAGATCAGTAGGGAATATTATAAAAAATAAACGGAAATAAACTATTTTATCCTATCTTCTGTTTAATTTCATAGGAGACCTAATAATGGTCTTCACAGTACCGTTTTTTTTAGTTTCTGTGTTTCTTGTATAGCTATTATTTAAGAGAATTAAATGTAATCTCTCTCAAATAATTAATCTCATGTTTAATAAATAAACATTAGATCAAATCTTGATCTATATGTATAATCCGCGGCCGATGAGAATGGGATGCTACCTTTTAGAACTGAGACGCTCACAGTTCGTCGGTCAGCCGTAGCGTCGGCAAATTCGCGTAGATGCTCGCATAATATTAGTTGTGTAGAACTGTGCGCGTGGATTTCTGCTCGAGTTTGATTTTAAATGCGAGATTTATATATTATTGTGTGAATATTTTAGTGATTAGTTAATAATAAGTGGAAAAAGGGGTAAAACTTTTAACCTTTTTTTAAATTTATTTTTATTTACCTAAATAGATTCAAAATTTTTTGCTAACGATACTTGATTGCTTAACTTTTTTTATTTACTTTGACAAGGTCCCATCCCATTCTAATCGCGCGCGGATTATACTTATGATGACTTTCGTGTTCAATTGGCTTGTACACCGGTTTTCATGGTTTGAATTCAGAACACTAAAGACGGCCATCTTAAAAGTTCTGAATTCAAACCCAAGCCCAACCCAGGGTCAATGTTCATGGTGTTGCCATCGCTGAGATCCTGGGTGTGATCCTCGGCCAGGTTACTCCTTTAGGGTAAAATAATTGCCGATCTAAAAATGCTTATTATGGAATTTCACTCGTTCATTCATTCATTATTGTCTCTGGTCTAGGTGTTTGTGGTAACACAAGTGGAATTAAACCTAAATTCCTACAGCGAAAGGAAATTGATGATTCTTGAAAATGTCTTAATCAAAGATTCCGCTTGTAGTGCCATTACCTACTAAAAATTTATATCATCTCCTAAGTGTTATAAGAAAATGCCTGCACGATAATGGCTTGTGTAACACGGCGAAGTAATTACTTATTTACGTACGTATTGCGAATTGTGGTGTTCCGGTCCATATTAAATAACTAGCTTCCGCCCGCGACTTCGTCAGCGTGGACATAAGGAAAATCCCTAGGGAACCTTTAACCGGGATAAAAAATACCCTATGTTTTAATCTAGGCTATAAACTATCTGTGTGCCAAATTTCATCTAAATCCATTGAGCCGTTTTAGCTAGGAATGTCAAAAAATTACGATGTACACTGTTAATTTTTAAGTATATCTAAAAATTAATGTACAACTTTTACTACGGGGCCAACCACGGAATCGCGAATATTCACTAAATCGATGTTTTTGATTAAGATTTGAAATAACGTCCTTGACTTTACGTAGATACTGATAATATCATTGAGGATTAAAACATTAGAAATTTAAAACGTTAATTATTTCTCAAAAAAATATCGATGTATCGATATTTTGTTTCCCGATATGTCGAAATAGATTTCGATATTTTTTAAATACTGATGTATCGATATATCGATATTTTTTTCACTTTGGACATCCCTAGTTCTAGCGTGACTTGGACGAATAAACCACGTGAGTAACAGACATCCAAAAATCTATACATCCAAATATCGTAACTTTTTTGTTATCCATTTATGTGTCTGTCAAGACACTTTTTCTAAGTAACGCGTGTAGGTTTTATGTCGAAATGTCTATCAAACTTTGGTAAACAGCACAGCTATACAGGGTGGAAAAAAGACAGGAGAGAAAATATTGATAATGGCTTCACTGAAAGGAAACATTCCCTTATTAACCGACTTCTTTGTTTAAATAAGTAAGACTGCATTCAAAGATTTATAAGAAATGCAGTTTTACATATTTTTAAAAATAAATTATTATTTCCTTTCAGCAAAATTTGCCATCATAATTTTTTTTTTTATTCACAGCGGGTTAGCGCTTGGCCTACACCTCACCTTATGTTAAGTAACGATAAGGTCGAAGGAGGAATCGCTCTACACCCAGAACCCTCAGAACTGAGGAACTGGCTATCTTACCTCTAACTGCCGGAACACAACAATTTTTAAATTGTTGTTATGGCGTCAGATTTAGGTAAGATGGTGGTAGCTACCCAGGCGGACTTGAAATTAGCCCTACCACCAACCAAACCGAGTACAAATGTGGGGGGTCGTGGGAATCGAACCCGGGACCTCTGCCTCTTACACGGGTAGGGGAACCACTAAACCATAGAGGCGGTTAAAATTTAGGGTTCTGTCCTTCCAACTACCATCTTTTTTTTCACCCTGTATGCACGCCTACATAATAATACCAAGCTTCTCAAATCAATCAAAAAGACAACGCTCTATATGAGACATATTTTGACTCTGAATAGATAAATCATAACCAATTTCCATTGATCTAGAAGTATAAAATTTAGCAAGAAGTGAAGGCAAAATTTCATGACCGAAAAAAGGAAAATATCCGAAAACTTTTGTTGATAACTTACATTAAAAAAGTACGAAACCCTCTAACTTGCATTTTTGTCGAATTTTTCATGTTAATTTATATTCCACGCTTAATTTTTATAACGCAATTTAAAAGCACCAGAGATACTAACTTTTTTATTTGTATGGGTTCATAATACGGACAGCAAATTAAAAAAAATAAGTTAAAAGGGAAAACGTAGGTCTGTCCTTTTAAATTAAAAATACTCAGACCGACATCAAAGCGCTTATTTAAACATAACAGCCTAACCGGGTAAATTCCACCTAACATTGTTAAATCTTACCACATGCTTAATTTTTAATGCAATTAACATCACACTCGTTTGCTCGTTTTTTATTTGTGAAAGCTGCAACTGGCACAGATCACCCTCCATCGTTTGCCGTCGTGCAGATTTTAAAGCGTTAGAGAAATTAAGCGCTTTTTTTTCTCGATAGCTGTTTGTGGTAAGGGTACTGATGAAAAGATTGATTTTTGAGCTTCCAATGTGAACAACTAATGGAGAATTCTACTTTACAAAAATTACTGTAGACTGAAAAAGAAACAAAGAAACACAATAACCGAACATAATATTGAAAAATTACTTAGTATCTCTAAAAAAATCCTGAATAACACCATAAAACCTTATAAAATTAAAGTCAGATTTCGTAATTTTCAACGATAATGATATGTTTTATTATGCAAAAAGATAGTTTTTTATTGAACTAACACAATAACCGAGTACATTTTAAATAAATGATCCAGTGTTCTAGAAATCATTAAAAATGTACTAAAATTCGTAAAATTTCAGGCGAAGCGACAATTAAAGCTATGCAAATAATCAACCATATTCTGAAGAGATAGTGAAAGAGTAGATTACGTGAACTGCCTTGCCTTAACAACAAAATAACACACGTATGTGCAATGTTTATACGTTGGTGTTTCTACCATGCGTGATTTCTATACAAACTCATTTTATACACAAGTTAAAAATCTGCACGCACGCAGATTTTAATAGAAAAATTACGAGCCCTTGGAACTTTACGTACAACCCATGAGTTGATGCAAACGGTTTACGTTGCCGTAAACTATCGTCTTCTCTCTTTCACTCGCATTGACTGTGAGCAGTATATCCGATAGTTTACGGTAGCGTAAACAGTTTGCATCATCTCATGGTAGGGCCACTAGTGACGCATATTATGTGTGTGATCCGTCTTTAAAAACTATATCATTCAGTTAAGTTAATGTGAGTGGTGGATGTTAATATTCCTATTAGTGTAGCCATAGTTCAAAATATAATTAGTTTTAGAGAAAATTATTTATGTGAGCTGTTGTCTCTGCTCTTGTAATATGCTGTTTCGTATCGTCGGAAGGCGTAAATATTTTACTAAATTTGAACGCCGTTTTGGGCACCTCCATAAATAAAACACCTCTTTATAATCTGGTTTACTTTTGTACAGTGTTTTACAAATGAATGTAATTTACACCGGTAATAATTCACTCGTATAATTCACACAGTAATCCTTTGTAATTTAAAAAGCAGATGCTTGAAATAATATACATTATCAATACCCGTAGGGCGAACAGCTATCAAAAAAAATAACGCGGGTAATAACATCAAATAATGTAATTTTGTATGGGAAATTTGTACAGCGCCATCTACCGTTGAAAAACGAAATGAGATTTTTCATAGACAAATCCTCAATTGAGTACTTTTACGCGCGTTTTTTTCTCGATAGATGTTCGTGTTAGGGGTACAGATAAATCATTGTCATTGTCATACCAGAGATATTATGGTTCCGATTTTTGTCTACATGCAAAGATAAGTTTGTCTTAAAAAGTCACAAATAAATATAGTATCGATATTGCAAAGAAATGTTACTGCGGGACTTATTTTCACACAGTTATTATTGCAATCAATAAATTTAAAACATGTTAAGAGCCTTGCAATTCACTATTCATAAAAGTACCAATTCCATGATAACACGACTTTTATAGTTATTATAACACAATATAACTTTCTACAGAAACAATAAATCAATCGCTCGTATCTTTATTATTAATATCATATTGAAATATTTATTATAAATAGGCCTTGATAAGAACGAATTAGCTAATTCGTCAGAGAGTTACTAAACAATAGATTGTAGATATCCATTCTTAATAATTTGTCTCCATTTGCATTTGTGTATTCATATAATAAATAAATAAATATTAGACAACATCACAAACATTGCTCCGATTCCAAAATAAGTAGCTAAAGCACTTGTGTTATGGAAATCAGAGACAACAGTGGTATCACAAACACTAAGACCTGAGCCAATATAGAAAAGTTCGTTTTCTAAATTGACCCAACCGGGGATCGAACCCGGGACCACAGAGATGGCGACTCCTTGAAAACCGGTGTACAAAGCCACTCGACCACGGAGGTCGTCAAAAATACTTATATGACCGTTAATTTTTAAACTTTTATTTAAAAAAGGAAAACATTCCTTCTTCTTGTCTGGAAATCACTAAAGTGTGCTTCAAAGTAAGATGATATGTCGTGACCAAATGTGATTGAAAGAGGTCTCTTCATATTTTCCCCTACAAGTTTTCCTCCAAGGAGGTAATATTTCCTTTCTTAGTAACGCCACTTACCCAACGTCCACTTCAACCGAACATTTTGGTGGCGGACACTTAGATGCTTTTAGCGTGTGATCAGAATATTCGGCTACATTGCACTCACATCGTTCGCAAACTTTAGTAATATCAAAGTTTAATTTGACTATCTCTCTCTGTGGACGATTTTAATTGCTTATTTATTCTAATTTGCTTATACAACATGTTACAAAAATACCCCTAATGCCGAACATGGTATGTAGGGACCATCAAACTGAACAACTTTTACTATGGGACCAACTCTCAAACTGCGAAAATAAATCAGCTGTTCACACATTTTGATATTTTCGATTTTAATTTTTGTATGAAACAGTTGTTTTTTTTCGCGATTTCAGAGTTGGTCCCATAGTAAAAGTTGATTAGCTTGATGGTCTCTATATACCATATTTGGCATTAGGGGTATTTTTTTAACATGTTGTATAAGAAATACTTGAATAGTAAGCTTATTAACGCAACTTATTTTGCCTTTTTCTTCAAAATTCAAGATTATGTCTGTGTGACATCGTGAATATCACTGTATAAAATTCCAGACTTATTATTTGAAGCAGAGCAAAAGATTGTGTAAATACCCCACACCGTATGTGCTATAAATCAAACGTATTCCACAAAACATTGTACCTTAAAAACTTAAGTATAGTGACTCTTATCCACTTACCACTTTCCACCGCAGTTCACCAAGACTCGCCATCATAAATACAAAAACCAACCTTATTACACCATCTTAACTATCGTATTCAAATGCGATACTCACTGTCTCATCAGATCTATCAAGAAGTAGGCCAAGTCCTTAAAGCCCAGTGGTCCAGCTCGGACCAGCATGTAGAATTCGTCCATACAGGTTTGTTTAGGCTTCACGAAATCGAATGTGAAACCACCAGTTGTGAGTACTGGAGTTCCGGTACTGCCCAGGAACTTGGTAATCCTGGCCACTGACGCTGCAAAGAAATATGACCCTTAATACGAAGAAGATTAGGGATAATAGGCAAGGAAAAACTGAGGCTAGAGTGACTTTGAGTTTTATATTATCTTCACTTAATTTACCGCAGCGTCTTTGGATTTCTCTTTGGTCTACCATCTAAATTCAAAATTTCAGTGACATTTTTTTTTATAAAACAAAATAATAACGATACACTTCATTAGCGGAAACACGTGCTTTTTTAACCCTCAACGCAGCTCAAAGAGTGGTTTTATAAAAACTTATAAAAACAAGCTTCAAACGAAGCCTATGTTTGTATGTCTGTACGTATATTCGTAGTGCCCAAACGGATCAAGCGATTACAATGCGGTTTTTTTTAATTGAAAAATAAATTAAATCGAGATCGTTCTTAGCCACGTTTGATGGAAATCCATCTAGCCATTATGGAGATGGCCGACCGCCTGCCGAAACGGTAAAAGATACAGAGGAGGTGCTTTTAATAAAAATGTATGTACTCCCTGGACAAAAGGTGCAATAAAAAATGGGGGCAAAAACATGGCCGCCAAAAATTAAGTTTATGTTTTTTTTTTATTACACCTAATTAACATCAAAAAATGAAAATCATTTTGAAAAGAAATTGTCCTAATGATGGGCAGAATACGTAGACTTCGGTTAAAGACTTTTTACACCCTGTATTATTAATTACACAACATGAATAAAAGAATAATAAACAAAAGAACGTATAAAATAATGCTTCTTCTAGCGCTCCACTACAAAAGAGGCGAAGAATAATCGAGGCTTTAAGAGATATTTGCTGAAAGTATGTGTCAGTATGATGGTAGTAACTCTAGGATTATAATCTGAAACATGGGTACAAAATAAATAGAGAGATTTAGGTACCGAGGATTATGAGAAAGGGTCTGACTAACATATAACTTATATTTCCTTAAAAAGTGGTACTGTCTGTTTAACATTTAACATAAACAGATACATTTGAAATAAAATTGAAATAAAACACTTTTTACTAATAGCAACGCGATTATTGATTTTCGATTAGATTTTTTATTTCCCGTCGTTTACCGACGACGATAAACACTTGTCTATTTACTTTACTGAAAAGTTGTGTCGATAAAATGTTTTTATGTCTACATATTATTATTATACAAATACATAAAAAAGGGGCGCTTAAGAGGTCGTAAAACGTACGGATTCCGGGCCCAAAGGCGCTAATTCTGAACGATAAAACCAAAACCGTTTCGTTGGCATTTAGGTTATTGTGACGGTTTTCTAAAAATCTACCACTTATAATTAATACTTACTATAACAATTCTCAAAGTTTCTTTTCGTAATTAGTGATACGAACTTTTTGTAAAAAAAAATCAAATTGTTTTTAGATTGAATTTATTAGACGAATAGGACCACGGGACTTTGACATGGTTCTGTGGTTCAACCATAAAAATAGTAGGACCACTACCCCTAGTGAAGGCCCGTAATCCAACTGGTTGGACAGAGCAGTTGGACCACTGCCCCGACATGGTTCTGTGGTCCAACTTTAAAAATAGTTGGACCACTACCCCTAGTGAAGGCCCTTAGTCCAACTGGTTGGACAGAGCAGTTGGACCACAGCCCCTGACATTTTTTAGTTGGACCTCTACCACTAGTGAAGGCCCGTAGTCCAACTGGTTGAACAGAGCATTTGGACCACTGCCCCCGACGGACTATTTTATTATCCATAAAAATACATCACATTCACTTCACCAAAACTACTTGTTATTTTTTTTAAACGAGAACCACCGTATTGTGTTGTAACACATATCCTGTTCTTTTAAATATACTTTAGAAAGTTCCCTGTTCGTGCTTCACACAGCTGTGACATAATATTTACCTAAAAATTAGATTGCATTAGAATTCTCATTTAAATTATCCGAAATTGTCATGTTAGGCACCCTTGGCATAACTGGCATTAACAAAAAAGTGTCATGATGAGTGACTTGAGATCTTTTAATTTTATGTCTCTGACTGCATTTTGTTCGCCTTTAATATTTTATACCTTTTCCATTTTTTCAGTTGATTTGGCTTTTTGATGCAGGCGCGGGTTTTTTTTATTTATTAATTTATTTTTATGTAATTTTAGTTATTATATATAACTGTCGTGATATACCTTTTTGAAATCTTTATGATAAGTCCTTTAGCTTGATAACCATATTGCAATATTAAAAAAACAAAATCTTTTTCACACTATATAATAGCACCTCACAGCCGCCATGATGTTTTTTAACGTTACTCACCTAAGAACACTTTGGCTGTCAAGACAAATCTATCAGCCGTTTGAAAGATATGAGGTAACAAAGAATATATACATATACAAGATACGCGCGAGAAACATAACCCTTTCCTTGCAGTCGCAATAAACGAAACTATAACGATTTATATAATACCAAATAATATACTAGAAAAAATACGACTCGCACCAGATCATGTTCTCGGACGGGAATCGAACCCGCGACCTTTGGATATCCGGTCCAATCCTCTGACCGCTGAGCTACCGAGTCACTCGCTACAATCTCAAAATTTAAAAAATTTAACGATTTAGTTTTGGTTGTATCGTTGAAAGTTAGCGCGATTGGCTGACCCGTTATCATCAGTTTGACAGATTACTTTGTCCGGTGACAAGAGATTGAGATACTGTCTGTCTGTACTAATCATAGTCAACCCCAAGATCTGTCCTATTTTAGTACCAGAAAATTAATATTACTTAGACTGGAGTCAAAGCTTGAAAAAATTTATCGGACAGTGTTTTTACTGGTATTTAAAATTAATCGTATTTTGACAGGTATTCCAAAACGAGGACAAAAAATTGAAATTAGTTTTATATTTTGCCAAATTAATATATTCTATTTTAAAGTCAGCATCAGGTTTTTAGTCCATGTTTTAGAATACGGAGGCTCCTTGACTTCCTTAAGTAAATTGGTAGTCTTGTATTGTCTGTAGTGTATAAGGAGAATTTAACATTTAAATAATTTTCTTATTTAATGATTTATGAAGTTGAACATATAAAATCTTATACCCTCTTTCAATTGACGGCTAAATATTAAAAAAGGAAGAAAGAAACAGCAAGTTGCTGACTTTCTTGTCGTTACTTTTCGGAAATTACATCTTGCGTCAATACGAACCATTACGTTTATAGGTGCTTAAAAAAATTGGGCACTTGTCACAAAAAAACTCCATTAATCTAAACGACAGGTTAGAAAATATTGTGTAAGCTATAAAAAGTACCAAAAAGCTTCTTCGGAGTGCACCACAGAGAGATAATTCACAATTTTGTCTTTATTTAAATTCCAAAAATCATAGTGCTTAAGCAAAAATCATAGTGCTTAAGCACTATGATTTTTTCCAATGGTGTGCTAGTGTGCAGACTATGCGCTCTTAAGTAATCAAACTTGATTGAAATATGACACTCGTACTATTATGTATTCTTAGATACGACTGAAACTTTAAAAACAAGCCTAAACCTTAAAGTTGTTTTTTTTTCAAAACAATAACTTTCACACTTTGGAAACGCGTATTTTACATTCTGTTTTAGGATATTCTATTTATGTCTGTGGCACTAATTTCAGCACTAAATTGGACTCTAAATACATGCGATATATTATTGACTACCTTTCAGCCTGAATTATTTCTCCTGCTTTAGATTAAGTATTGTTTGTAATCTCTTGACGTTTCGGAACTTTTTTATGGACCACATGAAATGATCCTTAAAATAAATAGTACACGCCAAGAAGATGTTTTTTTACTTATATGTTTTCCCTAATGTAAACACCAGACGTTCGAAGCCTTGATGGTAGAAAGTATAAATAGAAATAAGATTATATACAAATAAGAAGCTCGGTATAATAACGCAATTTGGGGAAACCACAAAGTGACACTTGTTAGTCGCTACGTCCAACACTGTTTGTACCCACTACTTCGAAACTGTGGTTTTATATCAGTGCAAATTGATATTATCCTCACGTAATATTAAGATAAATAATGAATTCATCAAAAGGCATCTAGGACTTGTGCAATGTATGAAAATATTTTCAATAAAACTACAATTGCCATCGTTTTGAACGAATATTCACACATACAACAAAACTTACATGTATAGCATACCTAATAGCAAGATATTTTCTATTCAAGATATTTTGTATCATTCTCAATCAAAGTACCCAAAACATGTTTAATGTGCGTGTAAATAATATTCAAGATAATTGAAATTCATTCAATAGCGCTTCTCAGACATTTCACATTTCAAATTGTTTACTGAAGCGCTCATGGCGGAGCTTGATAGACTGATCGTACTCGATCACGTTTGTTAAGCAACGGTCGGTCCGGTCAAAAAAAAGTGTCGGATGGGTGACCGTTACGTGACATTACTTAACGGTCACCCATATGAAATAACAACAACATTACAACTGAGCGCTTCCGTGCTTTGGAGGGCACGTTTGACCGTCGGTCCCAGCTGTAGTCATCTGATGACAGTCGTTAAGCCAAGTCAGAGGCCTTACAAGCGGCTTGATAAACTCTTACACCAGAGGTGGCCGCTAATCCTCATACGATAAGATGAAGAATTGTTTACTTAAGACATGATGAGACAATCGATTTTGTCACTTAGCCAAAGACAATAAAAGACTTCTTCAATACAAATACAGTTTAGTTTTCTCTGACACTAACATTTTTATCCACCAATTTCGATTTGTGAGCAACTGTAACACGTACAAGGAAAATTTCTCACACCATCTGTGCGGTGTAATCCGTTTACGTGTTTCTTGTATATAAAAATCATTTATCGGTAAAAGCCTTGTAAATAAATGACTTCGACAGCTCCATGCTCTACTTACCATGTACATTAATACACAAGTTCAAATATACATTTCGTCTATCAATATGTACTTATAACGTAAAACGATCAATATTCAATATAAATAAATAAATGCTTGGACAATTTGACACAGCGCCATCTAGCCCCAAACTAAGCAAAGCTTGCTATATGGGTGCTAGACAGTTCTGATATACTACTTATATATTTTTTTAAATATTACTTGTTATACATAGTAACACCCAAACCTGTGACAGAAATTAAAATTCATTATTTAAATTTCTGCCCGGCCGGGAATCGAACCTGGGACCTCTTGCGTGGTAGACCGGCATGTTGACCACTGCACCCTTCAGGTCATCGATATCCATATTTATTTTACCTCACAACAGCTAGATTGTACACAACCCGTTAATGTAAGTAGAGATCCAGTTACTAAATAAACCTGTTACTAATAGACTGACAAAGTATATTTTGAGACTTAGTTAATCTACTAAAAACTAGACTCAGCCGTTGTGGAAACATTGTGATCATAAGTATTAACTATTATAATATCAGAAAACAATACAACCCTTTTTGGGCAGTCGTGTAATTACAAAGCAATCATCAAAAGTCGAAACGACGGTCGTGAAAATACAAAGAAAATAAGGAAATGGACCATCAAAGTCATTATTTTGTCGGTCTTTGATTGGCCTCTTTGGAATAACAAAAAAGGCGTTAGTAATAAAAAATTTACAGGCTATCTTTTACCCTTTTGAACTATCGACCTTTACTTATTGAAACTTGAGAGTTCAAAGAAATGTTAAATGATAAGGAATAATTTATAGCCAAACAAAAGCTTTGTTAAATATAAAACAGTTTTAGGGATCCTAACGCAAGATAGTATTTAGTTTTTTTTTATTTGATATGACCCTTAGTGTCGTGGCTGAGTAACATTCCAAGAAGGCGTATAGAATCGAATCGAATAATTAATTATTTTCCGAAGATTCAGATACAATCATTTACAAAGTTTAAAGTGTTGAATCGTCCAAGCAGTTAATAACATTTGCGTGTAAATAGAATAAAAAATCTCGTCTACTTTCAAGTTTCAAGGAGCATTTCCGGCACTTGGCTCCGATTCTGATAGTAAAGTCAGTGTCAAATAGAAATAAGTATAGTATACCTGAGCTTTTTTCATTGTAGAATGCTATACAGGGTGAAGTCATTGGCAATCTTTATCATACCTATTCACAAACATTACTCTATGAGGTCTCACAGTGCCCACCCTTAACTACCAATCACACGTAATACATAAAACAAACGAACCAAGCACACAGCTCTATTTCAACGCAGTGCGTTCGCATATGCAAGGGTCGTTTTCGTTTGAATATTGATCTTGAATACGGGTGAAAGAATCTAACCAAGATATTGGTAACTGTTGCCCGAAAAATCGACCCTTGAGGGCATTTATACAGGTCGATTTTACGGGCGACAGTTATCAAATTTCTTAGTGGATGCCCAGGTAGTACGCCACAATTATACACAAGTGGGTATGCACACCTATAATATGGTACAATTAGGTATAAACTGCGCCAGGTATAAACTGAGGCAGAGGAAGTGACGTAGTTACACACAGTCTTACTTCATCTCCGCTATCAGTATTGAAAATAACGTTCATTTATCTTTAACTTTAACTGTTTCGTTTGCTAAAGTTAAGTTAGTTAAAGTTTGCAGAAACAAATTACGGTTGAAATGCACTATTATAATTTTGTGATGAGTGTGACAAAAAAAAACCTTCATTCTTTGCTTGTTACTACATAGAGTCGCACAACTGGATAGTGGCGTAAGCTTGTGTTCGACGACCTCTGTGGTCGAGTGGCTTTGTACACCGGTTTTCAAGGTGTCGCCATCTCTGAGGTCCCGGGTTCGATCCCCGGTTAGAAAATGAACTTTTCTATATTAGCTCAGGTCTGGGTGTTTGTGATACCACCGTTATCTCTGATTTCCATAACACAAGTGCTTTAACTACTTACTTTGGAATTGGAGCAATGTATGTGACTTTGTCAAATATTATATTATATTATTATTTTTGTGTTACTCTCGGAATGCCAGACCTTGTTTTCTTGGACCATGATGTATGCCAAGTTCAAGCCCAATCCGGTCAGTGGGTTAGTCTGTCAGTCAGTCAGAAAATTTGTAAGTAGGCACTTTAAAAACATAAATGTTACTGTCAATTATACCCTGACTGCGTAAACCAATTATTATTTTCTATCCCAAAGACAAGGGCATGTCAATAATAAATTAAACTTAAACGAGCCATAAAAGGTTTATTGCTCCACTGAACAGGTAAATAAATTATCTGGTTTTACCAAACTGCTATCGATTAAGTTCTAAGGAAATAATTTATGCGTTCTTTATTCTACTTGGCAGTTATTCGTTTTGTCCAATATGAATGAACTACCTCCGTGGTCGAGTGGCTTTGTGCACCGGTTTTCAAAGTGTCACCATCTCTGAGGTACCGGGTTCGATCCCCGGTTGGGTCAATTTAGAAAACGAACTTTTCTATACTGGCTCAGGTCTGGGTGTTTGTGATACCACCGTTGTCTCTGATTTCCATGACACAAGTGCTTTAGCTACTTTTGTTGTCTTTCAAAAAAATAAAATTAAGATATGCATCGACTTTGGTAATCGTTTATTATTCGTGATTGAATTTTAATTTGAAATTAGACACTTGGATAAACATCGATTCAGGAATTCATTTACAGAGCAAAATAAGAAGTTAAGAGAAAAGCGCTTGTACCGAAATATTGGTGAGCCAGGGCAATTTATTCGATCCAATTAGTAACATTTCTCTGTTTCATATTGAAAGTTAAGCATTTAAAAGGTGTTGAAAACATGATAATAAAATGAAAGGCTTTTCAATTGAATAACGGTACTTCAAAATTTAAAGAACTATTTACTTTAACTTACAAAGTATAATTAAGTTAAACTCGATAATCGATTTTTCGATAAATGACAAATAAATATTTTGAAATATTCCTAAGAACATAATTTTATGAAACATTTCAAACTTTAACTATCAAATTTGACATTCTGCTAAATGACACAATGAATTTGTCGTTTATGGGGCAATCGACCCATATCAAAAACCCCAATCAACACAGCAGGTAAGTACTAGTAACTACCATAGAATTAATAAAACTATTTTTTACATCGCATTGCAAATTTTTACTTCCACAATGTGTTTTTAAATATCCTAAATAAATTACCTGTGTTTATTTCCATTCAACAACACCCTCAAAACATTTAACAACAAACATCTGCAAAGTGATTTTGATGACTATAAATAATTCCAGGTAAATTAAATTATTTTATGTAAATAAAGTAAAAATATAGAACTTCATAAGTAAGTACAGTCATTGCCATTTGAGATTGAGATGTAAAGTTCTGATTACACAATACGGACCAAAGTCACCGTGATTAATGCTCCCAGGAAACTTTAGTTTTAGGGATAATTCACACACATCAGTCCCCACCAAGTGACCAATCAATCAAGACCCTTTCTCAGTGCAGCTTTACAGCAACCGTGTGTGTAAAAGAAAGAAAATAACATGGCTCTTTTATATTTACTAATATTATTAAGTATTAGTCTCAGAAAATCACTCGAATCTTATTTGAACACATTCTTTTAGGAAAAACCCGTAACCCTTTATTAAAGTTATGTCTTTGTTTAGATCTTTTACGAACAAGAAGGAATCATACTTTATTTAATAATGTTCTTTTATTACTAACAAAGTGCGAGTTCCGGGTCATAAAAATTCCAAGTTATCCATAATATTGCGAAAGTATGAGAGCAGTAAAAATTTCTCGCTTTGATTTAGTGTCAAATTATTATTCGAAGAAATTGCCTTTTTATGTCAAGCTAGTCTGTGAACCTACAATTTATAGAACCTGGGCCCCATTTAATAACGTGACAATTTGGTTTACTTTGTAGTTATAAGTAGTTTGTTTTATTTTCAAATTGCTTGATGCAATGGATATAAAATTTTCATGACAGTCAATGTTATTTAAATAGGGCCCTGGATACAACAATAAATTAAATGTCGTATAGCTAAATAACGCTCCAAGTCTGCATAAAAAATATCCAAAATTTTAGTCACTGGAAATATTTTTCAGTTATTGTTTTTAGTACTTACAATTAATTTAGGTGCTATTTAATTTAGTTTGTTTGAAAATAATGTTTCGTTCCTAGGAATTATTCGATACGTACTTAGTTTCAAAATACTCCTATGAACTTTTTAATTTATTGTCGTGTTGTCGTCTCCACTCCGTATGTTACTAAGCCCATCTCCTCTTCAACTTTGGATCTATCCTAGGAGTTATTTCCATCTGGTTATTCAACGAAAATCGACTTAATTTTGCACCTTATTACAACGCAATAAGGAAAAGATGTCAGCACTGCCAACATAACGCCATAGGTACTATATAACTACTAATGAAACGCATTTTACCTACTCTTAGGGGGAATGACCAAAGAGAATGTAATACTACGTTGAGATGACAAAATATGATATTTATTTTTCTTAATTAATCAATCAAATGCACTAAGGAGTTTCAATTCCGACGTCGAAGGCAATCGCCGCAAAAGTAGCTTTCTACCACATTTTAACCTTCTTAGGGGATAAATATAAAAACAATACGAAACACGTATTCAATTAATTTTGTGAAAGAATGTCTATTCCAAATTTCAAGTTAATTGGGCCAAGGAATCGCGTCCTCCCATACAAACTTTGCCACCTTGTTTCACCCCTTTAGGAGTTAAATTTCGCAAAATCCCGTCTTAGTGAGCACCTCCGCCCTAAAAGGAGCCCCCATGCAAAATTTGAGACTCCTAGCACTTGTAGTTTCTGAGATTTCGTGATCAGTGAGTGAGTGAGTGATTTTCCCTTTTATATATATAGATAAGTGGCAACTGGCAGGATAACAGAAAAAGGGGCTAAATATAAATTGCCATGTTGCCACGAATCTAGAATTTTAGGAGACAATATATAAAATGATACAGTTTATTTTAGCGTATGTTTATCACATCAAATGCATTCCATTTCAAAAAGCGGTGAAACTCTGCTATCTTTAGAAGCATCTAAAGATATTTAATAATCTTTTTAAAGCTATACCTATTTAAAGTAGACAACATCACAAACATTGCTCTGATCTCAAAGTAAGTAGCTAAAGCACTTGTGTTGTGGAAATCAGACACAACGGTGGAACTACAAACACCCAGACTTAGCTAATTTAGAAAAGTTCGTTTTCTAAATTTACCCAGCCGGGGATCGAACCCAGAACCGGCACCGTGAAAACCGGCGTACAAACCACTCGACCACGGAGGTCATCAAGGCATTACGGCCAGAACTAATAAATCAACCCACAGATTGGGATATGCCTTATCCAGATTGGTTGCTATGCAACTTTGATATTAATAAAGTACAGACGACACGATTTCACCATTGATTTTAAACGCGATTAAGATCACGTTTTGCATAATGTAGTTTAAGTGTCGAGTTTGATTCCCATTTATTCCAAATCAAATTCACCAGCTTATTGATAAAGTTGATACAATATTTTACAACTTGTTTAGTATGCAATTGTACATTTTTGTAACAAATTTTACTTCGTTGTTATGACAGTTGATGAGGACAGGGATGAAATAAGAACAAGTTGACTGTATAAGAGATAATATAATAAATTAAATACCTTTTTAACACAAAGAATAAAAGTAGGTAACGAAGAGAGCAGCAGATTTTATCGACAATTTAAAGTATAAAAAAGTGACTGACACAAAGAACATTGATTTTAAACTATAAAAAGAAAGCTAAAAAGTCAGCACAGCAAAGAGGTGCGCAACAACAGGGACAGCCTTAAACTCGTTTAGGGACAAATCGAGTTAAAAATCATTGGTAAATTGGCTCTAAGTGTTGCCTAGCAACTAATCTAGATCAGACCTATCCCTATCTGTGGATTGATTTTTAATTCTGGCCGTTGAACTTCTTCTAAACAGGCATATGCAATGTTGCTTATATACGATTACCTATTTGGTGATTCTGAAAACAACTTAACCGGAAAACTTGTTCAAATCAAGGGTTTACGCAATAAAGACTACTCTAGTCTATTTGAAACTAAATCACTTATTTCAATTTGATTTACTAGCCAATGAAACTCGATTCAGAATTAAAATTAATCTAATAGTTTTATGATGTGATGACAATAATTTACATTTGTATAATTGTATTCAGACAATTTAATAGATATTTTAAGTATGAAATATACATTTCTAATTTCATTTCAGAAAACACTCGCCCATCCATTAGGTTACAATAGTAATTGGTTAATTATTTCCACCATAGTAGATAGTCGTACATGTTATTCTCGATAATGAAACCATGTAAAAGCCTCATAATTTCGGTAGAAGTACCATCGTAACAAACTAAATAGCATTAATTAGCATGTTTCGTGAGAAAAGCTCTTTTATTACCAAGTTAATAGAATTAACGGAATCTATTTAGAATGTTTTTATAACGTACTTCTATTATTTTGTTTCTAGGCTCATCTTAACAATTGTAGGAAATTATCCTGGTTGAAAAACATTTCATTTTTATACAATATTAAATGATATACTAGAAAAGATACGACTCGCACCAGATCATATTCTCGGACGGAAATCGAACCCACGACGTTTGGATGTCCGGTCCAATGCTCTTACCGCTGAGCTACCGAGCCACTTGTGGCATCATCGAATTTATTCTAGTATGTCCCACTCTTACGCTTCAAGCCAGCGTTATTTCATCAATGTTAGGATTAGGAATTACTTCCACAATCAGTTGAAATATCTTTCCAGATATTTTGACAATTGATTGAGATGAAACAGCTGTCTGACAATATGATCTGTTGCGAGTCGTATTTTTTCTGGTATATTATTTAGTATTGTATAAAAATAGCATTGTGAATGCTGGAATCTCGAATTAATTTTTTTTATTTCTTGCTTGAATTAACTTAAATCGTACTCTAACCTCACAAAACAATGTTGTTTTAATCCTTTTATTAAAATTATGTGGTAAAGGTTTTTTTATTATGCCTTGAGGCAATAGAATAACAAGATGCAAATTAAAAAAACCAGACAAGTGCGAGTCAGGCTAACCCACTGAGGGTTTCGTTCAAATTTGTAAAGACTATATTTTCTATGATTTAGTAACAAATGTATAGTTTTCAGACTTTTTCTGTACTTGTAGTATAAGACGATATTACTTGCCAAATTTCATAGGTCTAGGTCACCTTTGATTCCCTTGAGAGTGTCGAAATATGCGTTTTTGCGGCATAAACGGTCGTATCTTTTTTTACGTTAACATAGCAGTTTGTTTTCTTTTCCACAGTTTCAAGGGTCTGTAGACCTAAATATGGTTTAATTTCAACTAGATAACTCAACGCGATCCCGAGATAAAGGGTCTTAACAGATAGTAATTATAATAAATAACTAAATGAATGGTTTTATTTTCTGCAGTGTTGTTAGAAACTATCTTAAATTTCAATCAGCACAAAAGCACTCGTAGGCAGCTACGAGCTCCGTAGTCGAGTGCTACGGGCTACGTAGAATTGAAGTCGCTACCTTCACAAGAGTTTAATTTGAACAATAAATTCTAAAATAAGTGCCCCAGCAGGGAGCACATTAATAATGGCTAGTATAATAATAATCTAATATTAAATAATGTATACGTAAATTTAATGTAACATACAGATTCTGCAATCCAGTTATACGTTGCAGCTAACCTGATTTCCTGACGGACGGACGCTGCAAATGCTATTACTGTCAGAGGTCGTTTACAATTTTCACGTAGAATTTTAAAAATATAAATCTCACCTTTAGTACTACAAAAAATAAAGGATCGCAATGCATTTAGTTTTTTTTCCTTTTTTGCAACTGGAAAATACTTAAAAAAATAATGTTAGTTTATGGTCTGTATTTCGTCCACTCATTTTAGCATTCTCCCTTACTATACACTCATTCATTACTGTTTTCACTGATCTCACAACGAATATCGCCTTCATAATATATCCGTATGCTACAATCTTGAGCATGCCCAAATAACAACAGAATGATGCTACGAATAGTTACCCCAAAGATAACGAGAACGCAATGAAAGGAAATTAGAACTCATAGCTCATCAGGGAAATTAGGTCAAACCAGACTGAATAAGGTATAGTATTATTATGAATTCAGTTGCATCCGAAAATTGAGCTTTTTAACAACTGGTGAAGGTAAATTCAAAGTTGTTTTCTAAACTCTTATCACATTAGGATGAATTTTGAAAAATCCATTGTTAGTGCATCCTTAGACCTCATAAGGAACTTACGTGCCAAATTGGAATCCCTAGATCCGGCTGTTTATTCTGTGCGTAGATATGTCAGTCAGTCACAGTCTACTTTTATACATGATGATGATGATGATGATGTTGATGATGATGTTGATGATGATGTTGATGATAATGATGATGATGATGACGATGATGATGATGATGATGATGATGATCATGATGATGATAACGATGATGATGATGATGGTTAGGTTAGGTTATGAATTTAGATAGGTACTGCAAATGATGGGCTTAATGTAATGTATTCTCTTACCATTATGAATGATAGAAGTACTCACAGGATTATTCATATAAGGATCATTAACACTTTGTAGTTTAAATATGTAGTAGTTATCGAATGTTTTTCTCATTAATTCATATGTATGTATACTTTATGCATAATATGCATCTTCTCAGTAAAGTTAAAAAAAACTTTTATATGCCGCCGTATCAATTAGACATTATTAAAATATTATAATTTTTTTCTTAATTATTTCAGAGGCATTAAATATTTATATGTATTTTTAATATGATTTAATTCAAGTATCGACTTGACAAAGATGTTTACCGTTTACTTTATGTGATATCACGTCACTGATTATGTATATCTAGAAGACGTATTGCTTTTCTTTATCAGTTTCAGACTGTTCAAGATATATTTATATGATAATGACGACAGGTTAAAAATAGCACAAACCATTATCGTATTATTTCTGACCATGACGTGTATCGGCGTATTCGATATTTTGGCGTTATCAAATAAATAAAATCTATACATTGGTTTCATAAAAAAGTCCTTAAAATAGAGTTAATAGTACATAACAGCCAATAACAGGAAGTTAGCATTTACATTGTCCAGGGCTTTAATCATTCAAGGCAATGTAAATATCTTTCAGTACAAGGCTTGTATAATGCTTTTCTCAAGAAATGCGAGGACATAATATTTTCTTAGTTAAAATGTAATAAGGGTTCCGTACCAAAATGGTAAAAAGGAACCCTTATGGTGCGACTCAGTCTGTCTCTTATGAAAGAGCGCTGCTTGCACCTTCTCAAACACTTTTTTTAGGCGCATCGTTTTATGTGATAAATTATTTTATGTGATAGAAGTTTATGTAAAGATTACAGGAAAAATAAAACTATGTCTCTAAATAGTAAACTTTCAGAATGATGGTTCGGAACCCTCGGTGCGCGAGTCCGACTTAATAACTACTTTAACTTTACTAACTACTGACTAACTTTATAAAAGTTTTACAGTACCCCGAACATCTATCGAGAAAAAAAACGCGATAGAGTATATCAAAGTACTCAATAGAGTAATTCTCTATGGGAAATCTCATTTCCCTTTCGGCGGTAGGTGGCGCTGTACAAATTTCCCATACAAAATTACTCTATCGAATGTTTTTACGCGCTTTGTTTTTATTTCAAGAAATTCATTATAACCAGCTTTTTCAGGTCTTATTCATAAAAAGCTATAGTAAACTATAAAAGCTTACTATAACTTTTTACGAATAAGACCTGTTTAATTATACTAGTGGCTCTGTGAGCTATAAGTTAACCTCGCGTTTGTGACATTTTTGTTAATTTTTCGAAATGACTGAAATATGTTTTTTACGCTTTGAAGAATTTCGAAAAACTGAATCGACAAAAAATATTATAGTTATATAATTTATTGAACCTGCTCACAAAATTTATCGAGAGTCGGTTGAGAAATGTAGAGGAAAACAGCCGGACGGACAGACATAGGAAAACATTTGTGCCCAAGCTGAAATGAAGACGCTTCGCTCGCGCTTCGCGCTCGCTCGGTCAATAATATACCAGCGAACGCTCGCCAATAAGAGGCAGGCTTGATTTCGATCACAACATAACCCGTTAAAAACAAATGACTTACCAAGTGCATAATCACAAGAGGGCCCAAAGAACACATGCGCGCAGTCATTATACGCGTCGATCGCGGAGATGACTGCGTACGCGGCGTCGCAGTCGAGGACGTCGTACGCCGTCAACTCGACGTCGACGCCCGGAGGTAGGTGTTGCTTGATCGCGTTGTCTGCCAGCGCTAGGTCGAACACTGCGCGGACCTGAAACAAGGATTAATATGAGCGTGCTAATCCATTCTCGTTTTCACTGCATCTTATCCTACTTCCTACTAATATTATAAATGTGAAAGTTTGGACGTTCAGATGTTTGGATGTTTGGATGTCTGGATATCTGGATGTCTGGATGTCTGGATGTCTGGATGTCTGGATGTCTGGATGTCTGGATGTCTGGATGTCTGGATGTCTGGATGTCTGGATGTCTGGATGTCTGGATGTCTGGATGTCTGGATGTTTGGATATTTGAATGTTTTGATGTTTGTTACTCAATCACGCAAAAACGACTGAGCTGATTTGGATGCGCAGATAGTTTATAGCCTGGATTAAAACAAGCAATTAATAATATTTATTCTTAGACCACATATTATATTATTATTATTTACTAGCCTACGCCCGCGACTTTGTCTGCATGGATATTCGGAAATAATCCCTATATAAATATGACGACCAGTTTAAATGACCTCCTTAATATATGAAAGCTAGTACTACGAAGAGTTTAAGCTGTTTCCCTGGTTCTTCGAAACACGAATTAGATAAAATATGACTAAGATTTTATGTTTGACCCCAAGCTACTAAACTGTGAAAATCCCATTAAAATCCGTTTAGTGGTTCTTGCATGATGCGCGCACAAACATTTAGAATGAACAGTTTTATTATTCAGTTTAGTCAGTTTCTAAAGTTAAACTGCGAATACTCCCAATTTTTTCAAGCGTCTTTATTTTTACTGACTTGAAAAGGAGGGGACTCAATTCGACCCGTATTTTTTTTCTCGATTGGCTTATTAATAAGACTTTAAAGTCTAATACGAAAAGATTTCGAGATCCCAAAACGGTCATAACAAAAACACTTGTGCGATGGAATCAAGAATAATAAAATATTCAAACATGACGAAACTTCGAATATAACAATACTCACAGCTGGCAAGTTCGCATCCAATGTACAGTTTTGCGGTAACAGCAATGCCGCTCTAACCGCACATTTGCCGTCCTTATCACACAGATTCTCGCACTCCCTCAGTCGCGGTTCGTCACCGCGACAATTCTGACTGTCGACTAACTTCAACACACTGAGCAATAATACACACCACCGCATTTTCATCGACATTATTTCATCGATAACGGCACATCACTAGTAATTCACTGACACTTTTCTGCACTAAAATCATCGCAATAGGGACCTGAAACAAACGAGAATCAAAAGTTAGTTTAGATTTATGAAATAAGTTGGAATAAAATTCTAAATCATTTAAAAGTGATTGTGAGTGCCATTAGGCAGGCTCTAAATGATCAATAATATTGCTCAATATTACGTATTGCACAATTCTACTGACAGTTTAGGGTTAATATTGAAGATTCATATCTAGGGTCAGCATTGCGCAATATTTTTTTGACCAGCGACGTTTTCGTATACGTTTAGCCGCAAGTAACAACACTATAAATGCATCTAAATCTTGTTCTGACATCTTACCGACGGTAACACTCGAAATACCTACACGGATCAATACAAATACTAAAATATTGCGCAATTTTTATTATTGAGCAATATAATTAATCGTTTGGGTTCAAAGTTTATTTCAATCTTATTGTTCAATGAAAAGTATTGTACAATGTTATTGTAGGTCTAGGGGCCACCTTATACATCAAAATTTAGTTTATACTTATGTCAAATATTCATTTCATTATCACAAAATAAAAATCTTTCTTTAACAAAGTAAAATAATAACGTTAATCTAAAACACAACCATCAACGAAAAATAATAATCAAAAGTATTAACGAAACATACAAATGGCATAACGTAAACATTACGCAAACATAATTTACAACCAGATGCTGTACTCGCTAATTTCATAAAGATACATCGCAGCGTAAAAGAATTTTCAACAAACATGAAAATCAGCTCACTATGAGTTACACGTCATGTCATGTCAATCTCGTTTCTTTAGTGTTCAGTTAGTGTCGAAGATAAATAATTATGATAGATTCAGGCGCATGTGAAATATTTACGGATATGTCACGCTCGTGGGACTTCAAAATATGCTTTGCTAACATAAAAAATAACAGCCTAGAGGTAGTAATCAAATAAAATAAGGTTGCGAGACGATCACTGCAGAGAGAAAGTGTGTTAAATTATATGTATAGAAATATTTATAATGTATATGTCGTACCTATTGTGATTGTTTTATTTTTTTATATATTTTATGTCCCAACTGCTGGGATACAAGGCCTTTCTTAAACGTATTTCTAATCTAACAAAGCTAGACATCCTTGAAATCAATGGTGAATTCCTAAAGATTTTAAGTCGTAAGCATTAATTCATAAACTTACAAGTTATACAAGGTGTTACAAAAGTACCCCTAATGCCGAATATGGTAGATAGGGACCATCAAACTGAACAACTTTTACTATGGGACCAACTATGAAATCGCGAAAAAAAAATCAGCTGTTTCATACATTTTGAAATTTTCGTAATTAATTTTTGTATGAAACAGCAGATTTTTTTTTTCGTGATTTCAGAGTTGGTCCCATAGTAAAAGTTGTTCAGTTTGATGGTCCCTATATACCATATTTGGCATTAGGGGTACTTTTGTAACACGTTGTATATAATATATGTTAATAACTTACAATATTTGCGTTTGTAACAGTTATGATCATTTTTCAAAATGTCTGAAATATCATATTTCCCCATATCTCCGCCATTTTGAAAAAAATTGAAAAAACTGTATTAAAGAAATTTCCATTAGCTCTCAAAATTTCACGAGAATCGGTTGAAGAAGAGAGTTGCGAGCTGGGTCCCTATTTATGAAAGGCGTCAAGCGCTGTAGAGGAGAACAAACGGATAGACAGACCGCCGTACGGACATACGAAAGTATTTCCAATTCCAATTTTTGCCCAAGCTGAAACGGAGACGCTTCGCTCGCGCTACGCGCTCGCCCGGTCAATTTAAAACACTTGCTGTTTAGTTTGCAACCACCCTTGTGACTATTTGTTGTAATGGTGTGATTACTTCAAGAGGTAAATATACCTCTTGAATATATCCGGAATTAAGAACATTGCTCATAAATAAAAATTGAAATTCAAGCCTTTAATCAACACATGAAAGCTTCAGGCGTTCTATAGTAATCTCCTCGGGGTTCCGTAAATTAAAAATAAATGGTACCTTTGTCTCTTAATTAATCCTGTAAGCGCGGAAGTTCTATCCAGTTGGAAAGGATTAAGAAAATACTTTTTGGGCCGTAACAGTAGTACGTAATAGCAATTCACTTAAAAACTCATGTCAACACAAACTGCGGGGAATACCCTGCAAATAGATAAATATCAATATAGTTTTTAAAGCAAAGGTACTAAACTATATTGGTAAAATTGGGACGGCATTATCAAAGCGTATAATTAATAGCAAAATCTTATTTTCTGCATTAATAATACTCATGAAAAGAGCTTTGCTTTGGCTAGGAAGCCATCGGGCATCTTGCTATAAGTTCACATGCGGTTTTATATAGAATCGGAATTATGGTGGAAGAACCTCTATCGAAAAAAACAAACACTCATAAAATCGATAGCATACTTTCGTGTGGAAAGTTTGTGCAACGTCCGTACCTACCGTCGAAAAACGAAATCAAATTTCTCACAGACAATTACTTTTTTTTTTTTTTTTTTTTTATTCGTTCCGAAGAACAGGCTAAGGTCTTAGACCATACTGCCTCGTCATTAGTTATATCTTTTTTCATAGGTAGAGTTTTTAAATGTTAATTCATTAGTTTTTGTAAGTCCGTGAATAAAAGTCATAATTCGGTAGTAGTCAATCCAAAAATAAAGTCAAACAATAAAATATTCAAGCTAGCCTTAGAGCATTCTAGCAAAATTTCAAGTCAAAAACGTCAATTCAATGTGAATGGAAATGAAAGAAAAGTCATCCACCCTTATGTCAAAAAATCAAAAAAATTAAAATTCGTTAGTTTTCAATAGGTAGGTACCTAAACAAAACATACAGAATGAACAAAACGTAATATGAAATGAAGATATTTACACATTTTTAAAGAGAGTAATTTTAAAACTATATTATTATAACAGTAAATACATTTAAATTTGCCCTACAGTACTTGTAATATATCTAAACAAAGGTAGAAAAGTATCATTATTTACAAGAAGAGCCTGAATGGAGCGCGGTACCAAATCTGGACAACCATATATTTGAATCAGCTCATCCATCAGCACAAGGCGCTGAATGCCAAAGGATGGGCAATTAAAGAAAATGTGATCCAAGGATTGCTCTGTCTGGGAGTTACAGTGATCACAAGAGGGACTCTGTACTATTTTTAAATGATGTAAATGATAGTTTAAACGACAATGACTAAAACGAAGCCTCAGAATTGTTGTATAGAACTTTCGAGAAAGGTAATTATTGCCCTGACAGAACCAAGGCATGGAACCTATGCGAATGTTCAATGTAGCATAACCCTTTGTTTTCTATTTGTACTGTGTGATTCCAGTGCATCATCCAAATATCTGTTGATCTTTTCTTTAAAAGAGAGACAATATCTGAAGGTGGAACAGAGACATTTAGTCGTGAACTTGAATCTGGGATAGGGACAGAAGAGTCTGTTATTGTTCTTGCTAAAAAGTCAGCCCTTTCGTTTCCTAGTATGCCGGAGTGTGATGGGACCCACATAAACATAACTTCAAAACCGTTTGTGAATAAATCTAGCCAAAGCTGTTTGATTGAAGAAATTAAATAGTTAGTGTTAGCATGGAATTTGTTATATTTTTAAGATTTTGAAGAACACTCATGCTATCACTAACTATCACCCACTTGAGACAACCATCATTTTTATATTTAATATGTTTTAAACTTGCAAGAATAGCCACAGCCTCAGCTGTGAATATACTTGTATTTGAGTTAATTTTAAAACCACAACCAGAATTCAATTTCTCATCAAAAAATGCAAAAGATACAGCAAAATCAGTTTTTGAGCCATCGGTATAAATGTAATTGAAACCAATAAATTCAGAGAATCTATTGTAAACATCTTCCTTACAATTCAAATTGGGATCAATAATTATATTAATGGCAGGAAATTTACTATGAAAATCACCTTGATAACATGGTAACAATTCTGATTGATATATTTGGAGATCTTTAAGAAAGTTATTGAACTGAGTAAAGCCCTGAAGAATATATGGAGATTTGTGACAAGATACGGGAGGGAAGGATTTTAAATTCGAAAACAGGTGATTCTTACTTTTACTATATAATTTTAAAATAAACCTTTCTTTGAGATAAGTAAACCTTATACTTATGGGAGGTAGACTACATTCAATTTGTAAAGCATTAATTGGACTACTTTTGAATGCTCCAGTAACGAGTCTCATGCCCTTATTCTGAATTTTATCCAAAACATCAACCAACTTACTATCACCTGCAAAACAGACAAACCCATACTCAAAGTGGCTACGAATAAGTGATTTATACAATAGTAGTAATATTTTAGGATCAGCACCCCAAGATGTTCTACATAATGTTTTTAAAATATTGAAAGCTTTGTTAGCTCTTGTACTTAACAAATCAACATATTTATTCCATTTCAAGTTGTGACAAAATATTACACCTAAAAATTTAGCCTCATTTGAAGTAGGAATATGAGTTTTGTTATAATATACATCAGGAGAAGAGTTATTTTTTCCAAAAACAACCACTTTTGATTTAGTTGCATTAATATCTAGGTTTAAATATGAAAAGTATTTATACAGTCCTTCTAAAGACTTATTTATGCAATTACTTATTTCTGATTCATTTAAGATTTTTGACATCAGGACCAAGAAATAAATTTAACCGACGAATATACAAAATGAATATCAATGGAGAAAGTATGCCACCTTGACAGACCCCAACAGAGGCATTCCTTGGACCATATAGTTTAGAATTATATTTCACAAAAACTTCTCTTTCAGTTAAGAATTTATGTATCCAATTTACCAGTTTGGCTGGAATAGAAATTGACAATAATTCAGAACAAAGAATATCAATATTTACACTATTAAAAGCACCAGCAACATCAAAAAATACAGACAACAAAGACTTCCTACTATTTAAACTATTTACAATATCAAGATGAAGTTGACAAATAATTTCACGAGCAGATGTACCCCTTCTGAATCCATACTGATTAGCAGGTAAGATATTATTTTGCTCTATATAGAATTCAAGTCTTTGCTTTAAAAGTTGTTCAAAAATTTTTCCAACACAAGAAGTAAGTGCAATAGGACGATAGGAATCGGCGTTAGAACTGGGTTTATCTGGTTTTAAAATAGGCACCAAACAGTCAGACTTCCATGTTTGTGGTATTTCATTATTCAACCATAAATAATTGAACAGATCTAAAAGAATTTGAAAACTATGTGTACTAAGTTTTTTAAGCATCATATAGGGAATACCATCTAAGCCAAAAGCACTATCCTTTCTAGAGAAAACTGCAGACTCCAACTCTTGTAATGAAAAAGGCTTAACCATGAAGCTATCTGAAGAGTTTGTTGTATTAAATGTAGAGAATTCAAATTTATTATTTACATAGTCTGGAGTATATTTCTGTAAAAATTGGGGAATCCAGCTGTCATCTTTATTACTGTAGGAATATGTTTTATTAAACTTTCGCATAAATTTCCAGATACTAGACAAAGGAGTGCAACGATGGAAGGAACTACATAATTCAACCCAGCTATTAGACCTCTCAGTTTTTAAAGTAAGTTTTTTAAGAGCTTGTAGTCTTTTGAACTCAATGTAAGATTCAGTTGAAGGATTATTTTTAAAGTTAATATATGCTAATTTGGAATTTAAAACTGATTCTGAGCATTTTTTATTCCACCATGGCAAAGATATTTTTTTAAATGGTTTCCTAATACTATTGGGATCATATGAAGAAGGAGACAAAGTTTTTGAGGGAAGAGACCTTTCAACGGCTGAATGCAATCTTTTGCAAAACTCTTTATAGGCTTCCAAGGGTGTATAGTTTTGTACCTGAAAGTTTGATAATAAAAAGTCTGCAATTTGAGTATACATTTTCCAATCTACTGATTTGAAGTTTAGATGGGCAAGTGTTTACTATGAATACTACAACTTTGAACATTATTATTTACATTGTTACAAATAAGCACTTTGATAATTACAGGAAGGTGATAGCTGCCAAGTGGATCATTATGTACAGACCAATCGCAACAAAGAGAAAGTGATGGAGAAACAAAAGTTAAATCTAAGGCGTTAGGACGCCACGACAAAGAACCAACTGTAGTCGCCTCGCCATTGTTCAAAAGGACCAAGTCATTATCGTCTGCAATTTCTAAGATATCTCTACCTCTAGAATTAGTAGAGTTACATCCCCAAGATGTATGATGGGCGTTAAAATCACCAGCGAAGATCATTGGCTTTGGTACTGATTTTACTAAAGCGTCAAGTTTACGTTTGTCAAACGAAGGAGTACAATTTGTGGGACAATAAAAACTAACAATGGATATTTCTTTGCTATTTACAATTATTTTTACACATATGTTTTGTAAACAACTGTCAAAATTTATATCAATCTTTTGATAATTTATACTATTATGAATTAAAATAGCAACGCCATTATGTTTATTTCCTATATCGTTTCGTTCTATTTTGTAACCTTTAATATTAAATACTTTATTAGGTTGTAACCAAGTTTCTGATAAAATTGCTATATGAATGTTATTGTCATAAAGATATTGTGTAAGTAAAAATTTATTACTAATAATGCTTTGGGCGTTCCATTGCATTATATTGAGATAATCCATTATTTGTTAGTACTATTATTATTTCGGAATGAATTTAGCAGGGTTTCTTTAATTGATGTATGGTTAATAGGGTTATCTTTTTGGTTTAAAATAATTTTAGTTATAGCATTTGTAATTATATTCATAAATGCATCAGATTTTGTAAGATTTTGAATTTGGGTTTCCAGTGTTTTTGCATGTAAATGTGGAAAGGACGATTCATTAAATAATGCTGAATAAGTTGTAGCTTTTGATTTTATTTTGCTTTCTTCAATTTTTTCTTTTTTTTTAGGACAAGTGTTTGAAATGGCAATGTGATTGCCACCACAATTCGCACATTTGGCATTTTTATGATCTTCTTTGCAATTTTTATAATTATGACTCTCTGCACAAATGGAGCAGATCTCGGCATTCCTGCAATATTTAGCGATATGACCAAAGCGCAGGCAGTGTAAACATTGCTTTACAGGGGGAATATAAACATTTACTTCGTGCCTCCAGTTGTCCAAGTACACAAATTGAGGTAATTCAGTTGAAGCAAAAGTGACTGCGACAGTCTGCATCGGCTGGAACGAAATCGTACCGTTATCGTTTCGCACTCGTCGCATGAAGCGCCGGACTTGTATGATATTGCGTGAACTACCAATCAAAGAGAATATTCGCTGGTTTGAAAGTCCTATCGGGACTGAAGTTAAAACTCCAGTCACCTCTGTATCAGCTGCGGGAATTGTGGCTTTTAAAGACAATTCATCCAAAAGTTTTATGTTGTTCAAAAATACATTAGCATTATTCGGTACATCAAAAGTAATGGCAACTCTGAATTTATTGACCGGCCGCAGGTGTAAAACACCAGTGACACAGTGTTTTCTGATGGCATTGGAAATAGCTAGTCTGTCTTTATCAGTAAATGATTTTTTTTCATCAGGATGTGAAAGAAATACTACGTATTCATTTTTTTTGCAATTTTCCGGGTACTTCCTAGAGTACCCAGGGACTTTAAAGATTTGGTACTTCCTGCTGGCGTCCTCTGAATCCGAAGTTTCGGAGGAAGAGTCCGTGGAGTTTTCAGCCACTCGCCCGTCAGGAGGATCCTTTTTTCTTTTCTTCACTCGCCCCATTATTTACACGAATTATGATAACCCACTACAATATTATATACAAATTACACTATTTACAGTAAAAAATAGACAAAATGTACAAAATTTTAAGATTTTTGAGAATATTTTCAAGCAAAAGCGCCTTTCTGGTTCAAAGGTTCCCGCGCGAAAAAAACCAGACAATTACTTTATCGAGTACTTTTACGCGCGTTTTTTTTACTTTTTTTGGTACTGAGGTCTGAGCGTATGACAGAAAACGAACAGTCTTCTATATTTGCCAACTGTGGCGTTTGCAAATAAAGAGTGTACTGCCATAGATGCCATGGATAGTCTGTGTCATGCGTTGTCTTTCCTATGGCCATAGACAGCGCACAGATTATAAAGAGGTCGACCATAAAACAAAGAACATCATACCAACCTAGAACCTTTTCTGTAAACTACAAAAAATAAATATTATAATACTAAATGTCAGCACCGTATACCTGCACTTATACAAGATTATGCTTGGCTTTCACATATTAATACGAGCTGTAGTGCAGCCCGTTTCGCTGTTAGCTTTAAGATGCGCTTAATATCAGATATCTTTTTACATTTTCCAGTAAAACGAGAATACCACAACAGACTATAATGCTACTATGAGTATGTGTCACTATTTCAGTGAAACTAACATGGCTTTAAGCCATAATATTTCTGTTTTTTTTTTCAAATAATGTACTTATGTACACACGACGGCACCTCAGATTATACATGTTGAACTTGTGACCGCCTTATGCCTTACGCAATAAACATAATACTTACATTTTTTTATATTCAAAGATGTTGTAGAAAACAATAAGAGAATGTTAACGCATTCACGCCTTATAATAAAGCAAGTTTGAGTGGATTTTACACTTCTGAATGTTCTATCAAGCATAATGTACGTTACGTAGCATAATGTACGCATACGTAGTTGCGAAAGGGTTCCGATAGTTTCCTCCGTTTGTGTTCTCAAAGTCTATTTTCTTCAACTTACTTTTTCACAACGCCCGTATCTCGACATAATTTTACGAAATCAATTTCCAAGCACTGATTCTTTATAAGACTTACCACTAATTTGAACATTTACAAGCAAAAATCGTCTTTAATCTGTTTTCTTCGGCATGTGAGATTGCGACTTTAACATGTAATGAAATTTTCGAAATGATTACACAGGGAGACAAAATCCAATCGCCTAAAGCGAATTGAGGTTGCCACCCACTATGAACAGTCTTCAAGACATGGAGTCGAAAACATTCTTACCATCATTTACATTTACATTAATGCTTATGTTAGCTTTACGTTTGAAATATGTTGTATGGAAATGACGCGATGTATTCGTACTTTAATTGTATTTCAAATCTTTTTCGAATAGCTGAGTAGAAGTTCATTGTTTACAAATATAATTAGTAGAAGATGAGAGTTTTATTAAAATGTAGGAAACGATTAATGAAGCATCATTTTATTTTCACTAGCTGCCCGCCCCGGCTTCACATGGGTGGCGCCATCTTTTATATTGTGATTTAAAATGACGGAAAAGAGAAAAAGAAACGTCTTTCCATACAATTTCAAAAAAACTTTTATACAAACCTTGTCCTGATAATAGTAAACAACAATAAAATTACACCTACATTTCGGCGATTCATTTTTATACCTAGCGGTATGAGATAAGATTAATAAACATGAAAATTCACATAATTAGTTTTAAGAGAGATACCTACTTATTTTTATTTTTATTTACACTGTATAATTAAAAGTCACTATATTTTTATATTTATCCATATTTTGTTGTTTCTGGAATTCCTGGAACAAGGTATTTGCCACTTTCCCGTACTATTCGAAATAAGAAACGGTATTTCTGTGTAGTTATGGATAAAACTTTATTAATTTTTAAAATATATTTAACAATATTTTAAAATGTCAAGTCAGTATATTATACTGGGCGAGTCCAGTCAGTCGGTTATAAAAGTTTATTTTATGATTTGATCTTAATTTAACCTATAAATCTTGTAACAATTACACAAACATCAGGCGGAAAATTCTTTGAATATGTTTCTCGTATGAGATAAATGACAAGTGCTCATTGTTTGTGCACGATGTTATCTCAAACTCAAAGAATATCGCCGATATATCGATAAGGGAAGAACAGATAAATCCACTTTTGTTACAGATTTGTCAACAAATTTTTTATAATTCATCTTCAAACGTTATTTGAAACATATTCTCTATAGGAGATTCATTTCATAGCAGCTTTCTATTATCTATTGGATGAACTAGATTTGTGTTTGTTATAGATTGACGAATTGGTAGGTGTCACTGACGATGTTACACCTGCTAATGTTCAATAAAATCTATTATTTTTCATTTTATGGCAAATATGACCGAATTCATACATATAGTTATATAAATCCATTGTTTAAAATAAGGTACCTAAATAATGATAACGCCCAATTATTTCAACAACGCCCGAGCGGACGCATGCGGCCGGATAACAATGGAATATCTATTGTGTCTCATTTTCCGGGCGTTGGAGGGTTATTATAATTTTAAAGTATATATTTTTTATAGTATAAGTAACGTAAATATGGAAAACATTTAGAAAATACATAAGTTCACATAATTTGTAAAACACATAAAAAATAAAACCGTACTTGCAATCTGGAACACATATAAGGGAAATCTTTAATTTAAGAATTTAACTTCTATCCATTCTCTGAAACTGACGGTTCAACCGTCAGTGAAACACTAAATGGCTTAATAAATATTAGTAAGCTCGCATAACAACGAATGATGGATTGAAAACCGCCTACGCCAAATTAAACTGACGTTTAACGATTTATTTTTAACGATCAAATAAACGTTCGCTATTTTCGAACTAATCGGGGCGATACTTCTAAGGGCCCTATCTCACTAAGATACCATGGTTACGCCACCAGTGAGTGATTTGCTTGCCGCTCTTAAACTGGTAGCGCAACCAAGCGGACACCAGAGGGCCAACTCAAATGGCAAACGTTTCAAAGCGTTTGTCTTTCTACAAAAAAAAACGCTTAGGCGTTAGCAATCCAATTGGTAGAATGGCCATTTGAGTAGGCCCGCAGATGGGATACCCTCCACACATCTGTATACATTTTGTTGGTAGCGCAACTGGTTGCGCCACCACTGGTATGGTGTCGTGTGATATGTCACTAACTCTAACTGAAGTAGAACTGAGTAATGATTTCTCAATAAGCGTAAATTATTTTACCATAACTATACTATGTCACACATTGTTTAACTTATCATCGGCAGGCTATGATGTTTGACTACATTCGTAGCATAAAAAACAGAGATATAAAACTTTAAGGAATACTAAAAGAATGTATAAACTCATTCAAATATTTTGTCCCAAATATGTTACCGAACCACCAAGATATATTCAAAGTTACAAAAAGAAAAATAATAACTTTGATTTTATTTCACGTTTACCCCACGTCCTCATATCTTACTCAGAATCTATGAATACGCTTTCATCCGAACTTTAACAAAGTCCATCTTTGATTCGGAGAAGTTTTCAAGTAAGCCGATTGCGACCCCCAACGCAGAAACTAAGTTACACGTGCTCGGGAAATGTACCCGAATTCCTCTCCTTTCGGTCGGTGATCCAATTATATGACGCTGGGTAGAGAACTTCAGATATCAAAATACAGAGGATTGAATTTGTTGGTATTGTAATGTCCATGCATTATATACAAACTCTATAATATTGTGTACACTTGCATACACTTGTTTATGTAAAATCTCTGTGATATGATCAATTAATTCATCAACGCCGGAGCCCATGCGGTCGGACAACAATACAATATCTATTGTGTCTCATTTTCCGGGCCTTGATGAGTTAAAGACATATCAAAAGTAACAGTGTCTTTATTTATTCACCTCTTAAGCTTACGCGCTCACTAGACATCAAATAAAATTATTTTTAAAGGATACTAGCGCGGTTTTATTGAAAGTACTTTGATAATTGGTTGGTATTTGGTTTGATTTTTTTATTTTCTCGACGTTTCGGCAACTTTGCAGCTCTGCCGTAGTCACGGGGGACTGAAGCTGCTGGTGAGCCTTCCCTGAAGCGATGAACTTATAAAGACGAAATAAGAATTTTGTATTAAACAAACAAAAAAGGTTTATGTTAATGTTATAATTTTGCCTTGCCTTGGAGGTATTTACACGGACTGGCGACTTGCTGGTCGATTTTAGTCATTTAGCGCTTTTTATCGACAATCGCTTGTAAAATATAATCGCAAACCTAATCTCAATGAGGTGGCGATTCAATTTTAGAAGCGATTGTTAATAAAAAGCGCTAAATGACAATTCACTTGCCAAGTCGACTCGTGTAAATACCACATAGCAAACCTACCGTTTTATACATGAGTATTTACATATGTATAAAACAGTAGGTTTGTTATGTAGTATTTACACGAGTCGAAGGATAAGTACCTTTTAAATAAATTTTGTATCATAATATACTTGTGCTCCTTTTAAAATAAAGTTATTACTTATTGTCTCTGGTCCTGAGCTCGACCCCTTCCGAAGTGAATTCCTGGCTACGGCCCTGGATTACTACAATATCTTACCTGAGAATGAAAAAAGATTTTTTTTTAATTAAACTTTTTATGTTATCTAAGTTTATAATGAATTTTACAAGGACACAGCCATGTATCATAAACAAACCTATACTACTAACATCTCGCTTTGATTTGTTTTTTTTTTTAGATAATTGAAAAATTTGTCGTAAATGGAAATGGTATGAAAGATACATGCAAATTCATTGTCAAACAGGTATTATAATCCACATGCTGAACGTATTTGAAACTTGGCAAACTAATGTTCCGCTCTCTTTGATGATTATATAGGATTCAAGGTTACGGTTGTTACGATAAATGTTTGTTTAAGAACAATCATAGAGCATTGTTATAACAGACTCATAACAATTGTTACCTAATGGAAAATAGATGGACGTCCAAATAAAACATTTGAATTTGCACAGCGATTTTCTTTGATTCTATTTTGAGTTATTAGCAAGAATTTCAGAAGACTCATGATTATAAAGTTCTCGGTCATTAGTATCTAATTTTAACAGCAGCATGACAAAAAAATACTAACCTTGATTGAAATTGCTAAATATTCTATTTGTTCACTAACTCAAATCTAAAAAATTAGTAATAGACAAGTAATGCGTATGTCGCTAGCTTATGCAAGTCACCGATATTTTTGTATTGTATGGAATAGACAAGTTTACGACACGTAGTTTCTAGGTTGTCGATCGAATTTTAGAAATAACTCAGTGTTATTGAAATATGAAAGTCAGCTTTTACTTTAAGGGCTTGAAAAATAAAATTACCTATGTCGATCAATCTTGACTAGACTAATAAAAAAAATATTTGGTATAAAACAGTTAGGCACAATTATGTGAAGCAATAAAGAAAAAGCTTTTTGAAGAGATTGAAGATTTTTTATTAAAGGAAACTTTATAAGGGATCAGATATTGGGAAAGTTTATAATTCTTATAAAGTTATTGAAAACAAAGTAAGTAGTTAACAAGAGCTTTTTTGTACTGAGTAGTATAATTAGAAAACGGTTTTAAGGCTTAGGACTATTTGTATTCATATTCATATTCTGTGGCTTAGGTCAAAAAAGATCCTAATTGTTATCCTGACAAACATTCAAATAACATGCGTATCTATACAAGGTGTTACAAAAATACCCCTAATGCCGAATATGGTATATAGGGACCATCAAACCGATCAACTTTTACTATGGGACTAAGTCTGAAATCACGAAAAAAATCAGCTGTTTCATACAAAAATTAAAATCGAAAATATCAAAATGTATGAAACAGCTGATTTATTTTCGTGATTTGAGAGTTGGTCCCATAGTAAAAGTTGTTCAGTTTGATGGTCCCTGTATACCATATTCGGCATAAGGGGTATTTTTGTAACATGTTGTATAAGTATTTGACGACGGTTTGGTGCAATAGTAACAATACTGCCATTACTGCGCTAAGGGCCCCGAGTTTTTTTTATATAATTATTTATGTATTCCGTCTATTATTTAATCACTACAAAAACATATTATTTTGGGTCGTAGATCAATATAGTTTGACCCTTAATCATCTTTTTTCCAGGTAACATTCGCTCGAATAAAAATTTATTTATTTGGACTTAAAGCGTGATTTTGAAATGATGAAGAAAATGCTCAAACTTTTTATCATTGTCCAAGATTTAATAAATCTTAATTATTGTCAAAGAGTTCCATAGAGCTCCTATTTATCAGGGTTCCGTACCAAAATGGTAAAAAGGAACCCTTATGGTGCCACTCAGTCTGTCTGTCAGCTGGATTTATCAAGAACTACATGTTATCAACTTGAAATTTAGCATAGTTTTAGAAGACGTTTGCCCAACTACTTTGCAAATAAGAGAGAAATAAAAACATTTATAAACAAAATATCGTTTCCCCCCCCTTTCACCGAAGTTTGCATAGAGAAAAATCTAAAATTATTTTATGTGATAAAAGTTTATGTAAAGATTACAGGAAATTAAAACGATGTCTCTAAATAGTAAACTTTTTTAGAATGATGGTACGGAACCCTCGGTGCGCGAGTCCGACTCGCTCTTGACCGATTTTAATTATAAGGATGAAATAAACCTTTAGCGCTCTTAATCACTCGAGCTCTTGTATTTAATTAATTCAAGGTTTCCACGATTTTCTGGCAGATGGCAGACATAACTCATCTTCATTTGTTGCTTGACAACTTATGACAAGAGGTTGCTAGTTGTAACTCAATTTAATTATAATTTGCTTCGTAGATATTTCCACTAAAACGTTGTATATTTCGTTAATCTAATAATTCTGAGATAGTTAGACTGATTCAGTTCAACTTAAAACTATCATAACTACTTAAGGATCGCTTACAGCAAAAACGTGTTCTGGAATTGACATAGACATTTATTATAGAAAACTAAAGAACGCCACGAAAAATAAAAAGCTGACATTGGACTAGGCCCTACAAAAATCAAATTGAGGATAAATCTTATAGAGAAATGGAAAATGAAATTGAATATTACTAAAAACGAGCAAAAAGTACTGCCTTTTACCATCGTTTGTAATTTGAGTTTTTTGAACATGAATTAATTTTAATTGATTGTATGGACAACAAAAACAAACAACCCACTAAATATTTACGTTTTTCTTCTGTTTTGTATATTAATATTCGCCCAAAATAGCTTCTTACTTTAATAAAAATCAGCATGTTTTCGGATTTTTACGCAGAACAGAAGGAATCATCGACACGATGAAGAAGATGGAAAACAGAATGAATTGTCTAAGTACATCTTTGTTCTTTGTAGCCTATAAATAAATAAAATTCATTAAGTATTTGTATTTTTTTACGCCAAAGTTATGACAAAACGACAGTGCTTTTTGCTCTTTTTAACGTATTTTTTTACCTTAATTTACATTTTTATTTTCAATTCGATTGTATCGTCGACTAGTTAAACTATTTAGCTAGCCAGGTGTTTTTTTGTTACGTTTACGTTACGTTTTCTAAACAAGGTGTTACAAAAATACCCCTAATGCCGAATATGGTATATAGGGACCATCAAACTGAACAACTTTTACTACGGGACCAACTCTGAAATCGCGAATTTATTTAATACCATATTCGGCATTAGGGGTATTTTTGTAACATGTTGTATAAAGTTACGACATTTCCATAACATGCAACACAAAGAACATTTATTAGTTTCTTAAACATACTTAGCAATTTTTTCTTCCTAATAAGATAACGTTCTCTAGAATATCTTCGTTCTTTACTTATCAATCTCATGAGAATCTGAGAAAAAATTATGTTTAAAAAATTGATGGCTAGTGAAATTAATTTGGTTTATTTAAATTGATTGACGTCAATAATTGTGTCAAATAAATGAGATCGCGAAATATTAGTCACAGTGAACAACAGAGTTAAAAATTCACATGTAGCAAATTCGTTTCAGCAGGTATTTACATTTTCAATTACGGAATCAGGAAGCGTAATTCCATCGAGTATCAAGTTCGTTGTTATTGGAATGAAATTCAGAAATTTTTGTTTCAACCCCCAAAATGTAATGCGGAGTTACGAGCCGTTAACGTTATTTTAATTTATTATCTTTTTATTGACTTTATAAAAGGATACGTGGGAGAACAAGTTTCTAATGCTAAATTTAGCTTTTTATCAGGAAAGTCACGAACTATTCTTAACTTTAACACTTTTCTCGCTGGTACAGGTGGAAAGTAGTATATACGAGTCCTAATTTTTGTGATGTCTTGCGCCTTTAAATCGCTCACTGAGCTCAGTAGTATACAAGGTGTTACAAAAGTACCCCTAATGCCGAATATGGTAGATAGGGACCATCAAACTGAACAACTTTTACTATGGGACCAACTCTGAAATCGCGAAAAAAAATCAGCTGTTTCATACAAAAATTAAAATCGAAAATATCAAAATGTATGAAACAGCTGATTTTTTTTTCGCGATTTCAGAGTTGGTCCCATACTTTTGTAACACCTTGTATATTAGAATCACTCGCTACAATCGTGATTTAATTCTAAACTGCCTACTTCGTTAGTTCGTGATTTAAAATGACTCGCAGTACAAATTTACTTTGGTCTCTACTCTAGTATAACAAATTATTATTATTGGCATTCATTTGATACAAATAAACTTGATACTACGTTAATTTATCAGACATTGTATTTATTATTGTTGTTTTTTAAACAATACTATTGTTTCAGTCTATGCTTTTGAGCGCTTTTTCACGTTGATATCCTCACAGGAACATCTATATATCTCAAAAGAGCTACTGTTATAAAGATAGCGAGAGTGTCAAACCATTGGATACTTTCCATCGAAGTACAACAAAGCCGTATTTATCTATAGGTATTATCTAAATCAGCTATTGTGACGGTTTTTGTTAAAGTATTTCGATAACTACTTGGATTGAAGTGCTGTGTGATATCTCGAGTGCAGTGTCGGCTAACCTCTATATCTGATCGTTTTAGCGAAAATGAATACTATGGTAAAATATTTTTAATACTAGCTAGCTTCTTTATAAATATACGTAAAAGCAAATGTGTGTATGTTTTTCTTTACGCGTTCCTAAACCATTATTCAATTTTGATGAAACCTTAGTGAGTTTTTCTGCGAAAGCCCGCGAATTTGTATTAAAGGCCCAAAACATACCGATGCTCAACAAAACAATTGAATTTTCTTAGAGTAAAAATATCTGTTACTAAGGCTGACTGTTTAGAAGGTTAACCCGCTGAACAGCCCCTTGATTATGTAACTTTGTTGCAATCAACTCCGCTTTAGTAAGAACCAATGTGACAACCATCTTACTTAAAGCAGCAATGTAACTGCGGTTTCAATATATTTCAATCGAGAATTGTTAGAAACAGAGTTATGTAATCAGCCCCCTGATTTAATTAAAATTTTAAGATTCACAAACTTCAAGGAAAAGCTACAGGAATAGGCTGCCCATTATCTCGGAAAATCTAAGTATTTCTTGAAAAAGCCCAATTTAATCTTACTGAAACCGAACAGCTGACAACCGCTTACAAAAGTCTCTTTTCACCCGAATGTTATATTTTTGCCAAACGAGCAATTTCACTAATTTGAAATTTACTGCCATACTTTCAGACCTTGGAAAAGTCAATAAAAGGCGGCCTAGCTTCTTCGTTAACGGCGATCCCGACACATTTTTACCACAATTTCAAGAAGTTGACTGATTTCGCAGTGAATTAAATGTTACATTACTTCCAAGGAATCGGATTAACAAGGAAGAAGTCAAAACCAACCGATTTAATTTCATCTAGCATAACATACATACATACATACATACATACATACATACATACATATACTCACGCCTGTTTCCCATGGAGGTAGGCAGAGACCATGGATCGCCACCTGCTACGATCCTTACACACTTCTTTCGCTTCATTTACATCCATCAACCTTTTCATACATGCCCGGCGGTTTTTCTCACTGCGTACACCAGCCTTTTTTATTAAAACCTAACATAATAGATACTATTTACAAACAATATCATTTGAGAATGACATCACCCTGAATTTAGTATTAAATAAGTATCAATTTTAGTTTTGTCTATCACTCGCACTGTCCTCATCTTTTGATATATTTACACTACACCCTTTTTATGTGCTGATAAGGGTTGCTCCCTTTTTTGTCTCATTTCTTTATTTCCTTTCCAAGTTTGGCAAGAGATTGATGCTTACCAAATCGCCTTTGTATACTTTTGCTTTATACATATATTACTTATTTCTTTATATTTTTTTCCTGTAGTAAGCATATGAATATTAGTCGTCACTCTTGCAATAGTGTATGCCAATAAAGTCCAGTATTAATATTACCAAATGTTAGTAATATTCCTTTATATTCCACGTTATTGAATATTGCAATAAAATATTACCTGGAATTATACTTAGATAAACAATTCCATTGACCAATTTGAAATTTATCGATCATAACGCTGATTTATCTGTTCCTGTGTAAGTTTATTCTTGATCGATATCTACAATTTTGTTTGTTTGTAGTTATTGAAATAGAATTCGCTGTAATATTTATTTGTAGTATTAAGTAACTAACTATAAAATGTATCAAATACCTACATCAAATCACTATGTCGCAATCACAATTAATCAAATCAGACAGCCCCTGGTATAATACCAAATAATATTCTAGAAAAAATAGGACTCGCACCAGATCATGTTCTCGGACGAGAATCGAACCCGCGACCTTTGGATATCCGGTCCAATGCTCTGACCGCTGAGCTACCGAGAGCTATTATATAAAATAGCATTGTGAATGCTAAAATCTCAAAATTTAAAAAAGCCCCTGGTTGCCATCATTCTCAACATTTTTGGAAATTTTAAAATATATTGTTTTCTTCCTACATTGTAAATACTGCTATTGAATTGTATTATATTAACTATCTTTTTCTAGAAATAAAACACTTTTTACGAATTACAGCGCGTATATATATATTAATTCAGGTATAGTTTTAGAACACACACACTAACTTTCTATTTCTAGTTTGCTACTGCTGCTATTGTTAGGAAATCAACACATTTTGGCAAATACAGCACGATAAAAAAGTTTAGAAATGGAACCTACTTAAATTATTATTACTAGCAACATGTTATTTGTGCATACAAAAATATTAGAGTGTTACCATATAATAACACTAATGTCAAAGAATGTGGCTACCTCGTTTCTATATTTCTCAAACTATTTCGACTACAAAAATAATATTGGGAAAATGTGTTATGAATAGCTGGACTAGCAAGCCGTACACAGAATTTAATATATTGACATTACCATCCCTACATATATACTGGCTGTGAATTTGTTAGAAAGCACCCTGAATTCCTTCCACATCACTACCGTCCAAAAAATCTAAGATGGAGATTACGTGATCAGTCCGTTCTATCAGTCTGTATAGACAATGATATTTTCCAGACTGATGATTCAAAATTTGTACCAGACTGATGGAATGGACTAATGCCAAACTGAACATGTAATCTCTCGCTAAGACCTCAAATAAACTATTCCAACCAACCTGCTTAAAAATGTTTAGAAGTCGCCCATTGAACCATGTGTGTGAAAATTTATAATAAATTACCCAGTAACAATATTGATGAAAAAAACTTAAATAAGTTTAAATTAATGTTGAAATAATATCTTACAGAAAAATATTCACCGCAAGAGTTTATACAAAGTAACAATAATAATGTAAATTGATAGATATTTAGTTAAGTTTGTTACATTATTTACAAAAAATTGTATTAGGTAAGTTTTAGAATAATTTTAATATAATTTTAATTGATTGAGCGCGAGCGAAGCGTCTTTGCTTCAGCTTGGGCAAAAATGCTTTCATATGTCCGACTGTTCTCCTCTACAGGTGGCATATCTCAACCGATTCTCGTGAAATTGACCCGACTGCAACCAGACTGCAAGGAAAGGGTCATGTTTTCGCGCGTATCTTGTATGTATGTTTGTATGTAATATTCATTATTACCTCATATCTATCAAACGGTTGAATGGATTTCTATTATTAATACACCGTTAATTTTTAAGTATATCTAAAAATGAAATGGGGATTTCAGACCAACTTTTATTATGGGGCCAACCACGGAATCGCGAAAAATAGAATTTTAATGATAAGTCAAATCATTCACAATATCACTTTATGCATGCCTCCTACTGCATGTTATTATGTTGCTTTTAATATTTGATCTTGTTTCTTGTTGACTTGTCTTTTGATGCAGGCGGAGTTTTAGTTTTTTAAATTTATTTTTGTGATAAGCTCTATGTACCTACAACATGAAAAGTGCAATAAAAATTTTGAACTCTGAACTTAAGCCGTAGTAATTGCGCGTTATTACAAGTAAGCACATTAATATTTTCATGGTTTCCCGAACATAAGCAGTAAATTAATCTTGTTGACTGACAAGTCTGATCCAATTTCAATTGGAAGATGACAACAAAATCTTTCAGGGGATTGATTCGTATCAATGTTCGAACCGTCGGGATTTTTTCAATATCAATGAAAAGGAAAAAGAAAAATAATCTTATCAAATAATTTTCAAAGAAATTTTTTCATGTTTTGATAAAGAAGCGTAGGTTGTAGTCGAGTTTTCCTGTTATAAGCAAAATTTAAATTATAAGAGACGTTTAGCTTGTAGCGCAGGTTTTAACATAATGTAATTAAAATGTACTACCTGAAGTAAGTCGTTTTCTTTCAACAGTTTTTAGCTAAGTACATGAAACGCCAAAATTAAATCTATTTACTATTGACTCTTTAACAGGAATACCGATAGTTGTGTGAATGAGTAATTCTCAAATATACAAATCAATGTTCAAAACTTTGACGACAGATAATCACCATTTGATAGGTAAGCATCCACTGAAATAATTTTCAGTAGTAAAAACTTTAATAAAACACCTTGAAGTCGGACCGCACATAGTCTTGTCTAGTTGTAAATATCGCGAAAGTTGTATGTCGTAATGAATAAATGGTTGATAAATTGATTGAGATTTTAGTTAATTCTCATGAAGTAATATAATTGAATAACGGGTTCTTCCAAAATTCGTTTAGAGAATCCTTAAAATGTTGATTACAAATGTCTGTCTGTAGACGTATAAGGGATCAGACAACTTAAGCTTTGAGGTTCCATCCCGTCCTACTATAAAATGACGATAAACCTTCTAAGGTCAGAAAAAAGTGACAGTGCAAAGGAAATTGAGTGTCCCGAGGGCATACTAAAACCGTGGAGTTACACAGTTTTATAGGAAAGGCCTTAAGCTCCTACTGAGATTTTCAGAAAAAGCCATGAACTTGCTGAAGTAGAATACTATCGTGGGTGTCGAACATAATTATGAATATTATGAATTTGAGGATAATTCAAACTAATATAAATGAAACTTTTTAAAACACTATTTGAAGTTGTAGTATATGTAGATAAATAATAACTAGATAAGGTTTTTACAACCTAATTAAACCGTACATATTATAGAACATACGTATTAATTAACCCCTAGCAAAGCTTACACCAGACTTACTTGCCCATAATTTCCAGGTCACATGAAACTAATGAGGTTTGAGTTATAGGAGCCAAACCCTGCAAAAGTAGTTAGGTCTTAAATATTTAGCGAGAAAAAAAATAAGTTCATTTAAGTAATAGTCATTTACGGCCTTACCACAAATTATTTTAAAACACTGTTTAATTTAGACACTGTTTATATCATGTTTAAATGTGATGCCGTCTCTTTCCAACAATATTCAAAAAAGAGACAGCATCACATTTGAACAGTGTCTTAGTTAAAAACTTGTTGAACAGTGTTTTAAAATATTTTAGTTCGGATGTCGATTAAAAAATATATTTTACACTCTATTTCGAATTGAACGTCAACGTTATGCTATGTTTCGCTGCATTATGCTCGTTTATAATAACCCTGTTCCTGTATTTCTCTTGGAATCGAACACATTCAACAATACTGTCAGCTTAGCAGCACGCATAAGCACAGCATGAGAAACAGCTCGTTCCCAGCCCTTGATAACCGGAGGTTGACATGAATAAATTATTTTTACAGTCTCGGAAACTTTAACTTTTACTTTACGTTACCGCCAAAAAGCGAAATGAAATTTTCCATAGATATTACTCTATCGAGTACTTTTACGCGCGTTTTTTTTTTCGTTCAATGTTCGTGCTAAGCTAAGGGGTTCTGATAAAAAAGGAATGAAGAATGAAGAAGATGAGGCAAAATTGCAAAAATACTTTTTACGTTATTGTTACACTCGAGTACTTCCAACCACATTATCTGTAAAAGATAGCATTACATCCATACACAGTATCGATTTAGTCCCGTTACCGTTTTTGCCGAATATAATATTTCTTCAGGTTAATTGACAGTAACGGCTACCTTCTGACATTTTTCCCAATAGTTTCTGTTTGCTATCGGTCGAAAGTGATAGCTGATATAATGGAAGAAATGAAAGAAATGAAAGATAGACAAAAATAAATTGACCTTATTTTATATGGTGAGGTAATTAGTTTTTCAATTATTCACGACTCAGTGCGAAATAAGATAGGGAAAAAAGCAGTCCTTGAAAGTGCCCTTGTGGTTTTTCTTGTTACGCTCCCGATAAGGGGCTTGCTAACTATGACGTTGCTTTTTTGTTATCACAGTGTGCTTGTAACAACCTAGACTAATAAATGATTTTAATTTTTTAAGAACAACACAGTTGATTTTAATGACATTTATAGCTACCAAGGAAAGGTGGGATACGAGACTCTTTTTTTAGATTCTAGGGGATAATTTAGCCTAAATATTGATACTAACAGGTATGAACAAAGTATTACATCTGTATCAGCACCGCGCTTACATTTAGAATTTGCTGCGAACTACAAAATTATTAAAGCGGTTTATACATGGGGGTGATAAGTACCCCTAGCATGAACATCTACCGAGAAAAAAACGCGCGTAAAATTCCTCAAAGTATGAGTCTATGGGCCAAATACTCAAACGATACTCAACTTTGAGGGGCGTTCAAAAATCTTGCTGTCTTTGTCGTATCTTTGACATTTGATGAGACAGGACAATGTTTGAGTCTCTCAAAGTTGAGTGACGTTTAAGTATTCGGCCATATGAGAAATTTCATTTCGCTTTTTGGTAGTAGATAGCACTGTACAAATTTCCCATGCAAAATTTAATTTACCAAATTTTTTTACGCGCGTTTTTTTTCTCGATAGATGTTCGTGCTATGGGTACAGATTGTCACCTATTTTCGACCACAGGTTGAGGTTCAGAGTAATCTGCCTTCGACTAAATCCATTGTAGTCTGCTATCTTAATGCAACAGCCTTGCCTTAAGATTAACTGGCCTTGCCTTATAGGTACCTAAACGAAGTAGTACTTAACGCGTAAGAATTACAGGTAATTAACAGAAATAGGTCTGATTAATATAGTAATTATACATGGCTATTTGTAAAACACCAACAACCTCGCAGGAGTAGATTACTAACATCCTAAACAACAAAGTTTATTCTGCGACTTTTCGAAAAATACAAAATAACGACTTTTCATACAAACAGATCAGCTGTTCAAACATTTGTATGGAAAGTCGATTTTGTTTTACTTTTTTTCGGAAAAGCCGTAGAACAAACATTGTCGTTAATGATGTTAGTAATCTCCTGCGAGGTAGTTGGTGTTTTACAAATAACCCTGTATACAGTCTGCCTGAGCCTGATGACGAGTTGTTACAGTAGTTCATGGAAGCAAACGATAACAGCACGTTTTAGAATTAAAGTTGACCGTTTCTTACCATAAATAATACCCAAACGCTTATTTTGTCCATCTATATTTTTATTCATTTATTTTATTATGACAACAGACAGTCATATACAATTGTACATCTACATAATATTCTTAAAATAACACTTGATTCATAAAGATGAATACCGACTCGGTAGCATAATTGGTCAGTGCATTGGGCCGGAATCCCAAGGGTGCGGGTTCGAGTCCCGTCTGAGGTGCTACGGGTGAGTCGATTTTTTCTAGTATTTTTTCTAATATTATTTATCATAAAAAGTATTGTGAATGCGAAAAATCTAAATTTAATAATTGATTCAAAAACTAAAGATTTTGGTATTTTTTCACTTCTTTTCAGTTATAGTAGTAGCGTAGCATTCTTTTAAAAATCTTGTTTTGAATAGCAACAACCGGAATACAACAGCAGGGCCTTATTTCATGTCATGACAATTTCTCAATTGTCATGGCATTAGTTTACGCTGCGGTGTAGCTATAAGACAGTAGTTTGTACTATTTTCAAATCGGTTGACGCAATGGATATAATATTGTCATGACAGGTGACAAATTGTCACGTTTATTAAATAGGGCCGTGATAGTTCAGTAGCGTGAAAAGATAACAGACAGAGTTACTTCAACATTCAAAATATTAGGTAGTAATATGGGATTTCTTAAACCGTATATTTTAATATAACCTTGCTTTTAAGAAGCAACTTCTTCCTGGAAATTTTCTTAACATTCTACAACCAAGCATATCAGCTGTGTTGTAAAGTAAATAATGGGGCCGCGTAATACCTAATGCTTTGCGCGTACCGTACATTTATCTCAATCTCGATGTATTCTTTGCTACTAGAGAATGTGGAAAATGCAAGAAAATTTTAATGCTTTGTTTTCATTCGCTACATTATTATGTTGCTTCTTAAAAGGAACTACGTGATGAAAAATCTTTTTGTTCTCTAACTTGAGGTGGAAAAATAAGCTGCTTATGGGAGAAATAATAAGAACATTAGAACACATTGTTGGTTTGCTTTCATTTAGAAAAAGTTTTCATCTAAAACTCAAATATGATTAACATTTCAACAACAACATCAACGATGGAAAAACAAATAACGAAATCCAACCAATACGCGTTCCGTCGAGTTTGTCGAGGGCCCAAATTTCTGACACAATCTGTAGCGGTTGTACAATACTAAATAGATAGATTATAGAGATTGTGTCAGAAATTTAGGCCCTCGACAATGGACACCGGTACTAACAGTAGTTTCATTGATTGAATACTGTATGCTTAGTATTTTTTAATTTTCTCCTTGGAAACGAATACAAACCGCATTGTGATTCTAACTTTAGTATCGTTCAGTCTAAAAAAAAAATATTTTATTCAAATAATATTAGACACATACAGGAAACCAAACAAAAGGCGGTAGGGAAATGGACCCCCTGTTTCCTTACGGGGGGGAAAGCACCTTCAATATTGATGATGGCAAATTTTGTTGAAAGGAAAACTGAGCACTTTTACTTATTTTTAAAAATAAAGGAATGTTTTCTTTCAGTAAAATTTGCCGTCATCAATATTTAGCGTATATTAAGTCCAACTACCGTCTTTTATTTCCACCCTGTATAATCTACAGAGCTTAATAATCAAAGCTACAGAGATAGAACTTTTTGTACAAGAGAGTAAAAAAATCTTTGTTCTGTGGGACCTGCGATTGCTGTGATAAAACAACTAAGTATATACAAAGACTTCTATGTACCGAGTAGTACCGAAAAATTGCTCATTAAGTTACGGTGCATGCACCGAAACTCCTTTAGTCTATTGCGAGCGACCGAGAGAAACAGTTGATGCGCCGCGAAGGTTGGTTGTGACACAATTTTACTTTTGAACAGCTCGTCTATGTAATTGAAGCCATTGAGTATATACAACTTGTTACAAAAGTACCCCTAATGCCGAATATGGTAGATAGGGACCATCAAACTGCACAACTTTTACTATGGGACCAACTCTGAAATCGCGAAAAAAATGATTTGATGGTCCCTATCAACCATATTCGGCATTAGGGGTATTTTTGTAGCACCTTGTATAGTTCCTCCGAGCTTCCAAAGGCACGGTAAACCGTTGGTTTCGGCTGCACTTGTAGTCTTTGACACACACCACTGTACATTAGACAACTGTGTGGTTGAATACAGGCGGATAGGCATCCTCGTCAATACCTAAGGAAAGCTTTATCCCCAGCAGTGGGGACACAATAAAATAAAATTAAATTTGTTTATTTCAGACATATACGGCCATACCACAAATCACTGTTTAACAAGTGTTTAACTTAGACACTGTTTAAATGTGATGCTGTCACTTTTTTGACAATATTGTTTGTAAGAGACAGCATCACATTCAAACAGTGTCTAAATTAAACAGTGTTTTAAAATCTTTTGTGGTAAGGCCGTTTTGGTCCATAGGTTGTTAGTAACAATAGGTTAGCGTTGCTATGCGACCGACCGAAGCACCTGTTATCGATATTTACTACGATACCAGTTATCACAGTGATACTTGGCACTAATTTGTTACTTTCCGATATTAAAGTAGAATCAGACTTTTTCTGCAATCCAACAAGTTTCTCTAAATGTCACAAATGCGTGTATATAGGTCTCTCTACACTCTCTATTGGTTTAAGTATTCTCTCCCGACCAGCACCAAGATTGCGCACTTAAATGCTTTAGTTCGCTAGGTTTTACCTATTATAAATTACGCTAATGTTTGCAGCTCTAACCTCAACCACAGAATATAAATACTACGTACCTCAACAAAAAGCTTCTTGATAAGTTGGAACGTCTTCTTAGTAATTGCATTCGTTTTATATATGAACTACGTAAATACGACTACATATATTTATATATTTTTTTTTTGACAACATCACATACATTGCTCCGATTCCAAAGTAAGTAGCTAAAGCACTTGTGTTATGGAAATCAGAGACAACGGTGGTATCACAAACACAATCTGAGACAATATTAAAAAGTTTGTTTTCTAAATTGACCCAACCGGGGATCGAACCCGGGACCTCAGAGATGGCGACACGTTGAAAACCGGTGTACAAAGCCACTCGACCACGGAGGTCGTCAATCGTCGTTATCTCTCATTAACTCAAATGGCTTCGAAGTTCGAGAGTGTAAAAACATTAAAGTGGTTTGTAAGCTTTTCAACATTCTATTCGAACCACATACCCCAGAGTATTTGATAATTAGATTTCAGTTTTTGGGTAACTCTCATCTACGTGACCTTCGTTCACTAGAACCAACCTTCTTTAGCTAACTAAACTCCTGTACATTCTTCTGGCTTCGTCTCTGACTCGTTCACCCTCTGGGCTGTATGACTCTGGAACGCTTTACCCTTGAACATTCAAAGTCCATTCAAGTTCCATTCACCAGTCTTTTGAATATGAACTTACTAGGGGTACCTAGTAACTATTGGGAATTAAAAAAAAAAAAATAATGATAATAAAAATATTTATTGACATAAAAATACAAAGTTTTTTAAACGTCTCATACTTAAATGAACTAAACATCATTATTTGTTTACACATAAACTCATCGAACTGTAAACTAGGAAGCGCACCAAATGGCTATCTATCAATTCGATGTAGTTTGAAAATATTTCACAAAACGACTATTTGATAACGCTATTTGTATTTGACGGAACTAGGACATTTTTCGAAATGTTTGATATTGAGGTATTTTATTATATTCAATTAAATTTAATATGGGTTAAATGCGCTGTGTAAAAAATCTGTTTGTTGTTAAAAAAATCTTTAAATAAAATATTTAAGTTTTTTTTTAAAGTAGTGAAAATATTCAAATTCAAATTCGTATATCATGTTCATATTTAGATAAGATTATACATTTTATGGATTTTTCTCAATTGTTATTGATTCCGGGTGAAATGCATTTTCTTCCTTTAGATTTATCGTTTATCCGTTGGGATTTATTATCGAGTGTTTCCCTACCGCCAGTAAAAATGACAATATCATGTTTTTACGTAACACAATTTAAGTATTACAATCCCTTAAATCCACTTAAGAACTTTTATAACGTCAAGCTCAAGATCTGACTTTAGCGCTGAAATGGCATTTTCAAATCCACTTGGATATAGAAAGTTAAATCTTAATGGACACGTAGACGTAGTAGCCACATAGTCCGTGGTGCTTTAGTTATTTTCAATACCCTTAGCACGAAAAATATGTAAAAAAACAATGATTCAAAAAATAAGAAACAATTCCTAGTAGGTACATAGTTTTAGTTATGTACTGATTGTTAGCAAATAATTAGTTAAGCATCTTCAAAAAAATAACAGAAATATAATCGCTTAATTTTAGTTCTGTGCCCTTAGCACGAACAGCTATCGAAAAAATAACGCGCCTAAAAACATTCAATAGAGTAATTTTGTATGGGAAATTTGTACAGCGCCATCTACCGCCGAAAAGCGAAATGAAATTTTCTATAGATAATTACTGTTCCGAGTACTTTTACGCGCGTTTTTTTTCTCGATAGATGTTCATGCTAAGGGTACCGATCTCGGTGGAAGTTTTAAGATGAAGGTTGTTGATTGGATGGACAAAGAGGATGGGTCATAACCCACAAGACGAGCCAATCGGGGTTGGTGGGTGTTAACGACTGCTATTACTAATGCAGCTGAGTAGCTCGAGATCATAGGTACATTTTAGGTCATCCATCCGATAGGCGACCCTAACAAAAGCTGTTGTGCGTAAATGCATGTTCTACGGTGTACAAAAAAGGCCAATCCACTGCGCCAATAAGTTCCCTTTGATTTTAATTATATTTAATTTAAACTAGCTGATAGTACCCAGAATGGATTATTCCGTCGGTATTCCCTAATCATCACATATTTAAAAAAGTAAACGTTACCTAACGTTTGCGAAAACGAAGTAACTTTTAATTGTAAAAACAAATTCCACGCAACCAAACATTCTGAAACTTTTTTTATATTAATAAAAGAGCTTATTTTCACCTAAATATAAAAAAACAACCGTTTTGATTTTTTGGAACATTTCCCATTCCTTCCATGAATAATGAATTTTTCGTAAATCATTTAAGTATTTTCCTTAAATAAAAAAAATATTCAGTGTTTCGTATTATCACTTAATTGGACTTTGATATGTAAAATCTAATTATAGCTGAATTAAACATAATTATGAAACAAAATATACCAACATTATCGTAATCCTTTATCTTAGTTTTAGTTATGCATCGTTACTTCAATGGTGCTATCTGATAAATCAAACCAATCTTAAAATTTTCCTCACTGATAACAGAAGGTCTCAGTCCGCTACGCGACTATCGCGACAGAAAGAGAAGGTGCATACAATAATAGGCACGCAGCGCTGTGCAATTCGAAATTGTACTTTATTGCCGTGAAACAAGAGTAGCTTATTATTTGATTGTCCTCGCACAGATGGACCTCTGTACGTTTAGCACTATTATATATTCTATGCCGATAATCAGTTATTATTTACGTTTTGTTTGCGTTATTATGAAAATGCCTAATTTCAAAACAAAAACTCCATTTTCTCAAGTACACACGACAGCACAACAAGTAAAACAATTTGGATGACAGAGAGTTGAAAGGAAAGCGGAGGAGGTTTGGAGGCATTATTGCAGGCGTCTGACGCAAGTTGAATTGAAAGTTGAAGCAACCAGGGGCCCAATCACACTAATTCTGAACAAATAAACCAAAACCGGTACGTTGTCAGGTTATATTTACCTAAATAAATTGTACAAGATTGGCATCCTAGGCTCTCCAGCTTTCAACTATTTTAACAAAACCATGTTAACCACCTCTGTGGTCTAGTGGTTCGCCCACCCGTCTAAAACGCAGGGGTTCCAGGTTCGATTCTTAGGAGGGGGGTACATTTGTACTTGGTTTGGTTGGTGGTAGGGCTTATTTCAATTCCGCCTGGCTAGCTACCACCATCTTCCCTAAGTCTGACGCCATAAAAAATATTGTGTTCCGGCAGTTCCTCAGTTCCTCAGTGGTGAGGATTCCCGGTGTAGTGCGGTTCCACCTTCGGCCTTATCGTCACTTAACATCAAGTGATGAGGTGAAGGCCAAGCGCTAACCTGTTGTGAATAAAAGAAAACCAAAGCAAGTATTTTTCTGTACACGAAACTGAAACGGTTACTATTTAGTTTTGGTTTTATCGTTGAAAATTACCGCGATTGAACTTCTGGTGAAGTCAGAACTCATGCATGCTGTAAATACCTTTAATTTATAGAGCCTAAATTAGTAAATACTTACCGTGTTATTCATAAAAATATATTAAAACCACGACTGCCCTGCCAAAAACGAACTAAAAAGTTAATTAACAAGTCTCATTGCAGTCGGGGGACCGTTTTGTAGAACAATTTTTAATCAAAGAGGTCCCCAAATGCAATGACACTTGTAATTTAACTTTTTAGTTCGTTTTAGGAAGGGCCATGTTTTTAATACAAAAAAAAGCTACACGTTTTTGTAAAAAATTATATAGTTTAGTTGTTCATCAACGCCTTTTATTTTATGCCCATACTGTTATAATTGAAGAAAATAAACATTTATTCACATTTGAAAGTGGCGTCGTACAGCCGCTATATTTTTATTTTTTTTAAATATAGCCAGTGTCACTTGGGATGATGTAAGTATTCTAACAATATATCCAAATCCATTAAGGCATTTAGAAGTTAAGGCGGAATAAAGAAACTCTCATACCCACGTACAAACATACATGAACAACACATTACACTCTCTGGTATTTTTTTTGGCAATCATGTAAAAAATTAAAAGGCATAATAAACCTATTTTAGTTAAAATGTGTTTTGTCTTCTTCGGTCAAACTCGGTTCATTATACGAAAAATACAAAAGACTTTTTAACCAAAATAGGTTTATTAAGCGTTTTTTTAATAACACGGTTATTGTTTTACTACATAACACAACATTAACATGGATCAGTGACCAAAAAATATTATTTTGACCTCCACCGAGCTTCGGAAGGACGTTAATCCCGGCAGCGTTTGTAGGCGATACCTTTTTTAATAAATTTAACACAAATATTTAGTTATATTTATCTTATAATCACTTGTTATAAAACCAATAATAGTTATATTTAACCGGCTCATACAATACTTTAACACTTATATCTACACCCATACTTTAAATCATCTATAAAAGATTCTGCAACAGTAAGCTATTGCCAACCTTAAAACGAACAGTGTCGTAGTAACCATAATTTCATCCAAACGAGTGTTATAATGTTTAACTTAATTTCATAATGCAACTCCTTCGAAATTATGTTTATTATGCCACTGGTTGTTTTAACCAATGGCAATAAGCTAACTGTTTCAGAACCTATTATAGAGGATTCATATCATGGGTGTAGATAAAGTCTTGTATGCAACTGTACATAATTAGATATTAAAACGCTCATGTGTATTATTGCACTCGGCAATACCTCCAATTATACAACAGTTGCATAAATAACTATTAAGACAGTATAATTTTAAGTACTTATTTGATTTAGTAATTCAGTTTTTTCCATACATTTTTATTTGAACACGCTTTTGCATTTTAAAATTAATTAATTTTGCAGATACATTTTATGTTTTTAATGCAGCTAAGTTAATTATTGCAGTAAGAGAGAATTCGCGGAATTTAATTTAAATATTGTAACCAATTTAATATCCCATATTCTACAAGACCTTCTATACAGTTTACATCGAGTATAATTAGTTGACAAAATACTTGGTATAGCTACTTGCATTCTGTATAACTGTGTTATTTCTGTATAATGTTTTTCACTATCGTGACCAAGAGATAATAGTTTAAGTAGGTAATTTATTTTTTGTAGTACATAAATTGAGACCAATATTTCATATTTTTATTGTTATAATATACTCGTTGCCATGAAAATCGAAATTCGTAGTAGTCACAACGCAGTCGATATAATAAAAATGTAAAGAAACACGTTGATCAAATAAAAATACATGTAATCATCAATCTATATAGAGCGCAACCAATCAACAAAAGTAATTTGATGCAATCAAACTATTCGTCCTCTAATCGATTGTTTGTTGCTAAACAAAAATGTGCCAACACAACATGATCCAGCAAAAAAACACCAAAAAAAACACTTTTCATTAATAATCAACAAATCCCAACTTACCGGAACATTAGTTCATAAATCCATTATAAAGTTCATTTCACAGTAAAGCACTTTTCACGAAAATTAGTCGCACGAAAGCACAAGTTATACGCTCCGCGAAAAGTCAAGGAAAGCGCGCGCCCTCTCGGGAGGACGTTTCAGACCATACTGAATCTACTGATACGAGAGATACCAATGGATAACGCAGTTTTGTTCACAGTCTAAGGATTAGTGATAAAATACGATAAATATTGTCATATCTGGTCTATTTTTATTATTATATTAAAGAAACGACGGTGGCTGATTTTCATCTTGCGTTGTTAGGGCTTAAAGGAAATACTAGTATTAGAAAGAATTGTTAATGCACATAGCATCAACAATTTGAGATTAGGAAATCCTATAAAACTATTTACACTGCATCAGTTTTTACATTAGTTCATATTCTGCAGTTGATAGAACCGTAGCTGTAGCATCGAGAAATCCATTTGGTATTCTTGTCATCTCCGTGGAAGCGCATAACGGCGCGGCACGAAATGCATTAAAATTGGTACCTATTTACTTTTTGAATTTGAGATTTTAGCATTCACTATGCTATTTTTATATAATACTAAAATACTAGAAAAAAATCTACTCGCCACCAGATCATTTTCTCAGACGAACCCGCGACTATATATTACCTGTTTAATTTGACATTTTTGTCATAAAATGTAAGACAATTACAAAACAAAAATCTATAACAATTAAATGAGAGATTAGATATCTAATTGAAGATTATTTAATAGCTCTTTTGATCCAATAAATTATTGTATGAAATTAAATTTTTAGTACAGTTTCCAGTTTGTTTTAACTTTAACATTTTTATTTGAAAAGGAAACTATTTAAACTTAACCGTCATAAAAGTAACATCGTTAGTCATCTACGAGACCATTTAGTTGCAATCCGATTAAGTGACAATAATCATTCAAACATCGAAAGCTTAATTTCATTGCTTCGTGTAGTCTTTAAAACCGCAGCTGTTCGTACGTACAACGGGCAATGAATGTAACATTGAACATCACATAATCAGTTTCAATCTGTCAGTGTGGTTGTGGTCATATAAGTAATTCAATAATGTAAAGTGACATACTCACTATTATGTCATTACTCATGACTGTACTGTACTGCACTGCACTGCACTGTACTGTACTGTACTGTACTGTACTGTACTGTACTGTACTGTACTGCTCTGTACTGTACTGTACTGTACATTACTGTACCTCTGTAAACCTTTCAGTTTCCCATACAAAAGCTTTTCATCGTGTCATGCTGACGTAACTTCGGTATTGGTTTAAAAGCTTTCCTGGTTTTATTTATTATTAACAGATTTGCTTCTTGAAACTTTTGATTTTCTGTTTATAGGAAGGAAATGTTGGTCTGCACCTTGATTGCAACATTAATAATTTTAATGTTCAAAATTTTGTTTTCAAAAGCTTACCTAAATGGCTATGGTAGAAAGTTTTAAAAGGTCTTTAAAATATTTGATTGAATCAGGCGTCACTTAGCGGAAGTCCCAAACGTGAAAAGAGAAATATATGTAGCTTACTCCCGCAAAAAATATATGCAAGATGCACCGCCCGCGCGCCCGCAAATAAAAATACACATGCACACCACAGAATATCAGTGCACAATACCTGCATTTATCAAGACAGCAACATACCTTGCATCTTCACACGTTCATTCCTTCATTCTCTACACGTGTTTCGCCCCAACCCGAAACATCCTCAGGAGTTAGATCTAACTCCCTCAAAAGGGGATGCTTCGTTTGCGGATAAAAGTAGGTACTCTTAGCACGAGTATCTATCGAGAAAAATCTCGATACGTAGATTAATAATATTGAGGTAAATGAAGCAATAATATGACTTTATAACTTATAAAATTTTGTATGGAAAAAATAGTAAAGCGTGCGCCATCTACCGCCGTAAAGCGAACTGAGATTTCCCAAACAAAATTTCTTTCTCAAGTTTTTATGCGCGTTTTTTTCTAGATTGATGTTCGTGCTAAGGATAGAGTATGATGAAATCACGACCGACGCACGTTCTAACTAGCAATCGTTTCAATATCTGATCAAATAGCACTTGAGAGTAGATACACTTAGGCTTATATTAAAAGGCTTATCATTTGTACTGTATTAATTTACTAAATTTCTTAATTGAGTCACTGTACTATCTTATCGAGGGTTTGATAATTTTATTATTTATTATTATCGCTAAAACAAATAAATTCCATTTGTTAATTGTAACTATGTTTGGAGTCAGATAATGACATAAATGGATTTATGCAATGTGTGCAGTTGAAAAAAATTAATGCATTTTATCAGCGTCTTCAAGCTAAAGGTAAACGGTAAACTAAATTCAGGAACACAAGTAAGTTACATGTTTTAGTGTGCAATTAACTCAAAATACAACATCCAGAACGTATGAAACAAACAAAACAAACAATAAAATAAACAAACGAACAAACAAACTGGAATAAACAAACGAATAAAACAAACAAACGAACGTATAAATAAACTTTTATTTGCTTGGCTATTTTGAGCAATAACATATTTTTAACAAAAGAATTTTCATTAAGTAAAACTTTCCCTTTAGTAAGATACTTCAAAGTAGATACATTAATAACAAATAAGTATAGTACCTAAGTGGTCTTTGAAATCACTTCTACTTAGTTACCTATTCCGTTGACTTTGACTGACAGACAGTAGATGACACATTTATACTGCTTTATTGCATTAGTACTGAGACCTGACAAATGTAACCAACGTCAAATGCGTCGCCTAATTCAATACATGCCGAATATTCCCAGGGTACTTAGAATTCCATTATAGGTTTTCGAAGAATTTGAATAACACTGAATGTTAAATTTGAAGACTAACAATGTTAAAGTGTACTTTTTATAAACTCTGCATTTTCAGATCTATTTTTGCATGCTGTCTTTAGAAATGGTTCTCCTTTTTTCTATCATAATAATGTTTGATGCAAAATTTCAACAAAAATAACACCAGCTGGTGAATTCTGAAAGGCGCTTTCAGAACTCGTCAATTGAATAACCGATTAAAATTTCGTACTACGCAAACTCAATCGGTTGACATCACATCCCACGTAGTGGTAACGAATTAATATCAGATTGTGAAAGCTCGATTGAAAAAAAACCCACAAATACTTATTGTGGTGTGTTTCCAAGAAAATACTTGATTTATGAGCAAGTTTTATTCGAGCAGCATGGCAAACCTACAATTATTATGTTCCATTTTGCAGTTTACAAAGCTTAAGCCTGGTGGGTGGTGGGCCACACGCTCGAACTTGCTCGATAGTACCGTAAAAACCTGTCAGTCCCACCATTCCCATTGACCCAGTCCCATAATGGGACAGGTGGGATGATTATGTGCCACTAGTCCCATGAGACAACTGATACTAACATATTTCATAATGTATGTCATACAAACGGACTTTCACATTTATAATATTAGTAAGGATTAATTTCCACTACAAAAATGGCTGTTTTCACATTGGACGATAACGACATCAAGCATATGCATACGTGGGGACTCTGGACGTACCATAATATGTTTACATACCAAATTCACGAAGAGCGAGTCCCATCCACCCCGGTGGCTCTGTCCCGGTAGCGGGACCAATGGGAAAAATAGTTTCATCCACCACGGTGATTCGTATCTTGATGTTTAACGGGATGGATGGCACTGGCGAAGTTTCAGCCTTTGGACTGATCGCCGATAGGACGTTTCTTTTCTGAGAGATTCGCCGTCAGAACCATTCAGTTATAGGAAAATTCACAGAAGATTTTTGTTTACTCTATGCTTCGGCGCTTGCTCGTTCTGAGTTTGACTTTACAAAATAGCTGTTCTGAGTGTAAAATATTGAACGTGTGAATTAAAATGCTCCGTATCATTCTTTGCACGAGTTTGTTTTATCTCCTAGTCTATTTTCTCTGGCTTTGCAAACTCTCCGCCAAAGCATTTTTCAGTTCTAGAATAGCATTACTGGCTTTTGTGGTGGTGAAATCTTGTTTCAAATATATTCAACGGTTTTAAAACACCATTTGTTAGTTTGTTAGTCAGTCGTTGAAAAAACAGCTGCAAGAATCGGTACATTGTGTGCATTTCGTTAGAAAATATGTTCTTACATCAATTTTATTACATATTTTTATTAAATGCAAGTAATACAATAGAAAATTGTTGACGAGCCGTGTGACGAGCAGACCAAGTGAGATTTTTAAATAAGTAGTACCTACTCCTCATTATAAATATACTACATTTAAGTTAATTCACTACTTTATGGACTACTTTACGACACGCTACTTATTTCTCAAAAAATAATTTAATTTATTTACTATAACATGACACTACAAGTCATATCATGTATTCATATGAGTACCTCTCAATTGGCACTGATCTGAAAATCTTTAGCTTATTAAGAATTGACCGAGCTACAGATTGTCAGATCAGTGCCAAATCTTGGAAACTACTGAATCTCAACTATCATTAATCAATCTTCAATGAGAAAGTACACTATATTTAGGTCATATAAATGTGTATGCTCGCTCGCATTCGTCCAATTATGTTGGCCGAACATAAATGGAGGAGAACGCACTTTTATGATATCATTGAATAATAATGATACCGATTTCACTAAAAGACATTATAGAGGTAGCATTGTATAAGTACATACTGTATAGGCGATTGTGGCATCAGTTGCTGGCAATATGCAGATGGATGCTGAATAATGTTAGCGATTATTCGTTTCGCGCGTCCACATAATATCTAAGCTTATCGCTTCTAGCGATAAGACCGCCTTTGCTCTTACTTAAGTTTTTATTTGTAACTGTATTCTTTTTTAATTATGTGTGTGCAATAAAGTGTTAATCTATCTTATCTTCTAATAAAAAATATTCGAGTTGCAGAAAAAAAAAATCTCTAGCTTTTCCCTCCGTTCACTTGGACCCACCGCCAGGCTGCACCGGTGGATCGAAGGATACAAAATTTTCCTCTTTGATCCACAGGTGTATCTATCGCATCGTTAGTACGTATGTATTTAAATACTCTCTGTTTGTAAGGCAATGGCAACCATCTCGACGACTCGTTCTTTTGTTATGACTCAGTCTTTACAGTACAATTTTCGACCACATATATCATACTTCTATGTCCATAATTGTAATGAAATCAGTCCCACACATATTATCTCGTAAAGAAAAGTGGCATAGGCTTTCAGTGTCAAACAAGACAGCCGATAACAGGCCCATCGTCCATTTGTCTCGTAAAAACCTTGAGATAAGGATGAAAAGCTTGCTCACAAAGTGACGCACGTGAAATCCTTAACAACTTTTTTTGTTTGTTTTATCTTTGTTCTTCTGCCCACATAGTGACCTTTGACCTATTCACAAATCGTCGGACGCCAAAATGCAGTAAATTATATTACGACATTGCTCTACAATGTTTACGATTCTGAAATTATTTCGAGTTGTATACTTGCGCCGTCATTTTGTAGTCGTTTGATATTATTCGAAATTTGATTTTAATTCTGAAGGTGATATTATTTGAAATTTGTCTAGAGTTCTATTAAATAAAAAATCCAAAATACTAACCCATATTCAAATAAATGCTAATGACATTTTTTCTTACAAATCTGTAAATCGCATTGATTTTTATTTGTAAATCTTAATAAAATTACTGCCACGAAAGTCAGACACAAGTCTTTAATTAAAACATTTTTAATTACATAGAAGTCTCAGAAGACCATTGCTTAATTATCATATTTAATATTGACCGGAAATTACTCTTTCCAGTCTTTACTTATTTTAAGTAACAACCTGAAAAGAGGTTTAAGATGTTTTTGTTAAGTGCTAATAATATTCCCGGTTATTAGAAAATTGGTGCGCTATATTTCTCTTTCAATATTTAATAGATTATGAAAAGCTAGTTCTTGTAAGTACATAATTTATATTCATATTTTTTTAAATCAGTAAAATAGTTCTACTCACAACAATACTGTATGGGAGTAATTAAAAAAACTGATTTTAATAAAAACCAACAAAGAACTGTTAAAACTAACGGACACACATAATAAGTAATTTATCTTTTAAAAAAATCTTTACTTTTGTGTTGAACCTGTTATACTAAACAACTGAAGACAAGATAACAGGTGAATTTTAATTGCCACCGAAGTTATTTTTACCGTAACAGATAAATTGGTAATAAAGTGACAATTATTCATTAAACCACATCGACATTTCTGCGAAGATAATAATTGACTAGCGCCCCAACAACAAAGACATCAAAAGACTCTTAAACGAATTTAATCAGAAATACTTTTGGTCAAAAGAACTCATTTAAATATCTCGTGAGGCAAATTAAAAGGAAATGCCGAATTCAGCATTTAAAATGTAATTAGGTATAATTTTTGCAGAGTCGTGTAATTTTCCGATTGCCTTTACTATTATGTATTTTGTGCGATTGCTGAATGTGTTTTAAAGGTTTTGTATAATTTAAGTTATCACTACACAAGTTAAGAAAGAAATGTTGAAGTATAATTTCAAATAAATTCATTAATTCAAACATATATGAATAATTATAAATTCGACCCTTTAGTGCGTGCATTTGAAAAAAATTTCTAGTATTTTTTCTAATATTATTTATCCTAATATTCTATTTCTATTCAATTGCACGCACTAAAGGGTGCGTGCAATTGAATAGAAATAGAATATTAAAAAAAATTCTAGTATTTTTTCTAATATTATTTATCTTAATATTCTATTTCTATTCAAATGCACGCACTAAAGGGTCGAATTTATAATTATTCACCGACTCACCCGTAGCACCTCAGACGGGACTCGAACCCGCACCCTTGAAATATTGCGTATTTCAAGGGTGCGGGTTACCCACGCAAATAGCGACTCGGTAGCATAATTGGTCAGTCCATTGGGCCGGAGGTCCCCAGGGTGCGGGTTCGAGTCCCGTCTGAAGTGCTACGGGTGAGTCGAATTTTTCTAGTATTTTTTCTAATATTATTTATCTTATTATAAAAAATAGCATTGTGAATGCGAAAAATCTAAATTTAATAGTAATAGAATAGGAAAACATTTATTTGAGACAAAATTTTTTGCATAGACAAGAGAAAAAAAATATTGGTGGAAGGGCTCTTTCAAGTCCGCCTGGCTAACTAAGTCAGACCTAAGTCTGACGCCATAAAAACAATTAAAAAAAAATGTGTACCGGCAATTAGAGGTAAGATAGCCTGTTCCTCAGTGGTGTGGAGTCCGGGTGTAGTGCGCTTCCACTTTCGGCCTTATCGTCACTTAATATCAGGTGAGGTGAAGGCCAAGCACTATTCTGTTGTGGATAAAAAAAACTTTACGAAAATTAAAATGAGTTGTAGTTGGTATATTAACTACATTAGCTTCACAAGTAGGTATATTATAGTACATAGGAGCAGGTATGTTATAGTCACATTGAGCTTCTCATTATGATCGGAGGTTTCATAAATTAAGCATACCTTAATGATATCATTGTCATGGAGCTCTACTTTCGCAAATCTTATTAGGTCAGACTACTATTTGTTTACTATCATAAATAAATTTTTGAAACAGAATACAATTTCAATCATCTCAAATCTTCGCAACTAGAATAACCTGATAACAAGTAAATTGCATTCTTTTCCCAGCTTCCTTGAGTGGTAGTCCTTGAGCTGAGATGACGACGTCACATAAAATTGCCGGGAAGAAGCACCGCACGACAAATTATCTTAACTTTTTAATATCTCCACATTCTGAAAACAACAAAACTTGATTTGCGTTCCGTAGTCCAATCAAAAGTCAATTATGTTTTATTTGTCTGGGGTTTCTTAAAGCGTGGTCCACGAACCCGCTAGGGGTCCGTAGCATGTGTATTACGGGTCTGCAATTAACCCTACCCGTAATAAAACTACCAACAAAGGCTTGTTTTCTTTGCAAAACATTAGTGATTTTTTTTTAAATTCTGAAAGTGGTCCGTGACTACAAAAAGTTTAAGAAACACTGGTCTACAGGGTTATTTGTAAAACACCAACAACCTCGCAGGAGTCGATAATTAGCATCAAGCACAACAACGTTTGTTTAACGACTTTTCCGAAAAAAGACAAAAAAATATCGTCATTCCATACAAATTTCCAAACAGCTGATCGAGTTTTGTATGAAAAATCGGTTATTTTTTTCTTGTTCGGAAAGTCGAAGAACAAACGTTGTTGTTGATTGTGATGTTAATAATCTGCCTGTGAGGTTGTTAGTGTTTTACAAATAACCTTGTATAATTTTTAAGTATGTTTAGTGATTTTTTTAAATAATTTAATTACGTAACATTTATGTTCAATCACTGTTGAAAGCATTAGTGAGAGTAACAAAGTAGGAAGGCTATTCCAAAAATAATTAGTGAAACAAAAAATAATAAGTTAATGAAAAAAAAATGTTTACAGCGTTTTAAAATATTTTCTTCCTGCCTAACAACGCAATTATGCATTTGGGTGCACCAGCTTTCAAACATGAAAAAAACGCATCTTTTTGAAGGTCAAAATATGCCCTTAGGGATCGCACGAATTCTCTGACGGCCTCTTCAGTGGTGTTACTTTTTCGGCAAATAAAAAAAAACACGTGGGGCTGTATGAGCTGTAACAGTGATGGGGTGGCAATATTTCAACCTCAAAAAGATGACAATAAGTCGATAGTTTCAGCAGCTTTGATAGAAAAGCTTTCCGCGAGACGTCCATTAGTGCAAAGAAAATAAAGGCGACAAATTATCTTTTTAAAAATGTGAAAAAATTACCATGCGTTAATGGTCAGAGATTTTCACGGAGATTTTTATTGAAATCAGCAGCTTAATAAAAAATATTTTTAGAAAAAAAAATATTATATTTACTATGTGACTAATAATTTTCGGAACAGCCTAGGTATATTACTTACTATCATATATTTCGAGAAAGACAAGTACTTACTTCATAGTTTATATGAATAAACTCTGCTATAATAAAATCCGGTACTAGGGAACGCGGTTACGGATCTTCTTGATAATAACCAAGATATTATGTTCCTAGACAGTTGCGAACCAAAAACTAAGCAATAAACTTACTAAGAGCTGGCTACGAAAATACGTTTGCAATTTATAGAGCAACCAAATCCCTCTAGTTAGTGTTCGATACTATCATTACTAATTTATCCGAGCGCCTGGCAGCTGTTCAGCGGTGCGGGTGAGAATGGTTGTAGCTTTTGGTCTGCAACGATTGGCTTTGTAGAAACTAATGACGTCATAATGTTTCCTACAAAGCTTTTTTAAAGCAAAATGTGCTATTGTGGTGATAATGTTGAATATACTGTCAGTGAGATATTCAAGCGCCTAGCAGCGCACCTATATATTTTTTTAAACTTTGTACAGCTGTGCCAGTTTTTTTCGCTCACACAGGTAAAAAAGCTTCATAATATGTCTAAATTTTAAGAACTCATTTTTACTTTTTTTAAGTTTTGTGTTACTTATTCATATTTTACGAACAGTCCGATTAAGTTTATAACCTAAAAATACCATGCTCATCAGACAGTGGACTCGTTGAAAATTGCTTACATTTGCGTATAATGCATTTAGTTTATTCCGATAAGTATTTTTAGGGTTCCGTACCTCAAAAGGAAAAAACGGAACCCTTATATTTTTCTATCAAATCGACACAGCACATTTAGAATCCCATTATTGAATCTATACTTACATGCTCACGCACTGTACGATTGTGTAAATAGCACTTGAGAAATACAGTAAAAAATGGTATCGGGTTTCAGCACTGAATTATCCCGTACAAATAAGGGTGGCCATTGTGGCGTATATTTGCTCCCATCGCCAAATCATGATTGCCACGTATTGTGTGACGAGCTCGCCATTGCTTATTTGAAATCGTTCCGATTTGTATAGAAGGTATATTAATATGGTCCTACCTACCTACTAGAGGGACACAAGCGTGACATATGGACGTAAGACTTTTTCACCGATTTCCACAGATATGTGCGAGAATTTAAGTGTATTAGTTTCAGAATCGAAATAAAAATGACTGATTGTTTAAAAATATAATTTAATCATTAATTAAAACAACAATGGCAATTTAGTTAAAGAATTGAAATTATTCACTATAGAAGTACACTTATGAACAATATCTTTTAAAGACGGTCATTAATTACATATTTATAAATCTTACATCTAATTTACACTTCACAATGATTACTACACACCCCACTGCAAAAGGGTCAAATTAGGCTCAATGTAAACAGTAACTTTTTGTTCAGTCTTTTCGAGTGCAGTTTGCTGCAGTTGACGACTCATTCGTGGATAGAAAATGACAATATCATGAACACAAATATAGCAACCTTTTAAAAATTTTGAGATTTTAGCATTCACAATGCTATTTTTATAAAAGGTATTACAAAAATACCCCTAATGCCGAATATGGTACATAGGGACCATCAAACTGAATAACTTTTACTATGGGACCAACTCTGAAATCGCGAAAAAAATATCAGCTGTTTCATACAAAAATTAAAATCAAAAATATCAAAATGTATGAAACAGCTGATTTTTTTTCACGATTTCAGAGTTGGCCCCATAGTAAAAGTTGTTCAGTTTGATGGTCCCTATATACCATATTCGGCATTAGGGGTATTTTTGTAACACCTTGTATAATACTAAATAATGTACTACAAAAAATAGTGACTCGGTAGCTCAGCAGTCAAAGCATTGGACCGGATATCCAAAAGTCGCGGGTTCGATTCCCGTCCGAGAACATGATCTGGTGCAAGTCGTATTTTTTCTAGTATATTATTTAGTATTATATAAATATAGCAATATCCACATTAATGTTTTCTCAATACTAGATACCGATATTGCTTAGTAATATTGAAAGCGTAAGTCGCTCCATTGAGTTAGAACCTGATAGATGAATTTAGTTAATAGAACCGCTCACTGTAAGCCTAATTTGAAACTGCTCTTATAGTATGTATGTTGAAAATTCACTTATTCTATGGCACATAAATGATTTATTTTCTTTCGTTCATTTGTTTGGCGGGTTAAACTTAATCTTGCTTATCTGAATGGTTCATATTATGATTAATAATATTGACTGAATTATTTATTACGTAGAAAATAGAACCTTTTCAAATGGCTGATATCAATATTCTCCGAGCTTTATCGTACACAGCTATATTGGCGATATTTAGTATATTAATTATCATAATATGAACCATTCAGATAGATTCCAATGTCTTTGATTTCACCCTGTATTGTCTATGATTCTCATGACGACATATTTGTTTGCCAAATAAAACTCTCTGAAATAAATTGACTATAAGACATTTATTTTTACTCACGACATTATTTGCCATTTATCTTTATTTTAATTCCATTAAAATATATGAAATATTTGACGATTCATCGATCATAAATAATTATGCCAAATCCTCAAACCGTTTTACGTCTATCTATTACATTTTTGAACAGAAATCAATGACAAATGACAATTACAACAAAGTGATTAAGTTCTAAACTGTATACATATTTTTAGACGTTACTGTACATAATGTAAAGCTTTTGGACTCTTGTCACAGTAAATTAGTTTGTTTGTTCGAAAGCGATTTTTACAGTGCTTTTGTTTTATTGTGCTTTCTCTTTATGTTTTTTTATCTGATCTCGGTACTCGTAAAACGGTTTGAGGATTTGGCATAATTATTTTTTGTGCTTATTCTAAAGCATGGTGTAAAAAAACTATCTTATTTTCTGGGATACATATGTCTTTAAAAGGGAGTACTATATTTGAACCGTGACTAAAAGTTAGTGATGCTGGGAAAGTTATATCTAACTTTTCCTGAAAGTAGGTCGGAATAGTAAATTAGGGTTATTCTGTTGGGAATTAAAGCGGTCACTATCAACCCAAATGACTTACTAATCATACTATTTTACCCAGATTTTTTAATATTCACATTACTAAATGTATATTTTTTGTTATATTTATTACATCTTACGTTGAAGCATTTACATTTTACAGCTAATAGAACAACATCTTAAATATTATTTTTACATGTTTATTTTTTATTAAATATTTCTTATTTTCTTGCCTGCTGTATACACTATGTTTAGTATAACAGTCAAATAAAACACTGTGTAAGTTATAAAAGCTTATGCTTTACAGTCCGTTTATAAAAAAATATTAGTAATTTATCTTTTTTACCTCAAAATCTAGTTTCAATAATAACTTTCTTTTATATGTTAACTTGGTGTTTCATTTATTTACACAATATAATTTCTACAATGACAATTACATCTCAGAAAGTGAATTAGTTACTAGAAATCAATAAATCGAAATATTTACAGGAACAATATATAGAAGTAGATCTCATGAACATTTACAATAAATTGTTAAATTATATTTGTAACAAAATGACACAAGTAAGTAAATAACAAGTTTACTTGTGAACAACATACGACTTTATCGCTGTTTCAAAGTTGATTATTATTAATCAACATCTTTTTTATACGTGAACCACATCACGCGCTAATGAACCTTAAACACTTATCCATATTGAATGTTTATCAGTGTGGCTCCAGCATAAAGAACGCAGAAGCAATTTTGGTGGATGCACACTCCAAAATTATTGATCGTTGATGTAAATTCATGTCACCGAAAATTTCAGTCCAAGTATCAACAAAATCCAGGGTTGGTATGTTCAATGACGCATCGCTTGCAGTACTTCTTCACCGCCCGGTACCCTCGCAGGGTTACTGGCGTGTCCTGGATGTTCAGCTGCGTGAGACCTCGGCAGTAATACGCTACTGCTTCCAGACCATCGTCTCCGATTAGCTCGCACCCTCGAAGAGCTAACTTCTTCAGGTTTGGACAGCAACGTGCTAAAATCTGGAAAAAATAAAATTAGTTCCTCAAAGTCAGTTTCTTAGAGTAGGTACATGAAGTGAGATTTGGAGCTATATCACTATTCCTTTCTATCGCACATAATCGCCATATCATAGCGAAAGAGGTTGGAGTATGCATACGGAGTTCATCAGCGTGCACGAAGGCCGAAGACGCTTTTGAGCGATAGAAAGAAGAGTGCTTAAACATGTTGTTTCTTGATCCCATGTCACCTAGAATCAACCGCTACTTTAAAGTAACGTTAGAAATACACACAGTTCTCTCTATTATAACAGACTCATACCTGCAGTCCAGCCTCCGATACATCAGTAGCGCCTAGGTCCAAAGCCCTTAGCCTGGAACAACCCCTGGCCACAGCTTCCACTCCATCGTCGCCGAGCGCACCGCAACCTCGGGCGTTCAGGTACCGCAACTTGTAGCAACGTCGGGCGAGGGTTCGGATACCAGAGTCAGATACCTGTTATGAGAAATAAGATTTTAAAAGGTGAGTCGGTGGCACCCCACCTTACCTTTACAGAAGACTGAACTCAAATAAGTACATAACACTTTTCCCTTCAATCTCAGAAGATCCATAGGCCAGATCCACAATCTTGTGAGTTTTTTTTTCTCATAAGGTTTATGTTTCGGTATAAGAGGGAAAATGGGATCAAATCTATCTGCCCGAGATCGCTTACCAGCAGGTGGTTTGTATGCGACACCTGCATCCATGCCTTCTTTTGCATTTGTTTGTGGTTTTTTCCTCTAAACTTTCGCGCTGCATTATATTTTATGACCAAATTATGCAACGTTTAACCCACCTGCGTACACTTCGCAACTGATAAATACCGCAGCGCTGGCCCCAACTTTGCTAGTTCGTACAGACCGAAGTCCGTGACACCAGTGCAGTCGGATACACTCAACTCTTTCAGAGCGCAGTACGAGGGAATCCATCGGACGCCGGCATCTGTAACAATATAAGAAACATGACACTTCTATTCCTTTTCACCTGCTTTTTTCATTTTTTAGAGTATCTCTGGGGCGCAGTGGGTTAGCGTATTCACCGAGTGATTATGGAGGTTAAACAATTTTCGCAAGGCTGTGGGATGGGTCACCAAAAATTTATTATCTTAAGCTTTTCCTAGCTTCAAAAGGCACGTTAAACCATTGGTATTGGCTGCATTTGCAGTTGGTAGCACCAACTAATCCACATTGGGCCAGTGGGGTGGATTACGGCCCATCCCTTATCCATTAATAAGGAAGGCCTGTGCCCTAGCAGTAAGAACATTAAAAATGGCTGATGTCGAATCACCTATACAAAGTGAAATCGAAATCACTAGAATCCTTTAAAGGGTCAATCAATCAAACTGATTGTTCGACATGGGTTGGAAAAAGGATAAAAATATTCGATCCTCTTCTAATAGGGCGTTTAGCAGAATGCTATAGTACTTTGTAGTTAAACGCGGTTTTATTCATGGTTTTTTAAGGGTTTTTATTAGATTTTATAATTTACCGACTTTTTGGGACCTCGTCAGCTGTCGTGTAGTGGGTGACCTTATTTTTAGATTGAAATAAGATTTAGTTAGCAGAAGCCAGCAAGTTACTTATAACTTAACATGATTTTTGTTACAATTTTTTTTGTTACAATAATAAATACCGACTCGCTTGGCAGCATTATTCCATGTTGAAACTCTTTATCTAGTAATCAATCTAGTTGTCAATCTAGTAGTCAATAGTATCTAGTAGTCAATGAAAACCTTTATAATATTAATTATAGACGAAGGAGATACGTTTTCAAATTGAACGAAAAGATTTTGGAATTACCAACTCATCGTCTAGATCTGAAAAGAGTAAATCCAATTGTTTTAATAAGACAGACGCTTTTGTTTAAGAACGTAAACGTGGTAATTAAATATAGGCTGAAAGGAGAAAACCTCCAGTATTATTTATAAAACCGCTACATCGGTTGTCTTGAATATTAAATTATTCAGAGCACATATTTTTTTATAGAAAGTATCAAAGATGTTCAAAGTTACGAGGTTTGAAAGACTTCTGAAAGTTCAATATAAAAGGAATTCATCATAAATCCGTTAGTTACATGTTGTTACATCAAGTTTGCTTCAGAAGTTTATTATAATGAGTTCGGTTGTTTATCAGTTTTATTCAAATAAATCATCGAAACGACATCAGATTCCAGGTATTTTAGGGTTCCGTAGCCAAGTCAACAAGGAACCATTATAGTTTCGTCATGTCCGTCTGTCCGTCCGTCTATCCGCGGCTTAGCTCAGAGGCCCTAAGTAATAGAAAGCTGTATTTGAGCATAAATGTGTATGTTAATAATAAACACATTCATGCTAAATATAAATAACGAGTAAGAGTCGTCAACTTACTTTAATTTAAGTATATTGGACAAGTTTTCGTAGAACAAATTTCATTGAAAGGTATTACGTATACTTAGTTTTAGGTGTTAGTTGTATAAAACAAGAAGTAAATATAAGTTTATAACCATATGTCAAATGTATAAGATAACAGCGGAACCCTATACTGCGCGTGGCCCGACATGCACTTGGCCAGTTTTTTTTACTATAAAAATTCTGTTCCATGAACTAGCTAGATGATAGATAGGTTTATGTTCTATTCCGAACCTGTAAAACAACCATTTCAGGCGAATAAGAATTCGTATTAATGAATTTCGGTAATATTGTTTCAAAACCTAAAACAATAATATTTATACTATCAGACACCCAAGAATTTGGTAAATATAGCGTAGAATGTAAATCAAGTTAATGTAATGCTATAAAAGAGTATTTTTAATAATTGAGTATTTTTAGTCATCTCATTTCAGATTCATAAAACGAATTGAATAACATTATTTGTAGTCTTTACCAGTTAACATTTCTTTCTGTTGTATTTTTTCTTAAGTCACAATCTTTAGTTGTCTACTCCTACCTTTTAAAATTAAATACTCTCAAAAGTTAGATACTTTATAGTATAATATAATATTATATAGTTCAAACAAAAGATTGTGAAAGTAATGGATATTTGTCTATTATTTTCTATGGCTTTACTGTCTTCTGCAATAAACGACATATCAATCTTTTCGATGTCATTCCATTTTTCTATCGTAGGTACTTATAGAAAAAAGGAGAAACATTTGAACTTTAGTAAAAAATGTGTTGAGGCTGTCTTTGGGTTCTCCCAATGTTAATATAATACTTATCATGTACACAAGACATATCATTAGAGAAATTTAAGAAGATTCAGAATATTATACAGTTGAAACAAGAACGGATGATTTGATAGAAAAAATAAAAAAGAACATCGTTCGTCTTTGTGGAAAAATATTTATATTAAACTCGTGCTTTCTTCGTCAATCGTACTTGCAATAATAAAACGAAACGTCATGTTCGGAATTCGCAATGTAAAATATTCTGCTAACGGAATATCTAACAAATCATCGCATTTTATACGGATTGGAAGCTACCTAAATATGATTAAAGTTTAAAAAAAATATAAGTAAAATACCTATTAGGGAGAAGTGGGAACGCCTCCAAAAAAGGCAGGTGGTAGATATTTACTGATTCTGGATAATATAGCATTAAAAATATTATTTGTAAGTTTATTTCTTATGTATACCGCTTTTTTCAATGGCAATGGTGTGAAACAAACTTATTACAGCGACTTATATAAAAAAAATAATTCATATTGTATTGTTTTGCTAACCACACTAATATATTGGAAATAAATCTGCTGATAAAAAATTAAATAAAAGTCGTTGTAATAAGTTTATTTCACACCATACAGTCTTCGATCATGATCGAAGATTGCAGTTTGAAAAAAGCGGTAGAAAAAATAATTTAAAAAAAAATAATTTTAATGATGCCTTATCTAGAATTTGTAACTCTACCTGCCTTTTTTTGGAAGCGTTTCCCCAATGATATATTTACACCCTGTTTACATAAACTGTGTAAAGAAAAAAATATCGGTAAAACTATTCTTAAATTAGAATAACTGTGGGAAGAAAAAGTTATAGAGTCATTATTTAGAGCAGAGTTTCCTTTCCGATTATAGAAAATGACGATAATTTGTATAATGGACGCTCATATTGATATTTAATAGCTAGCCCACAGGTGGACTAAGAAAATGTTGCAAACGTACGTAATGCAAATTTAATGACCGTGATTTATGTGTAGACTGTACCGCAGATTAGTCTTACTGTCCACTTGTAAAGAAAGATAAAATATAACGACGGATCGCTTAGAGGTGCGGTAGAAATATGCACGCTCTCTTTGATTTATACCTCGGTATGTTACGTGTCCACTTGTCAGTTCATTTATAAATATGATTTACAACGTAAATAGCCTTCTGTAAACTAGTAATTATTCTTATTAATGCTCACATCGCCGGATATCAAATACAGAAAATATTGAATGAAAATTTAGACGTGTGAGGCCGGCAGAGTAGCACCAACTCTCACACACAGAAGAGTCGTAAAAGGCAATGAGTTAGCTGTTAAAGGTAGGTAGAACACCTCAGTGGAGCAGCAGAAATTAATGGTTAGCAGCTTTTTCCAATAAAAGGGGTTCAACACTACGATCTTCAACCGGCCTGCCAAGCGTAGAGACTATGGCTAAGTCGTTTGTGGTGCGCGTCCCGACAGCGAGGATGGAAACTTTCATGAAGGAAGATTTCTGGCCGCAGGGTGTGGTTTACCGGCGCTTCCGTGGGACTTTGCCAGAACCCACCGATTCGACGCCGAAAGTCAACTAAGTTTTTTCTTACTAACCTAATCTTAAGTTTTGTATACTAACAGATTTGTTGTTATATTTCATATTTATTTTATTTTAAATTATATATCTATGGGCCATTGCAGCCTGAAAATAAATGATTAATAATAATAATAATAATAAATCCTCCCATGGGAGAGGTCTATCTTCCGCAGCGGACTGTTATGGGCTGTTGTGATGTATGATATTACGACTACAAACCTAGAATTACAGCCTGTGTATGGAATCGTACAGGGTCTATAATCTAAGTAGGTACTAAATTCTCTGAATCGATAGGTTTATCGTTATCACATGGCGTGAAGAGGAAAATATATTAAACAGAAGGTTGTTTCATGGTTTATGCTCTTTGCGATTTTCCCTTTTTATCTACAGTCCTAAAGTGGGTAGGTACTTACTATGCTTTTTATTTGAAATTAAAAAGACGATTTTATTGATAGAATTGTTGTGACATAATTATAAGAATTCCTACATAATAAGATAATAGATCTATACGACTGAGATAGTTATTGAGGGCATATTTAAGAGGATCTGTGCTTGTTTGTCGCCTTATTTGTGCAGCGTCTAAAGTACAGATTTGCAGTGAGGGACAGTTCTAGAAGCCTTCAGTTTCAAAGCCACAGTCAGTCAAGTCTATGTGCCAGTCTAGCCTGCAGTGAAGGACATCTGTGCTGACTGCTCGCATCACGACAGAGTCTAACAGACAGTCAAGTCTATATCTACTTATTCGGCGAGCGGTATTCTTGTCACCTGTCGACCTTCTAACCAATACCATTCTGGGTATGATTGTCACCTAAGCACTTGTAGTTTAACAAGTACTCTACGGGCGATTGCCTTGTCGAAATCGACTTTCTAGCTAATCACAGTCCGAATTCTGCTTGTCACTTAAGTGCTACATATAACAAATGAGGTTTTTTTACCTGTGACTAGAGTGCAGCGTCTAAGGTACAGATACTGCAATGAGGGGCAAGTGTGCAGCAGCGCGCAGAGCCCCGCGTCAGTGACAGACCCACAGTCAGTCAGGTCTATGTACTCGACGGGCGGTCGCCTTGTCGCCAACCGACTTTCTAACCAACCCCATTCCGGCCAGTCCACGTGCGGGCACCCTGTAACAAGAGATAAATAAGTAAGAGACGAATTTGAATAGCAAATGTTTTTAGATCGAAATTGGTCGATCAATTTTCTACATACGTAGGTACTCTGATAAGATACCTCTCCGCAAGTGAATTAAAATTATAAGTTTGCAATGCTGTTTTTTAGTATTTTTGTTATACTTTCTATAGTGTAATAATCAGTGTTTTTACACGTATGTTTGTATGTGGCTATGTGAGTTTCTTTATTCTACCATAACTTCTAAATGTCTTAAAGGATTTGGATGTATGGATTATCGTTAGAATCCTTACAACATCCCGAGTGACACAGGCTTTATTTTTTTTAATTATCGTTTTGTAGAACAATTTTTAATTGAAGAGGTCCCCCGACTGCAATGACACTTGTTATTTAACTTTTTTGTCTTTTTGGCAGGGCAGTCGTTTTTTTACCTGACTGCAAGAAAAGAGTTATGTTTTTTAATATTTTTTAAGTTTTTCGCTCTTAATGTCATTACTATGTTCGGCAGAATATCAATACAGCAGGCCTAGCCTGCTGCTTATACTGAGCTGAGTACAGTTTTGTTTGTGTTTAGTTTTTTGTAGTGTTGTGTATTGTTGTGTGTTTTCAAAATAGATGTATTTTCTTTATTCTTTCGTTATCTCTAACCTAGATAAATACAACTTGTTATTATTTTCATTTTAAAGTTGGGAGGAAATGCTTAAACATTTAGTGTCTCTTTAAAATGTGGTGAGAGCCTGGAGGTCTGCAATTACAGGGACCTAGTATATGGACTCCAGTCTCTCACAAAGGTTTTTTTCGTAAGCTTTAGTTCATAGTATAGTTACGTATTATAATAACCTTTGTGAAGAGTAAACAAAGAATATTTATTATTATTATTAATTTTCGTTCGAATACGATTTTTTAATATTTACACGCACGTCGTTTTATATAATTCATTTATAATGTTAGTTTATTCAAATTTTGAAATACATTAGATACATGTTCGCTTTGCTAACTGAACAGTTTAAGCGTATTTAGTCTTCTCGCGCCAAGTTCATGAACTTAACAACTCTCTTAGCCGAATTAACAGGAGTTTGCGGAAAACTTCCATTATTTTTTTCTCGGTAATTTATCAACGGGAAAGTGTGGATCATTCCATCGCAAAGAACAAAAGTAAGTGCTGAAACTTTGGAACAAATCCTATAAAATACATCCATATTTATTTTTTCACGTTACCTACAATACAGTCTTTAAGGATCACCGTTACATAGAAATCTGAACTTTAGTTCATATCCCGCACTGCTTTCGCACTAATTATTGGGTCACATTACAATATGTTAAAAAACATAATTCCTTAACAATCATGGGACAACAACCGAGTGGCTCGATGGGATCTCGGGAGGAGGGAATACCCACTAAAAACCTCCAGCACTTAGCCTCTCGCCGCCGTGGTGGCATTCTCCCCAACGGCAACGCGACCTGCCCGGCTCTCCCAGGCCTCCTCCGCCGGGGAATGGCCGGGTAAGTTTGGCCATTTCCCCAATCCTGTCAGGGCCGTGCAATGCAGACAGTGGTTCACCCTCCCACTGCCCGCTGGCCCCGACCGGGGGGACAGATGGTATGTCCCCCCCCAACTTGACTACTTTGACTATTTACTACTTTGCTTATAATTTCGTGTCGGTATGATTCATAATCCCTAGGATTTATATTATATCTTTGAAACATATTTCATGAACAGTCGATATCTCAATGGTTATGTCATGTTATGGTATGTTATTCGGAATAAAGAATAAATTAATAAATTAAGTGATGGAGTTCTTTCGGAGCATAGTTTGAAATAATTCGTAAAATATGTGTACATAATATAATATATAAATAATATAAGCTGTGATTATCCAGCTTGAAAAGAGTCGAAGCTTAAAATGGATTTCAAATTGATAAATATATTATGCTATAGGTTCTACCCTTGTCTCTTATTGACAAAAGTGCCAAAGTATCCTACCTCCTCTATCGGTTGGATTATAGCTAACAATCATAAGAGATTCTATCGGACAATGAGAATCAGACCTAACTGACTTAGAAATTAGTAACAATATCATCCGTACCTGTGAGATCGATATGCCTTAAGTCCACCAAATCCGTGATAATAGGAGCGAGGCTCCTCGCATCCATACTGGCAGATCCGGTCATTGCAAGATGCGTTAAATTCCTAAACGTAGATACCAGTAGCTGAGCACCCGCTATCGTTACCTGGAAATGAAGGTAAATTAAAGCTTGATTACCAACTATAAACCTTAATTTCTCGTTAAAATTCATTTCGCGTGACGGCATCTCAGAAAATTTGAGTTGATACTGGAAACTTAATTAAATTTGAAGAGGGGTATTTTATGAGTGAAAATTATTTATACTTTAATCAAATAAACAGTCATGGCCAACATTTTTTTTTTCCGCTTTTAATCTAGCTATAAATTGTTATAGTAAAACAAAACACTGCTAAGTACGAGTACTTTAAAAAAAAGTACATCAGTGAGAATGTCACGAGATTGTAAACTAGATCATCTCGTTTACAATACCTACTGTGTGGTGCAACGGGGTAGCGATCCTACTAATGTGCGAAAGGTCCAAGACAGTCATGATTGCATAATCTCTTTAGTTCAGGCTAGTAAATAAGTTAGATGACATAGGTTTTTATCTTATCCGGTTTTTTCATGATGTACTTACAGCACAAGCCTTCGTCCTCCACTCCCTCGCAGCATTGGCGCAGGGCCCCGCCCGAGCGCCCGCGCACCGCGCCGCGATCTCCAACGGCCCCGCCGTCCTCACCCTGCGCCACACTTCAGGCCGCGCGGTCAGACGCGTGATCAGACGCGCCCAGCGACGACACACGCGCGACATGCGACATAGATCGGATACCTAAAACAAAGTGAGAATGGCTTTGAAACTAAAAGCATGATCTTCATATACAATGCTGAAGCCGGGTAATATTACGGAAAGAAAATATATTATTATTCAGGCCAAGTCCAAAAAAGTACCAAAAATCCACAATGGAAGGCGTATTTAATTTAAGAATGCAAAAGATTAGTAGTTGGGTGGACACCTTAGTGCGTGGCAGATCCAGGGAGGAGCCTCGGGGACTGAAGCCCTCCCAAAAGCATCTCAACCGACTTCAAAAGCTCACTGATCTCATTTCTCTTCCTCATCATGTCAGGAGACCGTTAGCTCAGAGGGCCAAATTCTGTATATTCGCTGTTATCGCATACCTGGCTTGCTGCATTACTTTCTGCTGTGGTATGCTAGCTAACTGAGAACTTTAACGAACTAAGAACAATAGTTATTAGACAGCAGAAGTCAGTTTAAACTCACCTCTAAATACGAGAGTATTTTCAACCATATTGCATCACTTAGTTCCCTATTATCACGTCTTCTTCTCGGAGGACCACTGTCTGCCAAGGTATGGTAGCCCTGGTCTAGACTCAGTTCACTGAGATCTGCTGCGAGTGAGATGGCGGGCTCGGGGGGCGGAGGGGGGCGGCGACGCGCCCCACCGCACACCCCAGGGCCCGAGCAGCCCCCACTTGACATGGTGACGGGACCCTGGAGCAAAGGAAACAGAAATGAGTACAAGTACTTTTTAAAAATCTTTACCATCTTCATTAAAGTGACATCTTCATGCTGAAGTTTAGAAATCAGTTGACAATTCTTGAATAATGATAATGTAAGGTGGGTCATACGGCATACCTATTGGTAGTTGTTCGCTCGGTAAATAAATATTTTGACAACATCACATATATTGCTCCGATTCCAAAGTAAGTAGCTAAAGCTAAGTGTTATGGAAATCAGAGACAACGCTGGTATCACAAACACCCAGACCTGAGCCAATATATAAAAGTTCGTTTTCTAAATTGACCCAACCGGGGATCGAACCCGGGATCTCAAAGATGGCAACATCTTGAAAACCGGTGTACAAAGCTACGGATACTAGACCACGGAGCTCGTTCCATAAAGTTGCAGTTGGTAATGACGATGGTTAATGGTGTGAAAGCACTCGTAAGACATTAATACACTCTAATTAAACATTTTTATTATCAATTCCAGTTCTGAAATTTCGATAAAATAGAAGAGTTGAAGATTAGCAGGTGTTTTAATTTTTATGACTGAACAGCAGTTTTATTTATAGTTGATTGTATTCATCCATAATTAAATTTCTCACAGCTTATGGGAGTATATAAGTACATCTAGATCTTTGTAGTTACGCTGGTAAACATGTTACAGCCCATCACAACGCACACAAGCACGCACAGTTCAAAAGCGCAACAATGCAAATATTTTATGTTGCATTGACGGAAGTAGGAACAGTGCCGTCAAGTGTGGGAAGTGGAAAGGCAATTATGCAGACAATATTGCAGAATGCCAATTGATTTCTCGCGGGTGCAACAACGATTGTAAGAATGTTTGATGAATAAGAATTGCGCTTCTGCATCGCTTTTGGTTCCTATTTGGCATATAACTGATCGTAATCTATACGATCTGAATTAAGTTGCTTATCATGTTAGAAATATAACTATTCTTTTTGTGCCAAAATTTCATCTTATGATGCAATTTTTTACAAGAATTTGAGTTAGATGTGTAAAGTTACAGCACAGCCGAATCTCAATATTAGGTAAGTCATAAAAAAAATGTGTCATAACTCGTAAGAAATAACATGTAAAGACTGCCCTTTTCAATATTTTTTTCCTATCACGGGCCTGCTGGAAGTTTCATTAAAAATTTAGGGAAACTATGAAATTCTGGTAATGAAGAATTGAAGCGAATAGAAGCGATAAAAGTCAACGCTCGACCGAATAAAAATATTTTTTGGCACGTGCCAATAAATACACTGACCTTTAAACCTTAGTACCTAAAACAATTTTTTTTTAATAATAATAATTTCACAGTTGGTAACCTTCTTGAAAATAAAACTTTTTTATTTCAAAACTACAACTTCTGTTGTTTAAGAGAAATTGCAAATTCAAAAGTGTGGTACTAAGTTTTGAAGGCCAGTGTATTAAGCGAAACTGTTTATAAATTATTTCTCCAAACAATAGCACTCAACTGGCTGCTTTGGAAAATAATGAAAAGTTTGATTAGAAATTAAATTGAAGTTTAGGAGGAAATAAAATACGTGAGGAAATACTGGAATGTTTGTTTTCAAATGCAAACAGCTAAAAGTTATATTCATTCTTTATTTATTCAAATACTTTATTCAAATAAACTTAGATATTAAGTGCTTTTGAATGGTCTATATTTTCCTACCACCCATTCGAGACTTTTTTAGCTGACAAGAAGAATGGGCGCAAGAAACTTATCAGCTTTGTCAGAAATCAGAGTAACGATATTTACAAAGAAATTATATCGTTACCAAATACCTTCATTTAAAACAACATAATTAAAAAACAATAAAGTTATTAAAAACCGAAAATCAGATAGTTACTTATAATGTTACATCCATGCATTGCTGTCTTTTAAATAATCTACATCTATAAAGTGTGTACCTACTATTTATCTTAATAATAAGTATGAATAATAATTTAAGTTGGTATTATATTCATGTCAATGATTTATCTTGTATTAACATACAAAATGGCATTCCTAGACTTATGAATGGGTGGAAACACAAAGCCGTGAGATTCAATGCATAATTACGTGTCACTGTGATGCTATTTAGAACATGAGGTAGGGCGTAGGTACAGTCGGGCTCAGAAGTATAGTAGATCTCCTAAGTGCAATGTCACCCTGTATTTTTGTTACGCTAGGGAAATGTAAATTATACAAGGTGTTACAAAAATACCCCTAATGCCGAATATGGTATATAGAGACCATCAAACTGAACAAATTTTACTATGGGACCAACTCTGAAATCGCCAAAAAAAAAATCAGCTGTTTCATACATTTTGATATTTCCGATTTTAATTTTTGTATGAAACAGCTGATTTTTTTTTCGCGATTTCAGAGTTGGCCCCATAGTAAAAGTTGTTCAGTTTCATGGTCCCTATATACCATATTCGGCATTAGGGGTATTTTTGTAACACCTTGTATATTCTCTCCACTTGGTAGGGCTCTCCTCCGTGGACCCACTGGACGTTGGAGTCTAATGGATGCCCAGAGCCGAGGCATACCTAAATAAATATTTTTTTATTAACAAGATTACAAAAAACAAAAATATTTTTAAAAACAATTTAGATTAAACCTTAACAATATACAATTTAGATTTAAAAACATCTGCACCCGAACTAGGAGACCAGTATCTCAAGTGCAGTGCTCTTTCTCTAGAGCCACAGGCCACAGCGATGCCGGTATGGGGGCGGACTCCTGGAATATATATAGTATTCTACTACTCTTCGGACCCCACCAACATGTCACAACACTGTAACATTTGTTTTCTAAGTTGCAACTGTACTACAAAAACGAATCATCATTCGTGTACTTGTGAGGCCGACCGTACAAAAAACACTACAATACAAAAGGAATTCTGCAGATTTAGGTAAGTATAAATATGCTTTAGATTGGAATTTGTTATTATCGAAATAGGTAGGTTAGCGTGTAAGGCACTGACCTCCATATAGTTAACTACAAAAAAAAAATCAAGTCAGAAAAAAAAATTCAGGTCAGAAAAAAAAATTCAGTTCAGAAAAAAAAGGTCAGTGGTGTAAGGTGTATCCCATTCTAAAAGTGGCGCACTCAGAGGTTTTATTTATTACGTTGTTAATAATTTGTATCCCACCATCGTCAATCAGTAATTAAATGCAATAGCAAACACAATATCGAATATATCATGCCCTTTGTCGCTTCAGTCAAGCGATATCCATCTGATGAAATCATACAGGCTCCTAATATGGACACGGCTCGATTTATTACTCCGCCATTTCTGTTCGTATCTATGTCAATGCATTTGCTCTTTGATCGTCGCGGCGGGCGACAAAAATGGCATATTTTTTTTATTTTTAGTAAAGTAATTTGGTTTGATATTTGTATAATATGGGCTTATAAGACATAAAAAATGGTTTACAATATTTTTGCATTGAATCAAAAACTACAAGAAAATTACATGAATGAAAAAATCATGCAAAATGGCATGCTTTTCATGTTTGTATCTCTAACTTGCACATATCTGTAGACTTAGTTGGCACAAATATGCTGTTAAACATCTCAGCCTTCATTTTTTATAAAAATGCGGTTTAAATGAGATTGACGAAATAACTTAAATGTACTTTCAACTTAGATAGGAATTTTCTTATGTAATAGCTACAGCAAGCCTACTTAACCTATCAAGACCCGGAAATGAAACACAATAGATATTCTATTGCTGTCCGGTCGCATTCGGCCGCTCGGGCGTTGATGAATTAAATACTATGAGTGCAAAAATACGTATGTACCTAATCACGTCATCATTAAACCCATTATTACTAAAGTCCACAGCAGGGCGTAGGGCTTTCCTGTGGGAAGACGCGTTGTCATAATCTCCAGGATTGGCACGAGGATTGGAGATCGATCGATGTGTTTAACCGGAAATCGCTGTTGCCCATTTTCTGCCCATGATGTTAGATGAACTGACTCCAAGTAAGTACCTAACTAGTCGCCTTTTTTGACACCCCTAAGTGTGAAGGATTGTGTGCAACTCTGATCTGTACACAACTCGACTATACATATAATCCACACAGGAAAATGACTATATTTGGCTGTTATCTGGTTCTCTCTTTTTTTTATAAATTCAATGATTTGGCATTCGGTAACTACGTAAGTGAATCCACGTTTAGCGGTTGAATGTTGGTCTCAAAACTCTCTAATACTCGACATTATGCTATGCCAACACGTGGATTTATTTACATACAAACACAAGGCTTATAAAATTGCAACTATGTTGAAACAGTAATCCCATGGATGGCATGATTATACAATGTGATCAAATTGGCTCTCGCATATTAATCGATGGCACTTCGAATTATACAACTAATTAGCTGTCATTTGGTTGTCTAACCAAAGAAGTATAATATATCACTGCCGCAGTATCATTCTAGACTCGATTCAAGGGCGACTTCAATAATACTGCAGGTAACAAACTGAAAAGCCGTCAGATTTGATGAATGAAATAGCTTTATTGAGTGACCAGATCTGGTTTTATTTTTGCTTATTTCTCGTGATATATTCACATGTTATTATAAAGGGTTCCCTAGGTTCGACTTGGTTCTTATGATATAATGTTTCTTTGTACCTTCTAGTTTGTAAATTTAACCCTTTTTGTAATACAATTGATATTAGGTAACAAAAAAGTTTGTATTTATAACAATCCTTATTATTTATATCCAATAAATTCTGTGATGTGTCAATAAATAGATATCGGATTTTCTTTTTTGTTATACAACAAGTCACCGTCACCTAAAAACGATTAAAGGTATTTTTATTGATCAGATTTAAATATTATGTCGCATTAAAAAAGCTAATATTTTGAATTATGCATAAACATTTTGTTTCGTAAAGATAAAGTTTCGTTTGAGATTTCTTGGGCCGGATGTCGAGGTCAGAAACATCCAGTACTTATTGTGGGTTAGTAACACTTTCTTTGATTACACCGGCACTGACGGTGTCTCTAGCTAAATCAAGGACTTTGCACCGTTGCTAAAGGAGATAAATTGACTTTGGTAATAATAAACTTTAAACCAACATTCACATTTTGTCCTAGAACTAAATCCGTGGTAACACAACCTTTTAAAATGTGTTGAACATTGTATTTCTATACAGGGGACAAACTGTCTCGCTGATGGAATTATTGACAACTGCCTAGACATAAAAAACTCGTGGGAACACTTTTAAACATTTGAACTATTCCTTTCTAATACCAAAAACTAATACCAAATGGTATTTGTTTATTACCATTATAAAATTTCTATTCCCAATGAATACCAAATTTTAAAATATTTAATATAATTTTTTATATATTTGGTATGCGTTGGGAATATAAATTTTATAACGGCAATAAACAAATACCATTGGTATTCAAAAGGAATAGATCGGAATAGATTTGTTGTTCACCATAGTAATACAAGAAGTGAATACAAAAAGTGGACCATTTGGTGGCGTTATTGCTAAAAAGCAAATTCTTCCACGCAATCATTAGTCATCGCAGGCAACATTTCCTTCAGATAGTGAATCCTCAATGGAATCATCAGTATTCACCAAGACCAAATACAAAACCCGGAACATTTAAGTGTCGGATAACAATAGATTTTACAGGCGCGGGACACTAACCAGCTTTTAAGGGGCCGTACAACGGCAAATCCACATTTTTGAGCAACGATTTCACACAGTATTACTTGATTTAGCGATCTCAAAAATATAATGAAGAAAGTAGATTAAAGTACTCAGTTATGTGATTGACAGAAACATGATAGCTAAAACTTTTCTTGGTAAAAAAAATTGTAAAGTAACCTCCAATTTTGTAGTTTTTCAAAGCTATGCCAACTAATAAAAATTCCATAACCTTAAAACTATAAAAAATGATAGATAGCTCTCTAGTTTCCAAAATAAGAAATAGTTTATTAGTTATTAATTAATAACGATAATGTTGGCAAAAATTTAGATAATTTTTACTATGATCTTCCAGCGTACAAACCCTCTTAAGGAGCTGACATTAGCCAACTAGCGCTGCCATTCGTTTTTATTTTATTTATTCTAAATAAGCCCAATTTCTTAAAAAAGGAATCAGTCAAGGTTTTGTTATTAACGTCTAATATTTATTGAATAACTTTTTGAAAGCATTCAAACAGTTTAAAACGCGATTTTGTTAAAAGTGGTCCCACTGTTGGTTCAAACCCGTTTTTAAACTACTGCTCGCATTTTGTAATGTTGTTACGTTATTCAATAAACATTAGACATCATTCACAAGAACTTTACTGATTCCCTTTGTAAGAAATTGGGCTTATTTAGAATAAATAAAATAAAATCGAGTGGCGGCGCTAGTTGGCTCACGTCAACCTCTTAAAAGTACCGCATACCTCCAAACCAGCAAATATCAATAATTTATAGGCTTAGTAATGAATATGGCGCCAACATTCACCTAGCCAATCCCACGCCGCCCTTGGCCGAGGCGCCTAACACCAACTTAGGGGTCTACTCAAGCATTAAACTTGAAAGTCTTGAAACTCGTGTTTTACGAGTAAAATTACTTAATGTGAGCAACCTTGAAAGAGTTCATGGGCAACGACGGATACCATAAAGTTTATTTGATGTGTCCGTGTACATGTAAGGACGCGTTAAGTGAAATTCAACAATAAGCAACTGAACAAAGAGTAAATTCGGTGTGATACACCAATTACTGAAAAGGACGGGTTCCCCCAAAGGAGTTATTACTCCACTGTTTGACCATAAAATAGTTTAACTTTACTCAATAGATACGTTTATGCCCATTCGAAATCTTAACTTTAATTACTTCAAGATTTAAAGGTTTTTTTTTTTCAAGTTTCGATGTCCGTCATCGAGTGTAGACCCCCAGAGTTCGAGTCTTGTACAATAAATTATGCGACGACGGTGCTGTGTCACATTAATTTGAAATCGTATGCCTACCACTACGCCAAGACGAGAGGTTAAGTGAAAAATTTTGGGATCAAAGTAGAAAGCTGAATAGTTCGTGCGCCCTAATAATACTATTCTATGCTAAAATTAATACTAATGCATAAGTTATAATTATTAACCTCTCTTTTTTAAGTTAAGTTATACGGGAACAAGAGCAATGAACTTAGTATTTTTCTTTTCTTTCCGTGATTAAAAAAACGCAGCTTGCTATTCTCTCTGTATAATATTTTTGATTTCATGTTAATGTTTAAATCGTTAATGTTATCGTTTTTGTAATATTAATAATAATAACATAGCTAAGTATAAAGTTTGAAACAACGTTTATAATATCAACTTAGTAAAGGTACCCCCACTAATTGATTAGTTAAATCTTAACAAAACCATCCTTAGAACACAAATAAATCACCTCAAAGATACATAGCCAGCAAAGTTATACAGAATCCTCAACTACAGACTTGATTAATATTATACAGTTAGTAACTTTAGTGAAGTGTTAAGTTAGTTTTAATAACTTCTAAAATTTTATGTTACGACTACGCCTAATAACTGCTGGGAGTAGAAAGAAAGCAGAGAAACCTATATGGTCTAGTGGTTCGCTCACCCGTGTAAGGCGCGGGGGTCCCGGGTTCAAATCCCAGGAGGGGGGTACATTTGTACTCAGTTTGGTTGGTTGTTTCAAGTTCGCCTGACTAGCTAGCTTCTACCATCTTACCTAAGTCTGAAGCCATAAAAAGAATTTAAAAATTATTGTGTTCCAGCAGTTAGAAGTAAGATAGCCAGTTCTTCAGTGGTGACGATTCCGGGTGTAGTGCGCTTCCACCTTCGGCCTTATCGTCACTTAACATCAGGTGAGTTGAAGGCCAAGCACTAACCCGATGTGGATAAAAAAAACTAAACACTCACTCAAATGTATCCGATAGAAACCCAATAAGCTTGCAACCTTGCGTCTATGCTCGAGGCTTTTGAGCTTATTACAGAAAAGATTATCGTTGCCGATGAGCTTCTTGGCCCTCTGCTCAATGGATACAAGCGTCTGGTGCTGGTATTTGGCGGAGCCATCCTAAATAAAGCATTATATCTTTATCATTGATTTAAAAATCAACAATAATCACAGTTAAATTACTAAGGAACTGCACTCAACGATAATAAACGCCTAAGTTAAGCTCTGCGTTAGGGCTTATGGCACTAAGTTCGTCGTAATGTTGCTATTAAAATTCATATCGATATCGATAGAAAATACTTTCATCTTCCGTATAGTAATACGTATTGTACTGTTAAACCCCATGTAATTACGGAGTAACTCATTTAAAGAGCGTTTTGCAATTTAAGAAGTAATTGCCACCATTCAATAGCTGTGCCCACCCAGTACTATGCGATTAACCTTATTCGGGTAGGCCTCATACAAATTCTGGTAAAGTGGCATTAAGTCTCTGTGAAGTTGGTAGAATCGCAATAATTTCAAGTGTTTGTGTAGAATGACGAATACAGATATTTCATTAATACATAAATTACTTAAATATGATTGGAATATTTTTCATGAAAATATATTACACTATTGGCAGTAAACATTCATCATAACAAGTTATCATTAATAAGCAGAAAACATCGATACAACAATACCTTTCTCAACAACGCTAAGCCACTTATAATTGGAGTCGTTTTATGTTGCCATAATTTATGCCAATTGCCATAAATTCCTTGTAAGAGCACTAAAGCAGCCGCTATATCGGCCTACGTTAATGACAATAGCGCATATCTTTGACAGCACTGACTCGCGAACGCCGTTCTAGATAGAAAGATACCAGAACGACCAATTAACATTTTTAATGGTCACGCTTCAGTTAAGGTCCTTAAAATCCTTCTTTTTCTAAATTCCAGTTCTTCATTAAAATAGATATTAAAATTAATTGCTAGAGCTTTATTTCTTGGTGTATCTAATATTGAAATGAAATAGACTTTCTGGGATTTGAAACTACTAAAGAATTTAGTTTGATTTCTTTGGCTATAATATTGTTTTATGACCTTTCATTATTCAATTATTTTATCAATTTCCTTGTCTTTTATTAATTTATGGTCTTGGTTGAACAATTAAATATCTCTCAAGTAATGATTGAACTCAAAAACATAACTGGTGGCTCTGTGAGCTGTAGACCATGCGTTTGTGTCATTTATTGAAATGGCTGAAATATGATTTATCCACATATCTCCGCCGTTTTGAAAATTTTCGAAAAACTGAATCGACAAATAAAATCTATTTATTTATCAAACCTGCTCACAAAAATTTACGAGAATCAGTTGTGTTGACCAGGGAGGGTACTCTAAGCTCTTAAAGTAATATTGAAGTAATATTAAGATAGAGACAGAGCTATACATCGCGTATAGCGTCATCTCACTTGTGATATTACTTTGATGTTACTTTTGATAGTCAAAGTAAGGGGGCTATAGAGGAGAACAAACGGAGAGCCGGACACCGGAAAGACATACGAAAGCATTTTTGCCCAAGCTGAAACGGAGACGTTTCGCATTCGCTCGGTCAATAATCTAGATATAGGACATGACCATAGATAAAATGATCCTACTACGTATCTAGAGTTTGATTGATGCTTCTTTAGGTTACTGTTGTTTGCAAGTTAAACGAAATTAAATGGAGCGTAAACGCTAAAGTCCTTAAACTTTGACCTTAACACTAGAAGGTTGTTCAAGATGCTTCACCTGTATTACGAAGGGTGGCCTTGAGCTTAAAGATATCTTTCAAGATTATTGTACAACGCTATCTTATCACAAAAAGTTAGATCAATTAAAATTAATCAGTTATTTTTAAAAACATTGGCAAAAACACGAATATTGAAATTTATTTCCTAAGCTTAACAATTATTATTATTACTTAGCTAAACAAATAAAAATTATTTGGAATTTTGTGTCCAGTATATATTTGTGGGAATTTCGGGAATAATATAAGCTTGCTAGACCATGTCTTTGTACAAAACAAGGACCAATCTGAACTTCATAAAAAATATTAGCGGTAATCATGAAACCCAAAATTAAATGTCAAATGTTTATATTGGGAAAATTCCCTGCACTTTATACAATAATTTTTGAACTCATTACTAACTTGATAGTTTTCCTTGATAAGGCTATTACCGTCCAATCGTGAAAACGCAACACAGTTAATTTCGCATCTATAATAAGAGTTCAATTATGGATTATAAAGCTGTGTTGAGTGAGATATGCAACCAGGGCACGGTAATACAAATTGACTAAGTAATAATCGATTTAGTGGTTACGGCGACAAACCGGCGCCAGTCATTGAACATTTCAATAGAAATATCAAGTTATAACAAAATGAGTCAATTTACGACTGAGAGAAATACCTATCTTTAAACAAGATAACGTTTTTTTCTTAATATTTTATTACAGAATTAAAGCCTCAAATAGTGATCATACTCAATAAACATTCACGAAATATACGTATCTTTTGATTGGCTGAACCTTGCCTCTTTTTAAAGGCTTAATTAGTTTCTACTATAACTTAAAAGTACAACACCAAAAATATTTACCTAAGTGATTTATTATTAAAGGAATATGCCATATTCACTTCTAACCTTTCCACGCGAAACCGATACACAGAAAAAAACTCTTTTTCGTTAAGTCCCCAGGGCGAAGACCAGTTGGCCGACCTAAGCACCGCTGGATGGACCAAGTTGCCAAGGAAGGACCTGGGAGGGTATTACAAGCCCTTAGAACTTGCCAGTTTTCTGAATTGCTATAGTGACTTCTCTTTCTCACTGTATAGCAAATTAAAGATACGCATTGATAGCTGTTCAGAAAATTGGCAAGTCTTAAGAGGAAACACCACGATCGAGAGAATCAAAAAAATCCTATAGAAAGTTGACAAAATCAACGTTTCGTAGTCCCCTGTTTCCTCCTCCAAAACTAGACCAATTTGAACACAATTTTCATCAAAAAATAAAGAAATGCTTTGGCTGTGTTCTTATGTTTTGATTTTTTTATATAATCTCGTCAAATTTTATTGCTGTATGAAAACACAGACTAATCCTTTCTTTAAATTTTAATGAAAAAAGTATTTAAATCCGCCTAGTCTAGGAGGAGGAAACAGGGGACTACGAAACGTTGATTTTGTCAACTTTCTATAAGAATTTTTCAATTCTCTTGACCGTGGTGTATCCTCTTAAGAGCCTGTAATATCGGGGCTGCGCGAACTCCTGGAAACTAAAGACTGGCAAGAGATCGCGCAAGACAGGGAGCAGTGGCGTCACCTTGTGTCGGAGGCCAAGACTCACTACGAGTCGCTGCGCCATCGGAGTAGTAAGTATATAAGCTAATGAGTAACCTTATTGAGTAATTTCTACAAAGTTGTAGTTTAGCATTTAAATTATATCTTATTGTTATTTATTCATTGAGCCATCAGCTTTTATTTTTGTTTGTATAGAATCGCTCATCAAATGAGTTTTATTACGATTGATTCGGTATTCTGTAGAATGGCCAATAGATCTGGCAATAGAAGGACATGTTTAATGCAACAAGCAACCACTACTCAGGGATTTATTGCCTCTCCGTAGATTTGGAATTGCTTTCGACTTTAATTTTACTTTTTGTTCTGTTAGGGCCTTGAAAACTATTTATAGTACCTATCTATATATTATAACAATACAATCTGATAAAAGTGTCTGAAAAATTAAGCATCATATGTTTTTTATACCGACTACATAATATTCTTACTGACAGCCATTTGATAGTAATAAAATTATTAAAGTATGAATTTCAGAAGACAATACACAAAATTGTTTGATATGTTATATTGTAGTGGAAAATATTTTTGTACTATTCATAATGGACGTGGAGAAAATGAAAAAAAGTTCATTTTTACCTAATCTATTGTAGAAACCGTAATTCCAAGACCAACTGTTTTTATTTCACTTCGAATGATAAGTATTTACAAAGTTATTTTAAATAATTATTCTGCTGAAAACACTATTACGTTTGCATCCGCGATTCGCCGCCAGGCGTCCTTTCCGAACGAGACTAGCGAGAGAATGGAATCCGATGACGTCATCGTATCTTCCTGCCTGTCACCATGGTAGTGATTACTTGCTCAGTGCCTGTCACGAAAACAATAACGCATGGTCATTTTTACGAATCTTTAAAAAAATATTGTGAAGTATGTAGAAGGACTACATAAAAAAAATTAATGTCATATTTTAAGTCAAAATGTATATATTTAAAAAAACTGTTCGTTAACTAAGGTCGTTTGTATGATCAATGTTTTTATTTTGTGTTTTAACTTGTAAGATGATGAATAATTTTATATCAATATTTGATAATGTATTGTTTTACAGATTCCATAAAAGAGTATAAGGTCGTTGTCAAAATATAAATCTGGACATATATATAATCCTAAGTTCTAATCTATCGAAACACTCTAATCTTCATCTCGATTTATTTAATAAATCGTATTCTATCTAACACCCTCACTGTGCAACAGTTGCATAAATTACTATTACATTTAAGCTTGTAGCACACACTTTTTATTTGCTGTAGGCTGTGCCTTATCCCATTATAAGAACATGTCTCATCGAAAGTCAACTAAGGGACAATCAAACGCTGATTTTATGGCCCACGTCGTTCACTTTAAATGCAACAGTCAACTGACGATGTTAGGTTTTATGACTATAACCTTTAGGAAAAAGGTAATAAGTATCCATACTCTTTACTTTGCTATATGCTTAAGTTTAACATCAAGTTTATAAAGCTGGCATAGGGGCTTATGGCCTGCTCGCTAGGAAGCGCAAAAAACCGCGAGATTATTAGGAGAATTAAGTTAGCAATCAACTATCGACAATAATTGATTATTTGAAAAGCTGTTGGTTGGACAAATGGCGAGAAAGACCGATTGTCCTTAGGGCGCAAAGATTTTGGAATGGTATGGTAATGGTCTCATTGATAAGTGCAGGACCGACCGTCCTGTGTGTACAAGTATGTATCTATTCTTAGGAGAGGCATTTGCCTGCCTAGTGGACGTCATGAGGCTGACACGTATGATGATGATAGACACTTATGACCCTAGCTGATCGGCTAGTTCATCATAATATGATCTACCAACTGCTCCAGTAACAAAATAACAAGACATTTTTAAACCATTCCACTATAACCACAAAACGAACAAATATTCAAGTACTTATAGTATTTAATTGGTCAAAATTAATAACAACCTTTATAAAAATGAGATGAAGGAAAACACTCCAAAAAGATTTAGGCAAACCAAAACCGTGGACAAAATCCTGGGACCACGGTAGTGATGGGACTACGAGAAACAGTTCTCCCTCGTGGTCCCATTGATGGGACAAAATCCTGGGGCCTCCAAGAAAACAGGGTATTAGAAAACTAAACAAGTCATTCAAAATATGACGTAAACAAAACATCAGGAATAAAGGTCTTATTATTAATAAATTAGGGTCTAAAAAGTCTTATTCTTAATGAATTATTAATCAATAAGTGACGACCTCCGTGGTCGAGTGGTTTGTACACCGGTTTAAAGAAAATGTACTTTTCTATATAGGCTCGGTCTGGGTGTTTGTAGTTCCACCGTTGTCTCTGATTTCCATAACACAAGTACTTCAGCTACTTACTTTGGAATCAGAAATGTTTGTGATGTTGTGTTATGTTTAATTATTGCTGTGTTTAATTTATATCCACTATCACAACTCGATCGCCCACGATTTTATAACCTTTCTCAAAGTGTACTTGTATCTAATTTCAACTAATCCCATATATGGGCAGTAAGATAAATACAACGTGACATTTTTGACCTAATTACCAAATACCTACCTACTGATTGCGATTTGCAGTATCTTACACTGTGGTCATATTTGGTTTATGTTATAACATGGCGTGGCTATTTCATTATTTATCATAGTAATCTGAATTTTAGAAACGCGGTTGATTGCTCGTTTCAATTAAAATATTTGCACAATGAAATCTAGGCTTTAAGTAGTATATAAAAGAGTATTATTTAAAATATGAAAAAAAATACATTGTCCTGAACATAAAAGAAATGCTAATTTCTTCCAAACTAAAATGTGTATTTATTTACTAGATTTGACCATTAATAAGTAGATGAGAGATTTACAACAGCTTTTCACAATACATTACAACTCTGTAGAGTTTATTTTACATCTATCTTACTCATTGTATAGTATAGGCTCGTAAATAGGATAGAATCATACATTTGCATTCCTATTTGAATGCAGGGTCGTCTTCTAGAAATAGATAAATGAACTTAGGACTTACAATAAAATCTTCATACTCGCTTTGTTGAACGAAAATCAGAAAAATTATCTGCAATGTTGACGTGAAAATCTTGTTAAAAATTATTAACAAAATCCTGCGCAAGGCTGATCTATTTTGGAACAATCACTGGTGTTATTATTCTAAGCTTTAACTTCTTCATTTGAACCAAAGTCAATCAATACTGGTTTTAGTAAACGAAAATTAGGTATGAACTCTTTGTTATTTTAGGAGTAAACCTATATACTACAAAAGTTCATGTATTCATCTGTTTTAAATATGTTGACATCACCATGTCATATACCGAAACGTTTGCATGTCCCAGATCATACAACAAATAACGTATATTGTATCCAATAGCAAATTAATAGTCCTATGATTTACAAAAAAACGGTTTCAGAAATAATTGCACGTTTTGGTATTCTGTCGCAGCAATGATCACGTTCCAGTAGGATTGCAACGCAACTAACTCGACATGTTATACTTGGTGTAACAAAGTACTGAAATGTTTAGCTACTTCTTAGTAGTTACTACTTCTCTACAACAATAAAATAAAATAAGACGAAGTGTCACCAGCTGCTTTTTTATTAAATAACCGCTGTGTAACTGCGGTTCGAAGCAATTATAATCAATTTCTATGCTAATAACTTCACAGCCAGTACTTTGTCTACCATATTTGTAAAACCTGTTTATCTTCTGATTTATATTATAGCTAAGCGAAAAATGTTTTAATATGAGGAATATGGACTATAGAAAGATGTGGATAATGTTCTTCTGACTATTATGTAGAAAAATAAAACAGGCAGGGCAACCACTTAGCCAGCTATGAAGATATCTTATCTTTAAAGACTTTACTACTATCCTTTTAACCTTTACGCGGTCCGTATTGCCAGATCCAATTTTTAAATATCCGTAGGGCGACGCTCAAAAGTCCGTAGAAATCCGTAGATAGCCTCTACAAAAGTCCGTAGATCTACGGACATATTTTTTTAAAGCTAAAACTTACTTATTTATAGAGATGGACTGGCCTTAATCCTAACTCCTTGTGCCAGTAAATAAATCGTTAATTTAAAAAAAACAGTTGGAATAAGAAGCAATAAAAAATCCGATCTTTTCTTAATTTTTATTAATCATTGTCATGTCACTGTCGCCGACAGACAAGACAAAGTGACAAAATAACAAAAAAACTTGAGAACAGCGGCGGTATCGGCTAAAAACATTGAAGTTCATGTTAACTGTGTTTTGACAGATATATGTGATACATTGCTACTTTTCTTTTGTAAGTTTTTATTTGTGCCAAAACAAAGTAGCAATGTATCATATACATCTGTCAAAACACAGTTAACATGAACTTCAATGTTTTTAGCCGATAGAGCCCCTGGACGCAGATCGCAGACTATCTTTTTTTTGGAGATGCGTGTTTCATTTTACGCAAGAATTTAATTATTTTTTTAACTTACTATTGTTGTTAGGGTGAATGAAATTAGAATATATCAAAAGTCCGTAGATTTACCACGAATGTCCGTATGTCCGTAGACAAGACCTAAAGTCCGTAGATCTACGGACAAATCCGTAGGTCTGGCAACACTGCACGGTCGTCTAAATAGGCACGTAACAAAAGGTTTAATCTTAGGGAGCTGAGTAACTGTCGCTCATCTTTAAACCCTCAAATATTTTGTCTTCCTTAAAGTTATGATTTGGAAAGTGGTAGTGGCATAATATTATTTAATAACGGCGATGGTGATAGTGCAAATAATAATAAATAGATAAATACATGCTTGGACAATTCACCAGCGCAATCTAACCCCAAATTAAGCAATGCTTGTAATATGGATGCTAGACAACTGATATACTACTTATATACTTTTTAAATATATACTTATTGTACATATTAACACACAGACCCGTCACAGAAATTAAAATTCACCATTAAAATTTCTGTCCGGCCGGGAATCGAACTCGGGACCACTTGCGTGGTAGACCGGCGGAATGGCATGTTAACCACTGCACCACTCAAGTCGTCAATATCATATTACACTGAAAGTTAACCGCTACTCTTGCTATGTGACTACATCAAAAAACGTGTTGTATCTAAAATAGGACAACACAATCTCATAATTTAAATTAGGATACCACACACGATATACTTAGAAAAAAAAACAGCCCTAAACGTGAGACTTAGGCTGGCCCCAAACCTACCGGTTTCATTTCTTTGCTTTGCTGTTTTAGTAGAACAGGGGGCCGTACCGGCTAACGCATCGAACTTCGGAAAGTCTGCCGGGCTTCAACTTAAAACAGATAAATCGAAGTAAGAATTGGTATTGTAGTTATTTATGTGTGACATTATAAATTAGGGTTCGCCATTTTAGCCCGATTGGGGATCGATTTATCTGTTTTAATTTGAAGCCCGGCAGACTTTCCGAAGTTCGATGCGTTAGGTGGTAGCCCCTGTTCAACTAAGACAGCAAAGCAAAGAAATGAAACCGGTAGGTCTGGGGCCAGCCTTAAGAACCATCGTTTTACACAAGATCAAAGTCGTTATCTAACAATCCATAAAAATATTATGTGTTGCCGTCACGCATTTTGCCACGTTTTTGCAATAATGAAGCCCATTGATTTTGATTTTTTATACGTTACGTGCGGTTGGATTGGAACCGTTTACGTTTTAATAGTATTATTTAGAGTTTTATAACTTAACTGATCGTTTAAAGAACAACCTTTTTAGGGTTCCGTAGTCAAGCCAGCAGGGAACCGTTTTTGTTTCGCCATGTCCGTCTGTCCGTCTGCGGCTTCGCTCAGAGAACTAAAAACTATAATTTGGCATAAATACGTATGAGTATATTAATAACACCGAAAAAATTGTACGTAGTACGTAAAACAAACGAACCAATCACAGAGCTCTATTTCAACGCAGTGCGTTAGCATAAGCAAGGGTCGTTTGAGTATTGGTCTTGAATACTTGTGTCAGTCACTTGAAATTTGACTGATTATGTTTTATAATAATCAGTTTATATGCTTATTTATTTTAAATATCCAAAGGAGATCATTCAGGCACCATACATTTTTGGGCATTTTTTTTTATGGCACTTTCCGAAACGGCGCAGAATGAATGATCTCCTGTTAGGATTTGGAAGTGAAAGATACTTTTATTTTCCAAAAAAGCACTGTTTATTCAGTTTTAAGTGAACAATATTGGTACACACTTTTATAATACAATCGGCGACTTCCATTACCAAAAAAAAACAGAAACAATAGAACAGAACCATAGACAAATCAATGACACAATGTTACCACATTTTAAATTATATCTTTAACATCTCCTTTAAATTTAACCAATGTAAGGAAAACTTTGTAGTAAATAATTATAGTAGCAGATTCTGCTTACTAGACTTTCTGATACTATCCCTTCGATAGTCACAATCCATCGACTAACTCACTAAGTACTCCCTGTTGCCCTCTAAATAACAATATTTTACATAATAAACAGCGATATGGGCTCCTACGTAAAAAAGGCAAAACGTGATCTACCTTAATCGCTCCCCGATGTATCTACATCTCGCGGTGTGCACTAAAATGTTGCATTCATACTTTTTTGATGCAAGCAAGTGCAGGCATTAAGTATTTTGTGATGCAGGTAGGTAGGATTATATTATAGTCGCCAAGAAACTGAGTCTAAGTTTAAAATTGTAATGTCCAGTTATTTTTCATGAATCATCTTGCTATTCGCATAAAATTGTTACCTACTGAAGACGAATGGACCCCACTAAAAAGGGTTACTATAAAAATGTGAAAATTGGTTAATTTAAAAAACTTGATATCACGCCTGTGGCGTATTTGTTGTTGTATGGCTTTTTCACAGAAACTGACAGAATTGGACATAAAATATCATAATCACCATTTTTCTAAAAATCTAAGATCCTGGTCAGGCACCCTGCCTTTCCTAACGAAATTCCCACCACTAACCACTACGCTGTTTTCCCACGAAGGTATGTTATAAAAGAGGTTTGATCAACATGATGGAAATAAACAGTTTATCTATCTATGTTACTTTCACTAAGACTAATTTTCAGCTTAAAAGCTTAACCTAAAATAAAAAACAGGTGTGCTGCTATGTTTTAGCGGCCCAGATCCAACCACCACGATTTTCCCGCGGCGAAACGGCACAAAACGACAAGCAAACTTATTTTTTAATATCAGTATGAGTTTCATCCTAGCCAGAAGCAGGACTTATTACTAGCCTTCAAGTAATTCAAGGTTCGTGTGCGCCTGTTTTACTCGTCTTTTCGTAAATTTCTATGAAAGTAAGCTCCGAAGATTATATTAAATTGTTATTATTGCACTGAGAAATTTCTTATTTTTTTTACTTTTCGAATAATTTGGTCGTTACGTGATTTTTGGATCCTTTTATTAAAGTCACTTCATTCTGTTAAGGTCTTGTAAAATCAATATAATACAATGCAACACTCAATCGCGATCGATTTTTTATTGAACTTTAATCATGAAACTGAAATTCAAAAGAGCTAAATGTCGGATATTTATTCTTCACGTGTATAGGCAACAATAACTTTAACACATTTCGCTGTTGTATTTCTTTGAAAAAATGTGGGTTAGCTCTAGAAGCATATCAAATGTCTATGATTATCTTCTCAAAAAGATAAAAAGCTCCGAAAAAGCTCAACGACAATATCGAAAGTCAAAATGCGATCGATGCAAAGTTGAATGTCTTTTACATTTTTGTAACAATACTCGTATGTATGCAAATATAACATATTTTTTTCTCAGCTTTATTAAAATTTCGGTCTCTATCGGAATAACTTACTCCATAAAAAAATGTTAAACACAGGTGCTGCATAACTAAGAGTCATTATGAGACTAGTAATAAAAATTATTATAACATGCTTTTTTCATAATTTTACGCGATAATTTCACTTTTCAATTTAGACCACTTTATATTTTAAATGACTTACTGCATTATTGTTTGAAAATTGGCAAAAAAAGAAGAAAGTTGACGGTGCTACTAGTGACTCGCTAACTCAGCGGTAAGAGCATTGGACTGGACATCCAATGGTCGCGGTTTTGATTCCCGTCCGAGAATGTGTTATGGTGCGAGTCGTATTTTTCTAGTATATTATTTAGTATTGTATAAAAATAGCATTGTGAATGCTAAAAACTTAAATTTAAAAATCAAACTTGTTTGATTTGAGGGTAAATTTTCCTAACACACATTTCAGGGTCAATCGAATAGGAAAAGTTACCAACTTAACAGTCTTCGTAGAACACAACTCGTAGAATCCTTATTACATATTACTTTCGACGGCGACATGATGAAGGGAAATGAAAAAGATAACTCTGTGTTTTATTAACTTTTCTCTTCTCATGCTCGTAAAGTTCGTCTTTATGTTGGGTATTGGCTGCATAAAATCGCTTATCATGCTGTTTCTTCATTTTTATACATAAACCATGTAATAATACTAAATTGATAAAACTAGGCAATATTAATGAGTTTTTTAAGAAATAAGTATTTCAAGAGCATTATGGACTATCTATGCTAAGCCACTCTGCTGCCACTACCACGTATAAAAAAAAGAAAAAAAGTATATTGGCGAGAAGTCCTTATTTTTTCTTTGTGTTGCAATTTGAAATTGTTTTACAATATTTACGTTTAATTTCCTCACAATCGAAGTGAAAAGCAGAGTGCTACTCGTGCATAAACCCATTTTATGCACTTGTAGTACAATCTACTACTTAAATAAGTATGGCATATTATATTGGCGCAATAAAATAGATTTTATGAGTTTCTGGACTAAATACATGGAGTCATATTTATTTTGCCGGGTGCTCAAAAGTCAAACAATAAAGATAAAACTATAAGTTCCTTTTTACTGTCTCTACCAATCAGCTTGAAACAACCTTGGAATGTGACCCACGGGTCACGGAGGCTGTCTCGCTAATTTAGTGCCTATTTGATAGTTAAGCTATAGTTTTAAATTTCAGTAGAAGTAATAAAAATAAACCACCTTTCGTATATTCTCGATTATCTAAGGTCATGTGACATATAATTTTTTGTTGACACAACGAATGTAGTCCCACCAAAACTGGTGGTACATCGTTGGTATACGTGGCTGTATGTTAACAAAATAACTTAATTACTTTTTATGAATATATTTTATACTATTAAGCTTTAGTGTAACATAAAAGAGCATATCTGTATTAGCAATTGTTCCTTAAAATTTTAATAAAAAAGCGAAACATTCGTAAATTAATTTCAGTATGATCCAAAATTGTAAGTTAATGATAATCTTATAAGAAGAAAATTAAAATGTTTACATTGGTTTTTTTTTTAAAAGTCAATGACTTAGTACAACGACTTTAGGCCATTTAGTATAGACTTTTATGGCTTCAGCTAAAATATATTATGATCGTTTATAGCTACGCTACGTCTCGAAGAGGAATGTGACCCGCAGGTTGGGGCAGCTTTCTTGTTAATTTACTGTCTATTGTTGCTGATGGCAGGGCTTCTCAAACTGGAAATAGCTATTATATTATAATACTCGAATATTAATTTTACTTTTACCGCATGCAAAGATAGAGTTAAACTGTTATAAGAATCTGAACAGTGATAGTGAAATGTCCTTAAGTTTTTTGACTACAAAGTAACAAATAAGTACAAAAATATATCAGTGACTGTTGATCGAAAACTTTTTTATTTTTGTTTTGTATGTTTAGTTCTTTTTTTGGTATTTTAATCGTAATATAATATTTTTTTATTGTTATATTCCTTAACGGTTTTTAGTATTTTTAATAGGTAACTTATTGTGCTTAAAAAGAGCAAAAAAAGTTTGTTGACGTTTAGACGCAATGCTTTGTAAAAAGTAGTAATAACATTATTAATATACATGACAGTTTGCTGCCCAAATAAATAAAAATAAATAAACTTGAGGTAGGTATTTACTACTATTTCAAATGCGATAAATATGTGTTGATAAGGGGAAAAAATGTGATTCAAAAGATCTTCATCCTTAAATTAACCTATATAAAATTAGTTTTTAAGCAAAATGTTGTTTACTATCTCAAATTATGCTGCTACTGAAGAACGGTTTTTCACAAGTCAATGAGGTTGTAAAGTGGCCACTTTTAACAATAAAACTCCATTTAACAAAACGACAGGCTATAAAATATTGTTTAAGCAATAAAAAGAACCACAAAGCTTCTACGGAGTGCACTACAAAGAGATAATTTACAATTTCGTCTTTATTTAAGCACTATGATTTTTTCCAATGGCGGCGCTAGTGTGCAGACTATGCAGCCTTAAGTTTGAGCAGCGCTGGAACCGCCTAGAGGTTTAGTCAGGCATGACGGTACGGCGTCACCTTATTTGGTTGGTTTAAGCTTCATTCGCGAACGTCTACGATCGTTTAATTACATCCTCCATTATCTTAGCCGATGCGGCGAGAAGAAAGTTCAGGAAATGGTGCGTCTGCGTATACCGTGCCCAACTGCTTGGAATCGGAGAGTTGGATTATGTTCCCAAAGACTTTGTAATAAATTTTGGTGACATTGAAAAATATGGTTGACGTAAAACACATTTTTTTATCATTACGAAACAAAAGGAACCAAATTACAAATCAAACAAAACTAAGTTCTGCATCAAAAATTAATCTCTAAATTATGATTGAGAAAATATTTATACTTAAATAGGTACTGTTTTTAAAGATGACTTGTCTACTAAGCAAAAGTTAAAGAGTTGATTGTTCTAGATTTTTAGAAACTTCGACAAGTAAGCTAAACACGCGACTTAAACAGGATCCATCATGCTACTTATATTATTATGAGGACACCGTGAATGGCAGCTTATAAACTGGATAACACGCAATGTGAAATTCCAACGATAGCGAAAACGGGAATAACAAATTGGCATTGGAGAGTTGGGGATTCCAAGAAGAGCCCTCTCAGGGACTTATTGCAATTGCAGTAGAAATACAAAGCGGCCACTGAGGAAATAAAACTGCAGTGCGGATCTCTAAAATGCAATTTCAATGTCAATTTTAGATTCATAGTTTCAGTCATACCTACCTATACCCGTCACGGTATCAATATCGGTTGGGCCTCCGATAAATTGGAAATTCGGTAGATATGTTCGGTGTAACATACTAACAGTAAGACACGTGGCTTTCGCATTAATTACAATTTATGTGGGCAGAAAATCTCAAGAGGGATCAGTGGTGATCCGTTCCGAAATTTATGGAGTCATAAAAAGCCGATTTATTCAGTAGGTAGTGACGGCTGCGGTGTTACTCCCAAAATATAACTTATGTTGCAGCGATATATCAATCAATAACAATATTTTCAAAAGTTAGGCTTATAAGCCGATAGCCAGATACATTAATGAATGCAAGTTTTCTTATAAAACAACCAACTTCTAAGGACACTAAACAAGTTAGAAGTAGGTACTATATTTAGATCAAAATGGCTGACATCGAGAGCAATATTATGTAAGGCATTACTGAAATATAACTAATGTCTTTGGATAAATAATAAAAAAAATATGACTTGTAGTTGTAAGTGACGAACACTTAACTTAATAATTCTATTTTTGCGACAAATTACGCGAAGTTTTCAAAACACAAAATCTGAAAACCATAATTATGTAGAGTCGATAATTTCAGTAGAGTTTCAGCTATGGTTTCGTATGTTTTGAGGAGCTCGGTGGCGCAGTCAGTGGTTTAGCGCCTGGCCCTGCGATTGAGGAGGTTAAGCAACTTTCATAAGGGTCGGTCATGGGAAGGGTGACCAAAATTTTATTATTTCGAGCTCCTCCATGATTCGAAAAGCACGTTCAGCCGTTAGTCCCGGCTGAATTCGCTGTAACACCCACCAATCCACATTGGGCCCGAGTGTTAAGTTAAGAAATAAGAATAAGGAAAGCCTGTACCCCAGCAGTGGGGACATTAAAAATGGCTGATGTCATCATGTCTTATGTTTTACCAGGGTTGAAATAATATTTTCATTGAAAAAGCTGGCAGATTTTTCGCGATTTCAGGGTTGTTTCCATTCAAAAAGTAGTTTATAATGATCAACTTTACAAATTGTTGACAAAAACGATGTGTTTGTAAGATCTTAAAAGTGTCGGTTGAAATGTTTTAAATAGATGCAAATTACCTAATAAATAACACGATGGTTATCTGAACAACAGTCTGCTTAAGTCGGAAACTAAATCTTATAATGGTTACGTATAAGATAAGTCTTGGTTAAAATCAGCACAAACCACAATGACTGAATAGAAAGATAAACAAGCAATTTTGAACTTTAGGTCCGTGTTTTGAAGATTTTTTGTGTCTTAAAGTAATCACCAACAAAAGTTCCCAGAACACCATTCTTTGATAACAACAAAAGATAGTGATAAATAAGTATCTGATGGTTGAATGACTTAAATGCGAATTTTGTAATGTTTAGAATTTTCCATTTTTGTGTAGTTATTTTTACCTTTTTATTTTATTGTTTCGCAAGATATTTAAGTAAGATTTGTTCGGGGATGGGTCATGTAGCTCGTATGAATAGAGAACAGTGAGTGAGAAGTATCCTTGAATGGAGACGATTGGTCAGCAATAGACCACGAGGCTGCCCTCCAAAATGATGGGGCAACGTCGAACACGTGCGATGTTGATGTCGAAGGCGCAAAACCCGACTCTGTGGAAGAATATGGGAGAGTCCTATGTCCACAAATGGAACCAAAGAAGGGCAAGATGATGATGACAGTTTGGGAAATAAATATCACAGTTAAAAAAAATGTTTTATTAACTACCTACCTATGTGCGCATTTATGTACGTATACTTAAGGTGATGTCACACCGGTTGATGACGGTTTAAACCATACCGAAAATTTTTCTAAGTCTATGGTTTATACCAACTCATCAGTCAGTTTATGTCAATTGTACTAAAGTGATGTTGGTTTGACAGTATGACGTTACACGGTGTGCATAATTTTCTTATTTAAAAAAAAACTATGTTTTGCTATTATCCATGCGAACCAGGTACTTGCTAATCATGCAGTAAAATTTAAAGTAGGAAGTCCACTTTTTGCTTGTATTACGGTGCTTAGTATGCAATTGTTTTGCATTATTCAGTTATATTCCTCGTAAAGCGGCTTATTCCACGAGACTTGTGATTCGTGTGAGCACTGTATACGTGCTTTGAATGACAAGTTTGCAAAAAAACTCATAAGTCACATTATTAACATGGTAGAGGCAGTCGGTAAGTCAAAAGAATCGCCTCCACTCCTTGGAAATTATAATTTACATATACTCGATTGATAAAATCGGTTATTGATTTTAGCAATAGTTTATTTAAAGGTTGAGTTTCTTTTATATATTCACAGTATAGCCCAATGCTGCTCAACACAGAACAAAGTAAAAAAAATCCGCATAGTTGATGTTACAACGGGTACCGCCTACTTTCGACTTCTACTGGGTGGTTAATTGTTTGTTCGTGCTGCTCAATAAATATTATTGCTAGAGGCCAGAATCCCTCTCAAGTCTCAAGTAAGTGTAGTGGAATCCTCGTCTTTACCAAACATGGCTGCCACTTTGATTGGGCATAGAGATCCGTCACTTCTATCAATCCCGATTATATCCGATAATCGTTAAAATATGATCATATTAATTCCAATATAGCAAACAACACACACGACATACAAAAAGTCGGTCCTATGAAAGTCTTGGATCCGATAACCGGTCCAACAAAAAGACAATCGTGTGCAGCATGCTAAATAACTTTTGTGGCTTCTGTAGTGTGGTACACGACATCGATGACGTGTAATGTTAATATTGTTTTTATTATAAATTAATATTCTATTTTCTTATTTAATGTAAGCATATAACATGTACGTGACGTAAAAGTATCATTTCTGGCTACTAATAAAGTCGTTTAGAAGAACTAATCTGGATAGAGCCTTCGCAATGGTTTATTTCTGGGCTGAGGATGACTACAATAACACGCTTATAACAATCTTTTTTCTTTTTCTCTATATTGTGCTCCTATTAAGCTCCACTATTAATTTACAATTTTTTCGTGTTTTGTCTTTCCTTCTTATGCCGTTTTTTCATAAGCTTACCCTACCCAGCGGTCAGATAAAATGAAAATAATGCGGCTGTTGAAAATGATGCAGTTAAAATTAAAATATACTAATAGTCTCAACATAATCTGGTCGTACTGTAATTAATTTACCGTTATTTTCTTGTAGTTAGAAATAAACTAATTGTGATGTAGTTAGATAGGTATTTATTTTTATCTTAGAAGTTGTCAAACATCGGATCTCATGTCGAATGCTGTTTTGATTACAATCGCGATAGTTATAACCGGACGCAGTGATCTTGATAGTTTCAAAGCTAAATTCTCAACGATTATGATACAATCTAAAGTTGCTTATACTCATAATGCTGATTCTCCGCCTACTTCTTCTACATTCATTGAATCAAAACTATTTATACAAACTGCTTGTAACGTAACACCTCGATACTGTTAACACCAAAACTTAACATTAGAGTATCAAGACATTTTTTTTGCAATTTTTAAAAAATTAAAAAAAAAATGTTATCAGTTTGAGAACAGGTAAAAATGTTTTGGTGAGTTTGAGTGTCCTACATATAGAATCGCTAAACAAACACCCTTATACACTATTCAGAAATATGAATATAGACGTCTCCACACATTATTATATGTAATGTAGGTAATAAAAAGTAAAGTTACATAAAACAGTTTGGGCTATACAAGGTGTTACAAAAATACCCCTAATGCCGAATATGGTATATAGGGACCATCAAACTGAACAACTTTTACTATGGGGCCAACTCTGAAATCGCGAAAAAAGAATCAGCTGTTTCATACATTTTGATATTTTCGATTTTAATTTTTGTATGAAACAGCTGAATTATTTTTCGCGATTTCAGAGTTGGCCCCATAGTAAAAGTTGTTCAGTTTGATGGTCCCTATACCATATTCGGCATTAGGGGTATTTTTGTAACACCTTGTATAAGTAGAACTTTTTCTACCTTACTCAGATATAATGACTTTGAGATGTTGCTGTGTTTTTGTTGGTAAGTAGTATCTCCATTGGCTGTATCCATGGTCTTACAGATCTATGGCATAATATATTATGCCACAGATTAGAGATTAGTAAACCCTGCCAAACATGCTCTCATTCATTGTTCGTCACGAAAATCTCAAAGCTAATATGTAATCTGAATTGCTTTCCTCCTCATGGTTTAGATGTAAACAAAATCAGGATTATACTTAGACATTGCTTGTGTTGCAGCCACTACTTTCATTCATAAGCAAACCCTTTAATGTTAATACGAAATTAGTGATTACGAAACAAATAGTCAAACTCATTTGTATAATACATGCGGACGAGGCGCGACTAACATAATTACAGGCATTAGCATATATAAACAGTACAGAATAAATATAGCTAAAGCAGTAACACAACTACATACAAATGTCCAAATTACCGCTTAAACACAGATACACGTCGCTGCGACAACTCTTACCCCTCTGTCACGAAAACACCGCGGGCGCGTCCTGCGTCTTGCGGTTCGGAAACCACTGCGCGTTGTCATGATGTCGATCTCTCATCTCAGCTCGTCGCCGTCGTGACCACGAAGTATTTGACGAACAGCAAGACGCAGGACGCGCGCGTCGTTATGATGTCGTGTTCAAGGCCTAACGATTCGGCCACAGCCCGCCGCGGCGGGGGGCGTGCGGCATAGCAAATTCGGTAATCACTGAGCGAACGTGACGACGAGCTGAGAGGCCGACATCGAGATAGCGTGCACTGAATATTGAATTCGCTTGCCGCACCGCCCACCGCGGTGGGCTGTGGCCGGGTTGTAAGACGTGTTCGCTTAAGACCAGCTAACTCAGCAACGTGTGCAATATTGACATGAGCAGCAGCAAAATTGGGTATCAAACTCGCTTGTAAATCGCGTCAACTGGATAAGCTCTAGCCGCGTACTCACTAACGAGCTGTAACTGTAACTAGGCTGATACAGTCACGAGGTTCTAATGTGTACGGGTAAAACGTCCACCGAGCTGCCGCCTAGCCAAGGCAAGGCGTAAAGCACCCTACTCACTTAAAGGTGTAGCACGTAATGTAACTGATGTCATGCTGCACGTAATGTCATGCTCGTTCCGCCGGCTGCCGCTGCCGCCGCCCGCCCCGCCACGCACTGAGAATGCCAATCTAAACGCTCCGACGACGGGCGGGCGTAACGAAAAATGGGCTTAGCTGAGATACTGCTTTAGCTATTATGTACTATGCAAACAGAGCGGCTTCTCTCGCAGTTGGTCGATAAAGTAAATATAAGAAACACGAATTTTATAACACCTTATACATGTATGGATGAAGTTTCTTTGATGTAACCTGAGGTAGACTTGTTTATTATGAATGCCTCTTGATAGGATCTGTTACAAGGAAAGTTAGTGAAACTTATTCCCGAATGGAAGCAATGGTTCCTGGAAGCTCTTTCGTTTTCCATTTAAAATCAATTCATATGATACAATATATGTAAATCATTACCAATATGGGAGTGTTCTGCCGTGAATATTCAATAAATATATTTGAATATCTGCTAACGGTATATCTAGCTACCAAAAATGACCAACAGAGGCTAAAAAGCTTACAAACACACCGCACTTTCATAGTCAAATATAATTTATGTAAAGTGTTAGATACTATCTTTTCAAAAATATATCTCTCTTCATTAATATCACGTTCCCCCAAGGATCTCAACGATATTTTTCTCAATTTACTTTAATGAAATAAATGGTCATATCTCCTATTTAAATTATAAGTCAACAACCTTAACAGATCAAACAAAGCATTCACATGCCTCCATCGAATGTCTTCGATGGCCCGATACCGTAACCGGCGCCTTTGATCATTGATATTTTGTTATTCGTGACATCTCAAATCGGCATATCGGATCTGATCTATCCCGAAGAATCGATATCTATTCGATTTCGAAACATCGCGCCCGGGCATTCCCACGGCCGTGGTATGATTTGCAAAATAATACGTTCGGACAGTAACAATTGGGTTAGGACCCGGGATGCGTTTGTTCGGAAGAACCGATAAGATTTTTTTTATTTCATTTGTAAATGTTTATATTATTTGTTCATAAAGACGATTTTTTTATTAGTTAGTAGATTAGGGTGCAGGTATTTTTCAATGCATCTTACTACACGTAACTGCAAATGTAGGAGATTATCACCTTATCGTTATTATACCATATCGTTGGCTTAAATCAAATGATGAGAAATCTGTAAATGAACTTTTTCAATTTTGAAAATGCCATAATCATAGGTATGAAATAAACTAAATGCAGTATTATATTTTTATTATTCAAGTCAGCAGGAATTAATTTCTTTTTAAAGCTAAAAAACAAAGTTGTTATGCACTTTTTTATAGTAATTTTCAATTAATGATTTCTTAAATGAGTTATAAAAAAGCAAGGCCTTAGTTTCTGAAATAATAATTTTAAATTATGGCAAAAACCAAAATAACTTAAATCAAATGATGAGAAATCAAGTTAATGAACTTTATCAATCTTGAACTTGCCATACACATGGTAAATACATAAGTATATATGAAAAAAAATCAAAATATAACACTATAGTGTTATATTTTTTTATTCAAATCAACTAGAATTAAATTCTTAACACAAAACGTATTTTTTCGTACTAATTCTACTTTCCAATAATATTATAAATGCGAGAGTTTGTGTGTCAATTTGTTAAATCGCCAAAACGCTGGACGGATTTGGATGAAATTTGGCACACAATTAGTTTATGACCTAGATTAAAACATAGAATACTTTTTATCCTGGTCAAAGGTTCCCTAGGGTCCACGCTGACGAAGTCGCGGGAGGCTGCTAGTTAAAAATTAATAAACAGAGTTAATTACTTCTCGCCATAAACATTTTGTAATTATCTTCAAGCCGACATACTATCTGGAAAGTGGAGTCTAACTCTAACGAATGTATTTTATGTGGTATTTTAGTGTCAGAATTAGAATCATTCAACGTAATTAATTCATTTTACGGTTCGTCATTCGTATGTGGCAATTTAAGTCTACTAGCGACCGCCCGCGACTTCGTCTGCTTGAAAAGTTTTTTTGCTATCCCTTTGGGAACAATTATTTTTTCGGGATGAACGGTACCCTATGTCCTTCTCTATACCCCTGACAACGTGTATGCAAAATTTCATGATGATCAGTTTAGTAGTTAAGACGTGAATGAAGGTGATTATTTCAGATAAAGAAAGACATAACATAGAGGTATTATTTATAGTTCCTTTTTTAGATAGAGTTCAAGCTACATAAATTGTAAGGAGTAGTTATCACAAGTAGATAATTGTTACGAATTGTTGCAAAACATTGGGCCACCTAACACTCTTTGCCAATTTAAATTCAGCACGACCGTGTTGCCGGGAGCTGGGAGTTTGTAGCGCGATAGATCGCGCATGATAGTGCACAACTGATTACACCACAGACAACTGCTCGGTTTCATTGCAGCAAAACTTATTTAAGTTAACATTGTTATATCTTTTTACAAGTAGTTAGGTACTTAAGTTGCTTTGACTTTTTAATTAAATTGTGAGATAAAAGACATACGGCGTAAAAAGAGCTAAAATATTGTTTGTTTACATTTTGATTAATTATATATATATTACTATAATTGGTCTATTTAAGCGATATCACAATGAAATTAAAAAACAAAACAAAGGAGTTATACATGAAAATCCGTAAAAACTCGTGCGATGGTAAGCTAAATAATTGATATTTTTCAGGATTATGAAAAAACTACCAGCCAGATCTCTATAATTTTTTTATGGGACCACACTCAAACTATTTTCTTTCAAATAAAAAAGAATAATTGAAATCGGTTAACAACTGGTGAAGTCATGTTAAAACATACATAAAAAAATACAAAAAAATAAAAAAAGATATCGTCGACTTGATAACCTCCTTCTTTTTTTGAGGTCGGTTAAAAATAAAATATAATGAAATTTAATATATGTATTTTTTTACAAAACCATATGTTATTTTACGCCAAAGCCATATTTCAATTTTGATACAATTTTTTGTTAAAATTTTTGTGTGCTGCCCTTTCTAAGACCAAATTCGTCTAGGGACTATCACAGCGCAGCATCTTTCAACTGTAAACAAAAAATCTGAAACAATTGTCAGTAATTTTAACCAAAAATATCTAAAATAATACCTGATTATCGTTAAAAGTTTGCGTGATACACCCCCTAAACTAGATAGTTCTGGTTAGTTTAGCAACAGCACTTGTATTCAATTACAAATTGTAGCTGAAAAAAAAATTGTAGGCTGTGTGAACTGCTATATGTTTGTAACAGCTACAACCTCAATTACTAAAACTAATAGAAACCTTGCTAAGCTTTCTCGTATTGCTAACATTCCTAACAAGTGGACTACTCTTTTTATAGGTGACAACTAGTAGTTGTAAAGTGATAATGTCTCCTACTTTATTAGTCTGAATAGTTAACATGAGTACTACCGGCGATATTGAGACTTCACAAACCGGCTTACTATCAAGGATCCAATAGAAAGTAACGAACTAACTGTAAGAAAATGAAGTCATTATGAATGACTTTTCAACCAAACGCTTAATAATTTAGTGCATAGATTAGCGTTTGACAAACTGCTGATTTGATAAGCAAATTTATATGTCAAACAATTTGACATGAAAAAGATATGATATGACCAAACCAAAATTTAAACTCGCTCAAACGAGATTTTCGTAGTGATATTTGATCCATGATAACTACACATATACAATACAACATATATCATCTTGCTAATATTTGATATTGGCTTTGTTATTTTTTTTATTGAAATAACTAGCTATGTATCTAAAGTAGTCATGTACGTAGTAACATTAAAGTTATCCTACCGTATGCGACCCATAAACTCCTAGTTGCGAAAATTAGTCACCGTAAGATACAAAACATAGTGTTGTAAACATGACATAACTTTAAACGTCCATGCCTAGGCATCAGCATCAGCATCAGTTTCTCTGATCTAGATCAGAGAAACTCACGTTTATGAAAAAAAAAAAAAAATTTTTTTTTTTCATGCAATCTTTAAGCAGTTCTTTATCACATTGAGATTGGTCAGTCTTAACGTGATAAAGAACTGCTTAAAGATTGTATGGAATTAACATTTGATTGTATTGAATTCTATTATTGGTCTAAATGGTGAGAGAATACTTATATCAATACCACATCAAAAACACCAACTAATATCGTAGCTACGAGCTCAATCTTTGCGAAGTTTATAAGCTTTTTTACAAATGTAAACTTTATCTTAGCGAGCAGATAGTTCCAATTCGTGTGGCAAAAATATCTAATAGACAAACCTCACAGAAGTTTTTCCTTTTAATGATGTAAAATAATATTATACAGATGTGTGCTATTAATTCTCAATAGAATAGTAGCTTGATCGGAAATCAGATTGTATGAAAAGCACTTTATATTAGAAGTATTTATTATAAGTAAGATGATATAGTGATATAGCCACTTCACAAAATTTAAAGTTTAAATTGATGATAAGATGAGAATAATGGATACTGTTCTTTATCAAAACTCGACTCTGAAGTACACCCGTTCAGTTAAGTATCTGTCCAACAAAAAGCTTCCAAGTACTTACTTAGAGAGTATCGAGCCATAAAAGAAACTTGTCTCTATTATTTGACATAACGGGCTTTGATAAATTGTTTGATAACCAAACACAATTTTCAAACTTTCTACAACTTCAAAGTAACTTTGTTTAGCAACTTACCTATAAACCAGGTCCCTTTTTTCTAACTGACTTTCCGTAGCAAAGAATTTCCCACATCTTCAGCTAAATACTGCCATATCCAACAAACTTATAAATTCCACCTCACCAAACACTGAGTTTCACTTCACACAGTTTCACAATCACTAACACTTCAGAAATGCTAAATATAGTTGTAAAGTAACGAAGGAGGTTTTATTTTAAACTAAAAACTATCGAAAAAAGGGTCTCGTTTGCTATATAGCGTTTGATGACCCCAAATGTGGCTTTACAACTGAGTGTTGAATGCAAAACGCACGGTTTCTCCTGCGCCGGCGGCGCCCGGTATGCGCATGCGAGTGTGCGTGAGCCTGTCGGACGCACGCAAACATGCACACGAAGGCTGCACGGTTTTTGTCGATGTCCACGGGGCAAGTAACCTGAGTGAAGCTGCGTTGTAACTCGGAACGGATCTGTCAGAGCTTTTAAAGAGAACTTTTTGTGAGTTAAGGAAAACCTATTTTACTTGCAAAATCTTAGTAATTGAAAGCTCCAAACAATGACTGTATATATTTTGTACACATTGTTGAGAACTACTCTTTGGTTCTTTCTTATATACTTGTTTGCTTTTCATTTGCACTGAGATAAATATAACATTACTTTATTTATTTAGGACTTTTAAGTTATAATTTAATCTTGTGACATTTTGTAATTTTACAAAAACAATATTTTATCCCGTGCAAAACTTTTAACTTCATAACAAAATAATGAAAAAAATACCATGTGGTGCTACCTGACTGATAATAAACTGCCTAAATAGTTTCTATAGTTTAGTGGAAATTGATCGAATTTTAGAAAGGTATAGGTTTAAACATTTTTAGAATTTATCGCTCTACCTTATTAGGTGTGTAACTGTTACTACATTTCCGAGCTACTACCGTGTTCAACTACGTCAAAGTTTTTCTGAAAGCTGCTGGTCGATGTCCCGCTAGCGAGTCTCAAGCTCTTATATTCTCTCCCTTTCGGACAGCCTTCTATTCATACAATAAAAAGGGACAGATATATACTCTACAATTCGTGACGTATTTGCAGAACTTGTAGTGCCTGTACTCTGGAATTATTAAGAATCAAAATACGATCGCTTTTCAAGCAACCGACCAAATTGAGAAGGCTCATCTGTCCATATAGTCAAATTGAGAATAGTAAATCGGTGTTTTGGTCGAGTTAGCGATGATAATGAATTGATTTTATGAAGGAATAGGCGGCTAATTGGTTTAAATGTAACGCTATTGTATTGATTTTTCATCAATAATATTCTTTTTTTATATTGAGTATCATAATAATAAGTATAGTATAAGTTACTGTTGAAACATTGCTCAGATCAATCAAAACATTTTGATTACAACTTGATAAATACTCGATAGACATAGTTTTACTTAACTTTTTCTGAGCTTAGCTTAGCTTATTAGCATAAAGCTCCGTGAAAGCTGAGCTTTTACTTAAGTGTTTAAATTAATAATTGAAGAAATAATAATTATTGAAGACGAGGAAAACGATATTTATTCAATAGATGTAATAAGTTTTTGATTAAAAAAAATATACCTAGATATATTTTCTTTTTCTTTTTTTAGTTGAAACTAAGTAATTTGTGTTCTTAATCAACCTTATATAAATATACCGGTAAAAACAGTAATTCGCATTACCAAACTTTTGATAAGTTTACCTTTAGTTTTACCTATTATTTACATAATAGAGTTCATAACTTCTTAATAAGTACTGACCCAATTTTTTTTTAAATAAACTTACATTTTTTAACATTATTTCAATGTAATTTATCAGTTGTCTTATTTATTAAACATTTACCCCCTACTAATAAAGATTGTATAGCAGATGTATAGTTACACAGTATTTTATCCCTTTCGTTTTAATGTCAAACTTAAATAGTTTGACAGAGACTAACCATTGTATAACTATACATTTGCTATACAATCTTTATTAGTAAGGGGTAAGTATACCTGAATTTGGTTATATTCATATCAATAAAATTGAGCAAGCTAAAATTTGAACATGATATTTAAGAAATTATTGAATCAATGATAACTTTATAATAACACTAGCTGCCCGCCCCGGTTTCGCACGGGTGGCGCCATCTATTAGTTATATTTCGATTTAAAATTATGAAAAAGAGAAAAAAAATTTTTACGTCTTTCCGTTAACTTTTTTGAAAATTTTCTTTTTTACAAACCATGTTCTGATAATAACAAACACAACAAAAAAAAATATCTGATTTGGTGCAGTCGTTCTGAAGTTATGCGCTCCCTACATACATTTCGGCTTTTTATTTTTATTTATAATTATAAATCTATTTAAAAAAAGACTTTATTATCCCTTATCTTTAACTCGTTATAATTCGATGTATGGTTACATAGAATATAATTAAAAAGTTTTTGATGGTTACGATAACAAAATGTTACATCTTGTCAATATTAAAAAACATCATTTTTAGGAATGTCCTTTAAATTATTTATAAGAAGTTATTCAACCTCCGATGAAACTTTCGATGAATAATAAAACCGCACGGGACATTCCATGACGTCCATCCCTCTCTAGTGCATTTCTTGGCTTATGAGTGAAAGAGATGATGGATCGAAGGAAGTCTCTTATCGTTCATTCCGAGAATAACTTTCCCATAGATTGTGATACAGTGTGCCAGTATTGAAAATGTTAAGTTCAGTTAATACTTCAGACAAACATATATTATTTTATTAACTACTTATTTCATACATAGGTACGTACTTGAACCGTTTTTCATACAACGTAATTTTTTATAAACACTAAACCTGAAACAAGACCAATCGTGTAAAGTTGATCATTATTAGCACGACAACAGATGTTTCATATAAAACTTTATTTGAACCCTGTTAAAATTTATGAAACAGCTGTTTTCTTCGCCTTATCAGGACTTTAAATAAATAAACAAATATTTGACAACATCACATACATTGCTCCGATTCCAAAGTAAGTAGCTAAAGCACTTGTGTTATGGAAATCAGAGACAACGGTGGTATTACAAACACCCAGACCTGAGCCAATATAGAAAAGTTCGTTTTCTAAATTGACCCAACCGGGGATCGAACCCGGGACCCCAGAGATGGCGACACTTTGAAAACCGGTGTACAAAGCCACTCGACCACGGAGGTCGTCATTCAGGATTGTTTGATTAAAAAAAACATTTATCAACTTTACAAATGGTTTCCAGGTTTTGAGGTAACGGAAAATAGATTTAAATCTTTAAAAATAACGTTATTTAAATTAGGGATGACAAAACATTACGTCATATAGGCCGCCAGTTATAATTAGAACGCGATTGACAGTCGCTATATATCTCAGCTTCCAAAAATCTATCGCAAATGGTAACGAAAACGACAGTATTTTCAGGATTTCCTGAAAACTACAGGACCGATTTCAAAAAATGGAACCAACTTGGGGACATAGATGTTGTAATAACGTTGAATCATTTCAATCGGTTCAGCCGTCTTCGAGTAATCGGTGGACATACACAATAAAAACAGACGAACATAGAACCTCCTCTTATTGAAGTCGGTTAAAAAGAAACGGTACATAGAAATTTTCGCCAAAATGCTCTATAGTTTGTTCTCAAACTTTTTAATATTGCAATCGTAAAACCAACGTCTCAGATTACTTGATAAGCCCGCCCTTTCTAGTCGGCCATTAAGCAAACACGTGGATTGTGCGGCTCTGGTAGTTACTTCAACTCCTTTAAACCGAGAGGTGTAATTAAATCCTCTGGGCTACTGTATTTGTATTGGGGACACAGTACAACTTCAAAACAGTAATTTTTGTTCGATCTTTGAAACGCAGGAAAAATACTTGTCAACCTTGTTTGCTAATAAAACCATTTCATGAAATAATATGACCAATGACAAAAGATTTTTGTTCTTACTGCAATCCAATCGTCCGTCGGTCGACTCTGCTTTTTTATTAGTAGAAACACAGTACTTCAAATTGTTTTGATTACTCATACAAACAAAACAAGTTACTTAATAAAGATGTATAGCGTGTAAACTTTAAAGAATCCAGCAAGGTAAAACGTGATATTGTGTTTTCTTAGTCAGCGTAAGTAAATCTGCATTTTTCCTGATCCCAGCCAGCAGTGGGGACACTAAAAAACGGCTGATGGTCATAATGTAATGATAAAGTAAATTTACAAATAATAATAAAAAATAGAAGCAATAAATTAAAAAAATGAGATACTGCTATCGTAGTCTACTGTGGTTGCAAAACGGCTTCATACTTCTCGCAAGGAAGTTGGGAGGGGCGCGTGACGTCATGCGCATGCATCGGACCGGTCGCAGCTAACCTAATTAAAACATTCCCTCGCGTCGATTATCGACTGCGGATCCGAGATGTGCCCCTTACAAATTGTATCGGCCTTTTTTTCAATTAATTACGAGCAACGGGTTTCCTATGATTGGCTGCAATTAAAATAGAACCTTTTTCGTTTTCGATTTAAGATAAGATGGTTCCCGGAACGATGTACTGGAAAATATGCAACGTAGTGCGTGGTTCCAAGTCGTTTCCTGATGCGTTCGAAGGAGGCTGAGATTTTACTGTTGTTGTTTTATCTACTTCGATTTCCTTCGGTGCAGAAACTATAACTTTTCTATAATGTTCTAGTCTGGGTGTTTGTGGTACCTTCGCTGTGTCTGATTTTCGCTAACTTGGAATTAGAGCAACGTATATAATGTTATTCAGTGTGTATGAGGGAGAAGACGTTTAGATACGTCCGTTTTAAGTAAAATAATTCGAAATAAAATATTATGTTTACTGCGTCTAGAAAGCCTAATTATCTTAAGTGAACTTTGTAATTGTTCAAAAATATCAAAATTCACTGTTAAAACCTATAAAAACGCACTTAAAGTTGTATGTACGAGTCGCGGGTGAACGCGCGCGTTTATGTCTTTTATATGGAGCATAAAAATGACACGCTCACAGTTTACTTTACCGCATTTTTTCTAGTATGCCTTTTCATATCAATAAAAAATATAATAAAACAGTAACTATAAGTAATAGAGCGGACACTGCGCTGCGGTTGGTTGCTTACAGAGTAAAATAAATTAATTTTGGCAACGAAAACTGATGACTATAACATAACGTAATGTTTGCCTTTCATTTTTATCATTTTCATAGTGTGGAAGATGCCATTTGGCCTTAATTGGTGTCGGTGTCTAACAAAATGAAAAATTAATCGCTCCTGAACCTTATTAAAAAATAGAACCATGTCTTTAACTTTGTATTTTTACTTGTTTTGATTTGTTTGTAACATTCGTTTTTAAACTATTTGCTAATAATGGCTGGTGTTCAGTAATATGCTAAATACCTCTGTATTATTAATGGTTTAAAACGTGTATACAATACAAAAAGGTGGAGCAATGGATGTGCCTCAGCAGAAAAATGCTAATCTCTTCAGGTTAATTTATAAACTCACAGACAGATTTACTTTCGTCAGAAGCTCGCTGGCTTACGCATTTGATTGCATCACAGAACCGGTCGGTAACAATGCCTACCGCGCCGGTAGTAGGCTAACCAACGAATTTGACAAGTCTAGACGTGGTCGTTCTACAATTCTAGGAAGTCTAGCACAATATAAAAAGTCTGTGTTTTTAAGCCAGTATCTATCAATTCATAGCGCTTTCAGTTTGACATTATACATATATTGCTGGGGCAATCCATATTACTTCAATAACTGTTTTTGAAGACAGTAATGGAGAGTAGGTAGTTGGTCCGAAAAATACTTGCGTATCCTATTTATGGCGCTACAAAAAGAACTTTATCAGTAATAGTTTAGGTACAAAATGTAATGGACATCTGCAAGGATGTTGACGAAGCTTTTATGCTGTATAATGCTAACGACAGCGAATTTTCCACTTCCCAGCGAAGGAAGGGTCGTGAGTCAAAAGTTTTCGCATCCCTTTTGTAAAGGCGTTTTCTCTACGAGATTGAATGCTTTTGTCTTCCTTTGTAGTTTGTAAGGCTGCGTTCACCACGGTATTACTTTTAAGTTTGAAGCATTTGTGAATGTAAAGTTGTATGTTAGGTTCATGCTTCGTGTAAAGATTTTCCAACGGAATTATAGGTATTATTCCTTGATAGGCGTTGCCTAATGGTCAGATACAAAAGTAATGATAATAATTTTTTTATGAAATTAAAAAAATTGCAGCAGATGTAAAAGTAAAAGTAAAAAATTGCTTTATTCAAATAAACTTAGTAATTAAGCGCTTTTGAATCGTCTATATTTTTCTACCACCCGTTCCAGACTTTTTTAACTGACAAGAAGAACAGGCGCAAGAAACTTATCAGCTTTAACAGAAATAAGTAACGATATTTACAAACCTAAATATATCGTTACCAAATACAATACATATAACAGGTTATTAACAACAAAGTACTTACTAGCAAGTTATTGTGTTACATCATATCCACGCATTCTGGTCTTTCAAATAATCATCTACTTTGTAATAACCTTTACCCATGAGCGTCTTTTTGACAGAAAATTAAACAGTATCAGGAAGGGTATGTGAAAAGACTAAATAGATATATAATAATAGGTACTACCAAACATTAATCTCTCCTTTACTATAATATAAAATGATCAGGGCCCTATTTAATACACGTGACAATTTGTCACCTGTCATGACAATTTTATATCCATTGCGTCAAACAATTTGAAAATAGAACAAAGTAAGCATAGCTACACCGAAATGTAAACCAAATTGTCATGACAATTGACAAATTGTCACGTTATTTAATAGGGCCCTGATTAAACGTATGACGTAAACCTAGTATTTAAGATTTATTTCAATAATGTAACGCTATGACATGTCAAATGAAACGTTCTATGTAATTATATAATTCATTTCATTTAATAACCATATGGTCAATAAATGAAATGAAATTAAATATTAAGTATTTTAAGAGATCCTCTACAACGATGTAGAGGATTGCCCGCTTCTCTATTTTCAATAGATATATTTTAATGGATTGTTTTTGAAAATCCCAATTTGCTGTAAGTACCTACAACCTACGCCTGTATTTTCTATTGTGAACTAAGCCCAACACTCATCATTGAACTTATTACGGTAGACTGGTAATATGTCTAGCTAGAGTAAAAATAAACTACAAAGCGAATGAGTTCAACAACAATAATTCACCTGTAGGTACAGTCGAGTTCATTAATATGTTGGCACTTTTGACAGTTCGTCGACCTTTATGCCTTTATAATTAAAGTCAACATCCTGTGAAAAGTGCCAACATATTAATGGACTCGACTATGCAACCTATGCCAGCCTCCTCCCAAGAAGAAAAATATTGAATAAATCTGTTTTTACATTATTGCCATAAATCGAGTATTTTGCAATTCATTTCAGTTTTGATTTCCTGATAAAATTGCCTCTAAATTTTATTTTATTTTAAACTTAAATAAATAAATTGAAAAGTAGTGAATTGTTATTTAATCAAATAAATAAGTTAAATCTTTAACTCCTTTTTTTATTAGGGAGAATTCTTTTTACGTATACTCCGTGCCTGGCAAGCAACTGGGTTATGTGGGGCTAACCCCGATTGGAGGCATACCCACTCATCTCCCTACCATGCCCTCGGAGGCTAACCTGGATGACCGGGAACCGGAACGGACGCTCGCTCTGTTCTGTTAACTACTGCCAGATCCCCTGAGTGATATACTTGTACATTACCCCTAGTTTAATTACCCTCATTTACTGACCATCAGCCATTTTTAATGTCCCCACTGCTGGGGCACAGGCCTTCCTTATGGGTGAATAAGGAGGATAGGCCATAACCCATCACGCGGGCCCGATGCGGAGTGTAGGTGTTAACGACTGCAAATGCACCCGGGACCAACGGCTTAACCCGAAGCACGGAGGAGCTCAAGATAATACATTTTTGGTCACCCATCCCTTGACCGAACCTTGCGAAAGTTGCTTAACCTCCGCAATTGCTGGGCCAGGCGCTAAACCACTGCGCCATCGAGCTCCTCTTATTGATAAACCATAATCAGTAAGTAAGAATTACACTACTGGAACTTGTTCAGTCTGTTATCCAATAAATCTGTCTTTGGACTAGTGAAAGTTCTAGCTAGACTAGTAGATATGCTCGTAAAAGGAAATGACACTTGTAAAATCTGGATCCACTTAATATCAGGAATCGTTACTCACCGGCTAGACCCCGCGGACGTCATTAAAAAGTAAAGAATTATTTTTTGTAATAAGTTAAAATAAAATAGAAGGGTGACTTTAACTCTGATTTTATCTTTGGATGTGTACAGCCATTATGTTGTCAATCGAGATAATTTACGACCTAGTAGCTACAAGATAATACAAATTTGGCCCAACAAAGGCCGTCAAAAATCCCTGTTTACTGCTAGGTATCTACAGTCACGTCAATAAATATGTATACAGTTTAGAACTCTGTCACTCTTAAGGCAATTAGTTTTTTGAACAGAAATCAATGACATATGACAACTAAATCAAAGTGACAAAGTTCTAAATCGTATACATATTTTTAGACGTGACTAGTACATAGTCAAAACATGTTCCGAGCACAGTAAATTATTCTGGATAAATAAAACAGTGGGGCAGCTGGCATTTGAAACATTACTGAACAGGACAATAAACTATAAACTATTATTTTGATACTAGACTGCTAAGGAATTTTATCTTCGACCAAATCGCAGGGCAGCCGAAACGAGAACCAAAGTACCAACGTTCTTACGACCCCATACTGCGCTGCAAAGTTTTATAAACAATCAGTATAAAGTTTATTGTGGTACAATAAAGTTCAAATTGTAATGATGAAGTTCTTTTTTATTTTTGTAGGGTCTTGTTATAGTCATCAATCATATGTGATGTGATGTGACAGTCTCCTGGGTAGTACTGGGTTAACGACGATGGTTTTACCAGGACGCAATATACATTGCTGTTTAGAAACTTACATTAATATACTATTTTTTATAGGTTATTTAAGTGGCAAGGATGAACATTCCTTAGGAAAATTGCGGAAGTGTTAAAGAAGGTACTACAGGTTGAAAATATTAAATTTTATTACTTACTATTAATAAATACTGTAGGTAATAAAATAAAATAGCCACCGGATAGAGGGGAAGATAAATATAGAAATTCTAACTCAATATAAAAGCATAAGTGAGTTCGTTTGTTTGAATGTTAGGTTTTCACGTCCTAATAAATAAACTACTCAATCGATAATAATTGAATTTTCTATACCTACACGTTGTCTGGGGTACAGAAAACGATATAGGGCACCTTTCATTAATAAATACCCTTATGTCCTTTTTCCTTTTTGTGAAGGGAAAAGATTTTTTTTAATTTTTAGAAAATTATCGGTGATTTAAATTTTAAAAAAGATTATTTTTCCTACTTTGAATTATGAAAAGCAGTTTCTCCTCTCCCTAATACAGTATTTAAATAACTGTTATTTTTACTAACAACGTTTCTATCGATTAGAAATAAAGCGTATTAATGTATGTAAGTTACCTACTTACTGCGATTTATCAGGCTATTGTTGTTTATCATTTCTTCTAGATTTTTTTTTAATTTTCATGCACCAATGTATAATAAACAATAACTAAGTCCTCATTAGCTACCCCAGTCGTGACCACGCCACACACGGAGAGCTCAATTTGCCACACTACGTCATTTGTAAGATTTTATAACAATTAAATAACCAAGCTTAATTAAAAGTAACATAATTGAGACTTCTTAGTATACGCTGAGCATAAAAGGATATTTTTTTTCTAATTAACTCTAATTTGTTCAGAAATGTCTGGGAAATGTTTAACTGAGGAATTATACAGGGTGGAAAAAATACGGTAGTGGAAGGGAAAGCAGTCGTTATATTGATGATGGCAAATTTAACTGAAAAGAAACATTCCTTTATTTTTTTTAAATAAGTAAAACTGCACTCGAAGAATTTTGATAAATCTTAGCTGGGAATGGAACGGGCTTACCCACATAAAACATAATAGTACAAGTGCTAAACTACATTTTTTATCTTTCTTTATCTTAATTTAAGTTAGATAATTAATATGTTATTTAGAATTAGAAGGCATTGACCCTTATCATTGATCCTGTCGATTGGTATCATAAAAGTACAAGACTTTTTTTTCACATTTTAGCCCATTCTATTCCCGGCTGAGATAAGCGATTTATTAAAAATCTTCGAATGCAGTTTTACTTAGGTATTTTTAAAAATAAATGTTTAGTATTTTTCATCCTTTTAGTTACCATCATCAAAAGGGTACTTTACCTCCAACTTACAACTACCGTCTTTTTTTTCCACCCTGTATAGGCCGGCATGTGACTATCGCGGTTAGATTTTTACTTTAAAAGATTGCCAATGACTTCGATTTCACCCTGTATGTATAAGGTAATGGGAGTAGCGGGACATCAGTATCAGTTGTCCCATGGGACTACTGGGACTTTTTTTTAAATAGTATCAGTTGTCCCATGGGACTACTGGGCATAACTTTATTTTAAAGTATCAGTTGTCCCATGAGACAAGTGGCCGCATAGTTTTCGACTTTTGATGAAAAATGTAATAAAAATACCGTTCCCCCCCCCCCCCTCGCTTATCCGAAGTTTGCAAAGAAAAAATTCTGAAATTATTTTTAACCGACTTCAAAAAAAGGAGGAGGTTCTCGGTTCGTCGGAATCTTTTTTTATGTATGTTACTCGATTACTCGAAGACGGCTGGACTGATTTAAAAGAAATATTTTTTGTTTGAAAGTATATACTTCCAAGTTGGTCCCATTGTCATAAGGTCAGGATCTGATGATGGGATCCTGGAGAAATTGAGGGAACTCTTCAAATATTATAGGCATACCTATGGCGATTTCAGTATTTTCTTAAGAGGGTGTAGTCTGCACACTAGCGCCGCCATTGAAAAAAAAATCACAGTGCTTAAGGCTGCGTAGTCCGCACACTAGCGCCGCCATTGGAAAAAAAATAATAGTGCTTAAATAAAGACGAAATTGTGAATTATGTCTCTGTAGTGCATTCCGTAGAAGCTTTGTGGCTCTTTTTATCGCTTAAACAATATTTTCTAGCCTGTCGTTTAGTTAAATGGAGTTATATTGTTAAAAGTGGCCACTTATCGCAAAAAATCTCCATTAAACTAAACGACAGGATAGAAAATATTGTTTAAGCGATAAAAAGAACCACAAAGCTTCTGCGGAGTGCACTACAGAGACATAGCCTGTCGTTTAGTTTAGTGGAGTTTTTTGCGAAAAGTGGCCACTTTTAGTAATAAAACTCCGATAAACTAAACGACAGTCTAGAAAATATTGTGTAAGTGATTAAAAGTACCACAAAGCTTCCTCGGAGTGCACTACAGAGTGATAATTCGTAATTTCGTATTTATCTAAGCACTATGTTTTTTTTCCAATGGCGGCGCTAGTGTGCAGACTACGCAGCCTTAAGTTACTTCTGCATTTGCTTTCGGGAAGTACCATTTGGTGAAGTAGAACTGATGATGAAGACCATAAATGGTCATCGGAACTATTAAACACTAAGTATTTCACAGATGCGATACGATTACTTTAATATGGTTCATTAGTGATTATTCTTGTCACAGTGCATATGGTAGAGTGGAGCTGATGATGAACGCGTACATACCTTTCACTAAAAAGTTGAAAATAAAAAAGGTTTTTAACAAAAAAATAAAAACCTCCTTCAAAAACCTGAAAACAAAAACAGCTTTAAAAATTAAATAGAAATAAGATTCAAATTATTAGTAACACATATAATATCAATATTAATAAAACACGTCTATTGAAGTCGGATGGGACAACTTCTTTTTCTAATTCTAAAAGCCCCACCCGACTTCAATAGAAGTGTTTTATTAATATTGATATGCGTTACTAATAATTTGAATTTTATTTCTTGCTTTTTAGAGGTATTTAATTTTACAACGCTGCTGAGCCACACGCGTAGTAAAAGGGGTCATACGGGTGTTTTGTGAATGATTATTATGAACTATAGATATGTTACGTTCCTTCATAGTAATTTACGTTTTAAATCTGTTCCGGGCAATCCAGAACACATTGAAAAGTTTCACTGATAATCATAACAAAAGATACGAAATAGCACGCAATTGAAAGAGATAGCTATAATTTTAATAGTTGTATTTTATTTACTTTAGAGTCATAATTGGTACACTTCCGAAACACACACGATAGACATGGTGTGTTTCGGATGTTTTTTATTTATTTTGGTAAGTACGTACACAGGAACTCAGAAATTTTGCTGAGCACAGGAACCTACAGTGCGGTACGCTCGTGATTGCGCTCGACGCAGACTAATTACAAAACGTCCCAATTGGGACGTATTTGGACTTTTTGGATAGAGCAAACGATGATGGTTTTACTAGTACCCAAGAAACGCCAAAAGGAAATGAGGAAGACCACACAAAGACCTTGTTCAGAAAGGGCGAATTCGCCGCGAATTTACGGGCAATTTTGGTTACACTGCTGTTAATATTGCACACGCTGCTGACGTCGCCGGTCCTAAGCGAGCATTGTATAACAAGACGCACCTGATTCGCGCGTAGCTCTGGATAGGGTCAAAAGATGGGTTGACGAGATAAGAGCCGTAGCGGGATCAGCTTGGACCAGAGAGGCCGTAGAAAGGAAGTCGTGGCATCAAATTATGTAGGCCTTTGCCAATGTGCAAACAGATGAATAAAATGACAATATAACTTTTAATTACCAAAAAAGTCTGAAGAAAGGCTAATACAATTACTCTTGTTTGTAATAAACTATTATATTATTATATCTGTATTTTACTTTAATTCATCAATGCCCGAGCGGCCGAATGCGGCCGGACAAATGGAATATCTATTGTGTCTCATTTTCCGGGCCTTGAAGGGTTAAGTAGTATTTATTTCACTATGGTGAATAAAAAGGATAGGTAATTTAATTCAGTACAATTCTATTCCTTTGTTATGATTTGAAGGATGCCTGATCCCCGAACGCAGGTGGCGCATTACAATACAACTTAAAAAAAGTAAATTTTTTTTCTGAAGTGCCCAAATACTTTTTGTGAAACATTTTGGCAAATAAAACGCGAAAAAACCTAACAATAATATATTTGTACACTAATTAATAGTCTTAAAATAAAGCAAATTAATGTTAATCTTATAAAGGGAACCAGCGGTTAGCCCCGTCGAGTCTTATCACTTCACCATTCAACATGGGGTTTTCTATTATACTTGTGACTAGAAGTGCAAATTCTTCCGGTTTTCCTAATCTTGAAGGGAAAGGAGTCATCCTTTTTATAAATTCTAGCATTTTCTCTGGTAAATATGATACTAGTGGTGTGTCAAAAATACCTAAAACAAATAGATTTATTAAACATGGCATTGGCAATGAAGTACATAATAATATTAACTGATTTAAAGTTTACAACAGTTCCATTGTGAAATTAAGAATCAAATAAGCCAGATGATTACCTTTTTATGTATAAGAAAAGACTAGTGCACTAAAAAAATATTTTGATCTGTTCATTGCTTTGACTTACATCACATCAGGTAAATAAAATCTAAAATAATATTTATTTTCAAATTAAGACAAACCTGGTGCTATTGTCATCACTCTTATGCCTTGTGAAGCCAAATCTCTAGCTATCGGCAGAGTCATTCCTATAACTGCTGCTTTAGAAGCAGCATAAGCAGCTTGACCGATATCACCATCGTATGCCATAGTTGCTGCTGTGTTGACTATAACACCTCTCTGTCCATCATCATTGGGTTTATTTTTACCTATCAAACCCGAGGCTAATCTGATTGTGTTAAATGTACCTACTGTATTAATCTGGAACAAAATGTTAATATTTGATTTAATAAGTGACTACATGATACCAAAACAATATTGAATTATGTTCATTCTAAAATTTAAAAATATTGAATTACACTATATTAAATAATATAAGTACCTACTAGAAAAAAATTACTGGCCACTTTTAAAGATAATGAACTTAATAGCTAATTGGGTTTGTTAAATAAAAAAATACTAACATTCACACATTTTACAAAACTTTCAAGATTACACTCTACATCTTTATAGAAGTTGTAAACTTGATATGTTTCAGAGAACCCTGCACAATTTATCAGTGTGTCCAACCGGCCAAACTTGTCTTTTGTAAGCTCCAAAGCCTTCTTTACATCCTCTTCCGAAGTAACCTGAAAATTAAATCAAAATAAGCTTCATCATGCTTATTTTAATAAAATTCAAATGAAAGGTTATAAAACTTTATAGACAGATTTTAAGGAACCGAATAAGACTTGACTTTTAGGTCAGTACCGTAAGAGCAATGTACAACAGTAAACTACTTACACAACCAGGAGATACCAACACATCGCCGCCGAGGCGTGACGCCACCTCCTTAGCCCTTGTACCTTGTATATCAAGAATCACAACTTTTCCACCGTTTTTAATTAACCTTTCGACAGTAGCCTTCCCGAGACCTGATGCTCCACCGGTAACCAAGCTCACCATACCCTAAAATAGAGGTTATGCTTAAGTAAACACAATAAGCCAAAATATTTATCACATAAACTAATACTTATATTGTATTTAAATCACCTTTAACATTTTAGAATTAAATTTTATAGGTCTTTCTACAAAAATTAAGAAATTTAGTTAGGAAAACTTCTAATTTGATTAAATCTTTGATCTGACAAAACAAATGTCATGATTGTCATGTCATGTCAATTTTTTTTTTTTTTTTTTTTTTCTTTTATTCGTTCCGAAGAACAGGCTAAGGTCTTAGACCATACTGCCTCGTCATTAGTTATATCTTTTTTCATACATGTCATGTCAAAGTCAGTCCACCACAGATGAAATATAATACTAGTTAAAATGACAACACAGCAGACAGACAGATTAGATTATAGATTAGTTAGGTATTAAGGAACTTCTTCTTCTTCTTTTTTTGTTATGGCAATCTACTTTCCTCTAGGAAGTAATTGTTAACTTCACTTATGGTCTGTGCTGGTGGAATGTAGTGATTAATGCTCTCTCTGATATAACGAAACTAATAATCTCTCTAATAAACTGCTCAGAAGAGAGCACAGCACAACAACAATCCACAACTTCTTCTGAAGAGGTTGTGCTCAGCTCACTCATGGTGGCTGTACACTTTCGCGCGAGTGCTCTCGTCAAGTCCCGCCGAGAGCTCTCGTCTTTGCTGGTAGGTAAACACGTGTGTTTGGCTCGGTTTCTCGCTGTGCACTGAAGCACGCGAGAGTGTACAGCAATGCTCTCGGCGTTCTTTGCGAGGCATGCCGAGACCCTCTGACTCGGGCGCAAAAAGCCGCCACGGAGCAAGAGCAGGCAAGACACCTCAAGGGCAGCGAAAGACATCACGAGGTGAGGCGAGCGCCACCATGAATACTCTCGTACAAGTGCACTCGACCGAGAGTGTACAGCCACCATCACAGCTCACTGTGCTGTGCTAGTAACTAATACCTGCAGCGGTATCGGCTAAAACATTAAAGTTCATGTTAACTGTGTTTTGAAATAGGCGCGATCTTGGTTATGTGAAGCTGAGACTTTTATTGAAGTGGTGGCTTCCTCGGCAGAACTAACCGAGTAAACTGTCTTGATATACTTGGTGCCAAATGCTCCAAGCAGCATTGGAATACGATGCACCCGCATTCTAATGAAAAATGAAACAATATCAACTCAAGAACTGGCAGCATGGCTTAGACCTTCGCCTGTCCTGAAAAGGACGAACATAACTACTACTACTAACTTTTTTTTTGTGTTGCATTGAATTACATAGGTATTTATGTGTAAGTACAATAACTAAATTTGTGGTAAAACAAACCACATTTTAATCGAAGAATATATCACTGTAATCGACATGGCTAAAGTAGAGCAACCGATATTCATATTACCCAAGAAACGCAATGGAAAAAAGCCGAATCCCGTGGCAAGCCATGCAGACCATATAATTACTGTTCAGGCAAGTCTATTTTTTGTGTTTATCAATTTAGATTTTAGTTAGGTAGATGAAGTGTATACAAAACGCTGAATTTAGCATTCAATTTGCTTGCCTTTGGGCCCTTTGTGGCTGTTCATTCAATAGATACCTATTCAACATACTTATATGAATGTTTTCAGGGAGCAGTAGAAGATTTACCCACAAAATATAAAATTGGTTTGTCGCCCGTTTCCGAACAGGTTGTAAATGGTATTATTCATTCAACTATGGAAGGACTAAAATCAAATATGAAAATAAACCTTCCAATAATCAATGATGTACATGATGAGGACGTTAATGATGCAAATGTAGATGGCGACACATCAAAGGTTCAAAATGGTCATAGAAGTGGATATCAAGCCCTTTCAACTATTCACAGCAGTAGAGAGATAATTGATCTGTCTCCAATTTATGAAAACTCTTCTGATGCATGTTCTAGTCTTGGAGATTTGAGAGAAAGCAATGAAAATGATATCCAGAAAAGTTGTAAGATCTTAAACTCTGAATTTAATGAGAGCTCCTCAGCTACACCCAACAGCCTTTCCCAGACACAGTCTGAAAACAGTTTCGAAATGGGACCACTGACTGATAGTTTAAAAAACAGTGCAAAAAGGAAAAAACGAGTGAACATAGTCCCTGGTATTGTGGAGTCTGACGACAATGAAATTACTGCCCTGAGGATTGATTCTGAGGGTTCATTGTCCCCAGATTGCTCTATGGCAGAAAATAAAGACGGTTATTTGACTATGACTGGAACAATCAAAAGAGGAAAAAAGAAAGGTCAAAACATTGATGTTAAACTCAACATTTCAAGAGAGGAACTGGAAATCATTGAAGCAGCAATTGTTGCTGATGAATACAACAAAATGGACATTTCAAAGTGTTCCATTTATAATGGTCTACATATCTTTTTGTTCAGTTTGTTGTGTGCACCATTTGTTGCATGTTTATCTGCTTTGTATTCATTTTACATGGGTACATTGACTTGGTATAATATTTTTTCTCATGTAACTGAAGATTTGAGCTGTTTGAAAAAGGTATTGCTGTCACCGATAGTTATTTTATCTTATCCATTCTTGATAGTGATATTTACTATAGGTTTAGGGTTGTATGCTGGTATAGTCCAGTTGACTTTTAGTGGGGCCAATTGGTGGAAGGATGTGTGTGATTTTGAGAAAGGGTTTTATGGGTGGCTCTGTAGTTCATTAGGTATGTCTGAATGCAGTCCATATGAGGTAGTGGTATTGATGGATGTAAAGCCAGCCTAAACATTTGCTAAATTTGTATTTGCCACAAAAGGCATTTTCTCAAGGAAATTGACTGATGTAATTTTTGATAATCTTATTCCATTACTCATGTGATTATCATTAGTGATTGAAACTCTCCTCAATCAAGATTCTTTGCTAACTACAAAATTTTTCAGTTGACCTACATTCTATCTCTTGTATGATTTTTTAAATTAAAACAGATAATACCAAGGTATTAACTGGTCACTAATATGATGTGATCTATGTTGTTATTCATATGGAATATCATATTGAATAAATGTGTGTAAAAGTGTGGAAAGAAAGCATTTCCAAAGTATATTATTAGGTATTTTTATGTACTTTGCCCTTTCAATGCTATAGTTCATGGTTTCAGTTGCTCAATTTTTCTTCCACATAATAATAGCAAACATTTTCTAGTCAAATGTACTGAAATATTTATAACTAGGTTAAGGTTTTAATCTAATCTTGTAATGGTTTTTACATATCTAATGTGTTGTAATGTGCAGGGGTTTTCAAAGTGGAGGGCGCGCCCCACAGGTAGGGTCGCCAGGTGTCCGGCTAAAGCCATGTTTGGACTTTTTTTGTGGTTGCCGCCCGAGTCGTAAGTGGAGCGCAACTAATGCCACGACACGACACGCCGGCCCACTCTGAGTCCATACAACCGCTGTTCGCACAGTGGTAATATTTTTTTCAGTCGTTTAGATAGAACATATTATTATGTCCGGCAAGATTAGCTATTAAAAATGGTATATCCGGCTTTTAGAGTAAAATGTCTTGCCAAATTAAGAGCCAAGTCTGGATTTTGATTTTTTGGACCTGGCAACCCTACTAGGGGACGTTTAGACTCTCTTAAGGGGGCGCGGGCTACCTGTGTAGTTAAGGACCTTGTTTAGAGATAACAAAGAAACAACTTGGTAAGAAGTCTGAAAAGGGGCACATCCCAAATACTCTCAGGAACCCTGTGTTAGTAGAATTACTTATTTCTGTATTCAAGATGTAGTTTAGATCTTGTGAGGTCAGTCTAGCTAGGGTTCATTAAAATATGTAATATACATATAACATACTACACTTAAGTTAGTTAATTTTTTTTATTGATTATAAACAACTGTAACCTGCCTTAGCATTGTAACTGCTAACAATAATGCATAATTTGGACATATTTTTGCAGATTTGTGATAAATAATCAACATTATAATTATGAAGACTGATGTATTCTAGTCACTTTTGTGGTAGTCATTTTCTATGTAACTAATAAAGTATTTTACAAAACTGCACCTTGTTTCCTCTAAAACAAGACTAAATGGATAAATTGAAATAATTACTAAATTAAACTATGTTCTCATGATGTATCTTTTGGCGGACTTTGCTCTTGATTAGGCTGTTTCTGTTTAAATTCAGCATCTATTCTCTCTTTGGCCCTAACTATTTTTGATTGTAAGTAGAATGAACCACCTTTAGCTTTATCGTTTGCTGTGAACAAATGTTCATAATTTTTCTTGACTTGTTCTGGATCTAGTTTATCTAAATTCAAAATTTGCATAGCTTCCTCTAGAGTTACGCCGGTTGAGGCGTTAGCTGCAGCTCTTCTGGCCCCTTCTTGACCGCCACCAGCTCTCTTGGCAGCTTCTTGAGAGGCAGCTATTTCCTGCTTCAACGCCCGCGCGAATGCTTTGCCGACCACTTGCGCACCCAACACTATTATTTGGGCTATATATTTAGCCATTTTTGTTGGAAATTAAGGATAAGTTATCATTTAATAACATTACGACAGAAACATGACAACTTGATTGATCTCGAAATTTTTGAGGTTACCTACCAATTGAAAGAAATATCAAAGTCAAAACGACAAGCATAGCACAAATTAATAAAAAAAATATCAGCGTTTGGTTTCTAGCAGTTGTAGCTATTGTTGTATCATAAGTTGAAGTTGATGAAGAGACTGAGGAGGGTTGTCAATTTTAACTATACATTACGTTAGAAAATACGTCTGTAGTCGTATTATGAGTTTACGCTAACTTTAACTCGATAGAGACTGATAGTAACTGATAGTGACATTCGTAATTCGTTTACATTCGTATGACAACTTTTCGTTTAGTATAGTTAATTGCATACAAAATAAATTACGTTTTCCATTTTATCGCATTATTCGTAAAAAAGGCTTAATAAACGTTATATGTATAACTTTAATTATTCATAAACTTTTTTTAAGAAAATGCTACTGAAGCTATTTCATTAATATATGTTGTCGTTCAGACTCTCTCTGATGTTATCCATTCGAGACGACAAACATGTTTCGCATTTTGCTAACAAAATCATAGATAATTTGTTAAGTTACGCCTTCTATTGGTAGGTTCTTATCATGCAAATGTTAGGTGTTTAGTAAACACTGAACACATAGCAGGAGATACCGCTTTCTCATCATCGTCATTACTGTCATTGAGCATCAGTAAAGCCTCGTTCTCCTTCCCTACAAAAATGATGCAACATTAATATAATACCGCAAAAATCAAATTTCTTTGCCATTATGAAAAAAAACTCGGTGCAGCACAAGACGCGCGCTTTTTTGACAGTCAATTTGTAGTTTGTGTCAAATTCTCATCTCAAATTCTCAAACTTTCTTTGTTTCTCTCTGAAAGGTTTCTATTTTGCGGTTTCTTTTATATTTCAGTCACTGAAATAATTTATTTATTTATGCCTGTACAATTGTATCCAACAGTAATTAATCAGACATCACAATGGTAAGTGGAATAGTTATGTTTTACCCTAGAACCGTTAGGCATGGTTGTAATAGGTAATTGGTATAGTAATAATTCTTCTAGCCTTAACTTTGTAACTTACAGCGGTCGAAAGCCTTCAGAGTCTTTTGATCTTCTAAATTTAGCTTTAATTTGTATTTTTTGAAACAAAACAAACACAAAACTAAAAAGTACCTACCTAACCTATAAAAGTGTACTCTCGATCTCAGAGTTCGCCACCGGCCCCAGATACACCATCTGATAGAGATGGAGCTCGTTCTCGAATGACGTCACCGGCTCGTGATTATGAGATGTTTGAAGATGAAGGAGCTATTCTTGGAGATAATGCACTTCAAGAGGAGGAAGAAGATGGAGAAGAATTATTCAATGATAATATGGAAGCGTAAGTATTTCTACCTATCAGACCCTCCCAGGTCTGAGATCTAATTTAAACTCTTGACAGTGCCTTGATGGCACATCAACTTGATTTGTCTTTTAGAGTGACAAGTCAAATATAACAGGGTTCGAAAATATCCGATTATTTATTTTAAATATCAAAATCTTGGATATTCATCCTGATATACAACATGTTACAAAAATACCCCTAATGCCAAATATGGTATATAGGGACCATCAAACTGAACAACTTTTACTATGGGACTAACACTCAAATCGCAAAAAAAATAATCAGCTGTTTCATACAACTGTTTTTGGTATTGTATAAAAATAGTGATTACATAGTGATTGATAAAAACTCAGAATTAAAAATTAAATAACTGTAATATCTGGAAAGACGTTTTAATTAAATGTTGAGGTAATTCCTCACATTGGTCAAATAACGTTGGCTTGTAGCATAAGAGTAGGATATACTAGAAGAATTTCGATAGTGAACTGGTAGCTCAGATGAAAAAGCATTTGACCTGACTTCCAAGTTCGCGGGTTCGATTTCCGCCTGATAATCTGATCTGGTGTGACTCAATTTTTTTGTACTAAATTATTTAATTTAGTATTGTTGATTTCAATCATAAAAACGTATTCGGGGAGTTAAAATGGCGATAGATATACGATTTTACGATTGAAGCTTCTGATAAAGAGGAACAATAAGGACAATTGTGGAACTGTTCCCTCCAATGTGGGATAGTTGGCAGCCTTATTATGTCAGGCCATTCCCAAGCTAGATTTTACATTATAATCAAAATTACAAGGTAATCCATAATTTTTCTACTGCAGAGATTATCGTCCAATGCCAGCATTGGATCGTTATGACAATGAAGACCTTGATGAAGGAGACTATGACCCTATGTCTATTGAAGACCGTGTGGCTGCAGAGCAAGAGTTACGTCGACGAGATCGTGAAGAAGGCACTATGCGGAGAGATGACCGTGGTTTGTTATATGGTATGTATGCTCTTTCATGCATTAAACTTTTACATTGCCAGTTTTAGATTTACTATCCATAGCCAGTTGTTGCAGTGAAAATTTACCTGAAAATCATTTAATTCATAAAAGTGTTAGTCTCCTTTCTTTATATTGTTTTAAAAACAATCACTAGGCAGTAAATTTATTAGTGAATTAAGCTTGAACTTTTTTCATAAGTACCTATACAATTTTCGATATTAAAACTAAAATATTATATTCAACAGATGATTCAGATGAGGAAGCCGGTGACGCACCTCGTGCGAAGCGCCGACGAGCGGCCGAGAAAGCGGCGATGGGATCAGATGAGCAGGTCGAAGAAGGCATTGAAAGTATTGAAAACCTGGAGGATACTAAAGGTTATACTACTAAGGAGTGGGTTTCCATGTTGGGGCCTAGGACTGAGATTGCTAACAGGTAAATTATAATTTTATATCACATTTTGGCAGAGAACAAATAAGGTGCTAACACACCTGTCAGATAACATGTATTGTCATTATTATTATTTGGAAGGGGGGACGCCAACAAGCTGGACTGGTGATCAATCTCCCTAATTAAAAAAATTAACAAAAATTATAACAAAAGAGAGTTGGAATGTCTTCAATTTTTTTTTTTTTTAACTAGCTACCATATATTTTGTTATTCATTGCAGATTCAAGAATTTCCTCCGCACATACACAAATAGCAAAGGCCAGTTTGTATACAAAGACCGAATCAGACGGATGTGCGAACACAATCAAGCTTCATTCCATGTTGAGTTTGATGTCCTCGCTCGTAGAGAACAAGTTCTCGCTTACTTCCTGCCCGAAGCTCCTTTCCAAATGCTTCAAATATTTGATGAAGTGGCTAAAGATATTGTACTGCAAATCTTCCCTAGTTATGAGAGAGTAACGTCAGAAATTCACGTACGGATATCGGACTTGCCTTTAATTGAAGAATTGAGGACATTCAGAAAACTTCATTTGAATCAGTTAGTCCGTACAGTTGGAGTTATAACTGCTACTACAGGGGTGCTACCTCAGTTATCTGTTGTGAAATATGATTGTAACAGATGTGGTTATATTCTGGGACCATTTGTGCAGTCTCAGAACTCAGAAGTCAAACCCGGTTCTTGTCCGGAGTGTCAGAGCGCTGGACCATTTATGGTAATTACCAATTTCATATCTAATTCCAGTTCTATTACAAAGAATCTCATAGATTTTGATAGAGATTCTCTCTATCAAAATCGTTTTATTAACTGCTTTATATTCCATTTCATTCCTAATAGAGCTCTTAGGGTGCGTCCACATCTGGCGAATGCGCAGCTTGCGAGCGGCATGCGAGTTGCGCGCGTGCTGTTTATGCTCGTCCGTCGCTCTTGCGCCGCCCGCGGGCCGATCGCGCGCATTCTACGCGCCGTACGTGCGTGGCTCGCGAGTGGCGCAAGAGCCACGTGTTCGCGGAACCTGCCACTAACACCGCCGGCGCCTTTGTCTTTTTTTTTTACTTTTTATCAGCAATAAAATAGCTGCCGATGCAGCAATTATATTAACAGCAGAAGTGTAGTCGTTCATTTTGGAAAGCAAATGTACAACTGAGACTCCAGTATGAAAGCAAACGGAATGGTAAGCGCGCGAACTGGACGCGCGCAGATCGCGCACAGCGCGCGCTCACTATACAAGCATTTCCTGAGTTGCGCTAATGAAGCACACCAAACAACGGCAGTCACAGCACGCGTGCAGCGCGTGTGCAGCTCGTGAGCTGCGTATTCGCCGCGCATTCGCCAGATGTGGACGCTCCCTTAGATTTTTAATTTCATGTGTCATTAGCTTAAGTGTCAAGTAGGCTTCACTTGATAATCTTTGCTATACAAGGTGTTACAAAAATACCCCTAATGCCGAATATGGTATATAGGGACCATCAAACTGATCAACTTTTACTATGGGACCAACTCTGAAATCGCGAAAAAAAATCAGCTGTTTCATACATTTTGATATTTTCGATTTTAATTCGGCATTAGGGGTATTTTTGTGACACCTTGTATAGAAATAAGAGGTACTCCTAAGATTAGCTAAGAGTCCAAACATAATAATAAAAGTACAACTAAACACCAACAATTTGTTTTTCAATAAAATAAGTAAACAATCTATGTTATTCATAAAAAAATAAAACTCTTAATAAACCTATTTTAGTTAAAAACAGTTTTGTCTTTTTCTTTCGTATTATGAACCGAGTTTGAATAAAGAAGACAAAACAGTTTTTAACTGAAATGAGTTTATTAAGCGTTCTATTTTTTTATGAATAACGCGGTATGTATACAGGTGAACATGGAACAAACTGTTTACCGCAACTACCAAAAAGTTACAATCCAAGAGTCCCCTGGGCGTATTCCCGCCGGCCGCATTCCGCGAAGCAAAGACTGTATTTTACTGTCAGATCTCTGCGACCGCTGCAAACCAGGAGATGAAGTGGATCTGACAGGCATCTATACGAATAATTATGATGGCTCACTCAATACTGAACAGGTGGGTCTGATAAAAGATATTTTTTTCAGTACACCTTTATGAAAATAAAAATTGAAAGAATATTAATTCAGTTTCTTTTAAATGAGTGACATTACATGATGGCTGGGGCTCCCTTTTAAGTATAAAACCTGTGTTAGGGGGCCCCACTCCTAAAATTACGAAAGATATACTTTGTTTTTACTTACGATAGGTACATACAATATCTAATTAAACTATTTGAAGATTATAGTTTATGAATATGACTTAACTCTGTCATTTTCTTACACAAATAAATGTCCACTGCTAGAGCAAAAACCTTGTGAACTCAACTTGGTGTGAGCTTCACATCAAGACACTCGGATGCAGATATTTTTACCAAGAACCCTGCTGCATGTAGCATGTATGTTTACTATTTTAGGATTTAGATGAAAGAACTTGAGCATTAATACATTTCTTCTGTCCCATAGGGTTTCCCTGTATTTGCAACAGTAATCATAGCAAACTACATTGTGGTTAAAGATTGCAAGCACATAGTAGAATCTCTTACCGATGAAGACGTAGCGAATATAGTGAAGCTGTCTAAAGACCCACAGATCGGAGAAAGGATTGTACAGAGCATAGCACCTTCTATTTACGGTCATGATGACATAAAGAGGGGGCTGGCTTTGGCTTTGTTTGGAGGAGAACCAAAGAATCCTGGTAAGTTATAAAATATTTGATTTTAAAAATACCAAGCAAAGTTATAATTGTATCAACATTGCACTTTCGTTTTTAGGCGGAACCCTAAATTTATACCTCAAAAGAAAAAAAACGGAACACTTTTAGGATCACTTTGTTGTCCATCTGTCTATCTGTCAAAAGCCTTTATTTTAGGGAACGCGCGGAGGTATCGAGTTAAAATTAAAACCATATACTCAGGTCTAATACAGTCCCTTGAAGTTTTGAAAAAATCAAATTTCTAAGTTAAGGCAAAAAAAATACGGCCGTTTATGCCTCAAAAAACGCATATTTCGACACTCAAGGGAATCAAAATTTATAGGGTACTTCCCGTTGATCTAGAACTATGAAATTTGGCAAGTAATATCGTCTTATACTACAATTACAGGAAAAAAGTCTGAAAAATCATAAAAAATATAGTCTTTATTTAAGTACCTACAATACGGAACCCTCGGTGGGCGAGTCCGACTCGCACTTGTTCGGTTTTTTTTTTTCATTTAGGAGGTCCTCGAAAATGTGCTAGATTTCCTTGGGGTCCGTGGCTGAAAAAGGTTAGGAACTGCTGCTTTAACGTAATTAATATATCTTTTTATTTTGTCGTATTTTCCAGGTGAAAAGCACAAAATCAGAGGCGATATAAATGTCCTCATTTGTGGTGATCCGGGTACAGCTAAGTCGCAATTCCTGAAATATACAGAAAAAGTGAGTTCAGGCCCCTATTTCATAGATGTGACAATTGTAAATGACAATGACAATTTGGTGTCCAAGGCGTCAGCCAATTTGAAACTAGAAAATATACTGATCAAACTACTCACAGACACAGCAACGTACATCAAATTGTCATTGTAATTTACAATTGTCACATCTTTGAAGTAGGGGCCTAATTTCACATGGCAGATTTCATCCTATGTGCATTCTTTGATTGATTTTATTAATATCATGTTATCAATTATTGTTCTTTGTTCTTAGCTTATATCTTGAGGTGAGAAATAAAAAAAAACTATTATTATTATTTCATTTCAGATTGCACCAAGAGCAGTATTCACTACAGGGCAGGGCGCTAGTGCTGTCGGTTTGACAGCTTATGTTCGGAAGAATCCTACCACAAGGTAATGTTCACCATGCATTGTAATTGTTACGAACTGGCCATCGGGCCGGGTGTAAATATGTTTGTCTTTGGTTTCTTTGCTTTTTCCGGTCATCTACCTGTCTTACTGGTCCACGACCTCCGTGGTCGAGTGGCTTTGTACACCGGATTTCAAGGTGTCGCCATCTCTTGAGGTCCCGGGTTCGATCCCCGGTTGGGTCAATTTAGAAAACGAACTTTTCTATATTGGCTCAGGTCTGGGTGTTTGGGATACCACCCTTGTCTCTGATTTCCATAACACAAGTGCTTTGGCTACTTTGGAATCGGAGCAATATATGTGATGTTGTGTATGGCCCGCGTGGTGGGTCATGGCCCATCCTCCTTATCCACCCATAAGGAAAGCCTGTGCCCCAGCAGTGGGGACATTAAAATGGCTGATGATTTATCGACTGAGAGTGAATATTACTGTTAAAGAGGGGAAAAGGAGTAAGGCTCAAAGTAAGGTAAGGTAAAATATACAACAAACAGCGAAACAGAAAACCGAAGCGAATATGAAAATGGACTGCAGAATACTTTCATCTAAAATATGCAAAATATGTAAAACGATGTTATAATATTATGAATAGTGACCTTTTTTATTGCACACCAGTTTACATGCGCAAACTTTCCCACACTATGTTAAAATCTTGCCAAATTAGGTGCCGGGTACTGTATATTGTTTGCTTTTCATTACCTCTTATCTTAATGATCAAATGGAGTTAGAAATAGAAAAGATGTGTTGCCAACTCATGGTACAAGTTTGATTCTTATTTAATTCCCAGGGATTGGACATTAGAAGCGGGGGCACTGGTGCTGGCAGACCGAGGAGTATGCCTCATAGATGAGTTCGACAAGATGAACGATCAAGACCGTACCTCCATACACGAGGCCATGGAACAGCAGAGTATCTCTATATCTAAAGCTGGCATCGTCACTTCATTGCATGCCAGGTAACTTATACCACATATTTGTGTATTTTCACATTACATTTAAAAGGGCGAAAAATTGTCGAAATTATTGCCATCCTTACTAATATTATAAATGCGAAAGTCCGATTGTTTGTTTGTTTGTTACGCCTTCACGTGTTTGCATACACGTTGTCAGGGGTACAGAGAAGGACATAGGGTACCTTTCATCTTGAAAAAAATTGTTCCCGAGGGATAGCAAAAACACTTTTCACGCAGACGAAGTTACGGGCGGTCGCTAGTTATGTATCTTTTTTTAATTAATAAACATACTTATTTTGGAAAAACTGACAATCGCAAAACTTGAGAGCTAGCCAAGGTTTTCTTTTATCATACAGTTTCAAGGTTATAGGTTTATTATTGGTTGGCACAGCATTGAAAACTACAAAAATGGATGTCACTACGATTTTTTTCTATTGAAAAAAGTTTAGACTATCATTTTTCTGTCAATCACATAGCTGAGTATCTACTTTCTACATTATTTTTTTGGGACCGATAAATCAAATATACTATGTGAAATTGTTGTTCAGAAATGTGTATTTGACATTGTACGCCAGTGAAAATGGCGCCTTTTTGTACGCATGCAAAAAGTTTGTTTTCAGTGTAAACTTGTAAAGAAAGGCGAAGACCTTCAAACCATTCAGCCTTATTAGATTTAAAAAAAACAAAATGGTAAAAATCACATCAATTTTTTTTTAATTTATTACAGTAATTAACGTTTATTGACAATTAAAACAATTTATTGCTTCATTTCATTTATTTCCGTTATTTTGTACGTATAAACTCGACATGTTTTAATCCCTATTACAGAAACTCTTCGGTAGTAGTCTTTTTTAGTAGTAGAAATTCTTATTAGACAGTATTGTAATAGAATTAAAATAGAATAAACCGTAAACAAAAACGCACGGCCAAAGAGAACGTAACCACTCCGCTTTACGCACGGCGTGCGGTAAAGTCAACTTTCCTCACGCTCCGAAAGCACTCATTTTCTAGCAACTGTATTGAAAATAGTATGAACGAGTGAAAACTTGCCACAGATGTTCAATAATAGCAGCGGCCAATCCCATCGGCGGGCGATACGACGCCTCCCTGACATTCACGGAGAACGTGAACTTGTCCGAGCCCATCCTGTCCCGCTTCGACATACTGTGCGTGGTGCGCGACGAGGCGGACCCCATGCAAGACACACATCTGGCCAAGTAACTTAACTAAATAAAATGAATCGCTATTATGTATTTGGAATTTTAAATCGAGAAATATGTGGACTTATATTTGGTTTAAAATTACTGCAGTTTCTATCTTCCGTTTATCAAAAAACAGTCATGGTGTCATAACAGTTTCAAACTAAATTTAAGTTGAGTCTATGTTTTGTAATAAAATAACATAGTATACGTTCCAATTGTACATAATATTGGTATGAAAGTGATTAATACAATAAGTATTGGACGACATCACGCTGTGATTCCAAAATGGAAACTGGGGTCCCGTAAGGTTTTTTGATATCGAAATCCGATAATTTTAAACTCGAGCCACTCTACTAAACGGGGGTCATCAAACTGTTTTCCCAATATACAATATTTTAATGAATGACCCCAAAATGGGAAAACCGTTTCTTCGGACCATTAAACTGAACAACTTTTACTATGGGACCAAAACTGAAATCTTACATCGTCTCCAATGATTAAAGCCTTCGCCTGCGGCTCGGGCTTCAAACCATCCTCCACAGTATTATTGCTAACTTCCCGTTAGCGATTGTAATGTACTATAACAATGTTATTTTAGTGCATTAAATAAACTATGATATTCATTTTTAATCGACTTTAAAAAAAGGAGGAGGATAACCTCCTCCTTTTTTTACTTGATAATAAGTCGACGGTATTTTTTTTATCACTATAGATTCGTAGTGAGCTCCCATATCCGTCATCACCCGACGCAGCGCGGCGCAGCCCTGGACGAGGCAGCGCCGGACCCGGATTTCGTCCTCTCACAGGATTTGCTCAAGAAGTACATCGTATACGCTAGAGAGAACGTACATCCTAAACTACAGGTATGGCTGTAGAATATTATACTTTGGACTTTTTTATTTTTTTATTTACATAAAAAACAGTACAGAGACAACTTTATACATAGTCTCGATAAACTTATTACTAAGTTTAAGTTTGTCTGCGAGGACAAAATCACGCTCAGATAAGTAAGTATTGAATTAAACTACCATTTTACCATTACCATTTTACTATGGACTTAAAAACCCATTGAACAGAGATAAACATTTTTTATTCATTTGCGCAATTACATTTTACGATACTTGTATAATCCTACTAATATTATAAATGTGACTAGTTTGGATGTTAAGATGTTTGTTACTAAATCACGCAAAACAGCAGCGAACGGATTTGTATGAAATTTGGCACACAGTGTAAAGACTGGATTAACAAATAAGATACTTTTTATCTCTGACAAAAGTTCCCTATGGATTTTCTGAAAGTCCACATGGACGAAGTCGCGGGCGGACGCTAGTTATGTATAAAATATTACTTGTATGATAGTATTTTTTTTATTTATCTATACACGCAGCAGAAAATCAAACAAGTTAGGATTAAACGATGTCATTCAGTACATTTAACGACACCGTTTAGTAAAACGGCTAGGCTATTAATTGAATAGCTGCGACATAAGCAATATTGAATCTAGGTGCCTCTTTATTTTCACTTTAAAAGTCTATTATTACACAGAACATGGATCAAGACAAAGTGGCGAAAATGTACAGTCAACTGCGCCAGGAGTCCCTCGCGACTGGGAGCCTGCCCATCACCGTGCGACACATTGAGTCTGGTCGGTACACATTTTTGAAATAATATTTGAACAGATAGCAGTTATTTTCTCCATTTAGTATTTGAGCGTGAGCTGAACTTGATTGTATAAATAAATATTTTTATCCTCTGTACTATACTCGTATAAGTTGTCCCAGAAACATAGCATTTTAAATTACACTTTTAAATAAATAAATGCTTGGACAATTTCACACAGCGCCATCTAGCCCCAAACTAAGCAAAACTTGTAATATGGGTGCTAGACAACTAATATAGTGCTTATGTATTTTTTAAATATACATACATAGTAACACCCAGACCCGTCACAGAAATTAAACTTCATCATTTCAATTTCTGCCCGATCGGGACACGAACTCGGAACCTCTTGCGTGGTAGACCGGCATTTGGACCACTGCACCGCTCATGTCGTCGATTAGACAGAGCATGGATTCTAATCGACTTGTTACACGACTGTCCAAACAAAGGAGTGTATTGTGTTCAGGGTTCATGTATGTATTTTTTCCACAGTGATCCGCATGAGTGAAGCGCACGCGCGCATGCACTTGCGCGCGCAGGTGTCGGAGCAAGACGTGAACATGGCCATCAGGAGCATGCTGGAGAGCTTCGTGGAGACGCAGAAGTACAGCGTCATGCGCGCTATGAGACAGGTCGGTTTGAAGTTACATTATACATGTATTTATACTAATGTTTAAGACTGCACCGGGCGTCCACTTTATAACTACAGTAAATGCGGAACAGAATTTATTAAACATCGTTATTTTTCATTGTAAATGTTTTTTCTTGATTGGTAGAGCTAATAGATGCTCGATGTCTTTGTAAGTAAAACCGCGCATGCCAAATGTATGGTCTATAGTCCATGATCGCTTACTGCACGAACCGATTAATATCAGAGCGCAAGCAAAACGGAGCAAGTAGCCCCACACGAGTCGAAATTATTGAGTATTGAATATTAGTGATTCACAGCAAAGACTAAAAATACTTTTCTCTTGATACTTAAACATAGATGCTCGCCAGATAGCCGCGATTTACACCTTTATAAAATAAGTATTCAAAGGTTTTATGAAGATATAAAAGACAAAAAAAAAAATTTTATTCACTGTCTATCAATAATTTTATATTCTAGATTACAGAAAAATTTATGAATATTCATACATTTGCCGATCCAGAAATTGAATGCGACATAGAATATAATGTAACTTTTTCTTTTCCAGACATTCCAAAAGTACCTCTCATACAAGAAGGACCACAGCGAACTCCTATACTACATTCTCCGGCAACTCACAATGGACCAACTGGCTTACATGAGGGGCTTACACAACCATTCCCAGTCCACCATAGAGGTCTCCGAGCGCGACCTGATAGAACGCGCCCGCCAAATAAACATTGCAGATCTCAAACCGTTCTATGAGAGCAGAATATTCAAGATCAACGGTTTCACATATGATCAGAAGAGAAAAGTCATTGTTCATACTTTACCTGACGCTCCGACGGCTACGTAAACCTATCTTGTATTACGTATTTTGATTTAGACTAGTGACCTATAACTTCAAAAATATTAACAATTGATATAAAATTCAGCAAATATTTGTTTTCAAAAAGGGCTTTCTAATATTTCACTAGTTGGTGTAGGATGTGCATACCAACTTGGATCTTTCCCATCTTTGAATAAAAGTTGTAGAGAATTTTATAAGCTTTAATTCGGTAGAAAAACACTTTAAAACTGTACGACGCACCGTTTTGGAGATATCGGCGAAAAACCCAATGAGACCTTAAGGTTAAAACTCTGTTTAATGGAATTTTTATTTCGCGAAAAGTGGCCACTTTTAACAAAAAAATACTCCATTAAACTAAACTATAGGCTAGAAAATATTGTTTAAGTGATGATAAGTACCACAAAGCTTTTTCGGAGTGTACTACAGAGAGTTAATTCACAATTTTATCTTTTTTCCAATTTTAGCACGATGATTTTTTTTCAATGTCGGCGCTAGTGTGCTGACTACGCGTTCATAAGTTTGACGTGTTTACTTGTGTATCTGTCTGTCTGACAACCGGTAGCTCCCAAACTAAAGGACCGATTTTGATGCGGTTTTTCTTTTAATGCTATGTAAGTTCAAGTGCTTGTTAATAACCCACGTTATTTTTTATGTTTGCTAGTAGGTATATCAGGTATAGGTAAGAGTTAAGTTATAACGATTTATCTCGTGTTAAGTTTTATAGTAAGAACAGCTAAATTAGATGAAAAGAGAAGTTAAGTACATCTTTAATCATGTGATGGTCACATCACATTTCAAAATAAATTATTAAATGACTTTGTAGTCACTTGTTGAAGTGCCTTTTTACTGTAAGTACAAAATTGTTAGATGTTAACATTAAAATTTAAGAATGTCTTAATCTGTAAGTGTCAAATTATTTGGAATGTTCGCAAACTATGATTGTTATAATAGTGTTTATCCTTACTTGTCCTATTTGGTAAACAATCTTCACCCAACTCTTTATTGAAATATTCCTTTTTAAAATATATAAATTGTTTTCCACACACAGAATTTAATTTAATAAGACAGCATATTTTTAAAAACCGATCAAAGTTTAAAAGACGTATGACAACTGCGAAAAGCTATTTACTAATTAAGACAAGTAAGGTTAAACGGACTATAACAAGAAATATGATTCAAAGAAAACATAATTTGAACAATTTGTAAAGATCTGAATGAATGATTTTTTTAGTGTTAAATTAAGTAAATAAAAATGAAACACGTTTTAAATTTTCATCAAAATTATTGTATTCATTTTTTATCAAAATTCATGTAATGACATTTTTTCTAATAAATGATTTGAAGAATCTAATACATATTTTCAATTGCAATGACTTTCTTTCTTCCATATACAGTCTTGTTATAAAATATCGAGTTACATAAAATCTACAAACTAAAGACATTTTATCTAGTCTAATACAATTTAATATTCTAGAGTCTACGACACAACTACAAGAACAGCATATTTTTTACAAAGCATAAAATATAATTAACTAACATTAAATGTCAATAAATGTGATACATATGAAACTTATAATATTCACTCAAGTATTAAGTCATTGTAATGAATTAGACATGCCTAACTTACTTAAATGCTAAAAATTACATAGTTATAAAATTACCCTCTTACCAATAAACAAGTTAATAGTAATTTGTCAACAATTTTACAGAGCACTAGAACTAGAAACAACTAAAATCATCAATTTCACAATTTTATTGTTTATCAGTAATCAGGTAACAGAATACAATCATAGAAAATTCCACATCGAAGATTAAATATTAATAAAAAAATAGAATTGCTTCCAGGTGAAAGGTATTAAGTACATGCATTGTATAGTAGCTAGGCAATACAAATAAAACTATTCAGTTAACGTGCATAAATACCTCAAATGACCTGCATTTTAACCTGGGAGCCAAAAAAACAAAAATAAATCATGTTGCTGAGTAAGGACGCAAGTTGCGCTGTAAATGCACAGAATAGCTAAGGACTACATATTTCAGATAATTTACTCCTTAGAACCTATAGATACTACAAATATGATTACTCCAAGTATATTATCCCCAAATGATAAAGTCGAGATTCAAACAATATTTGAAATTTTCCCTTGAAATCAAATACTTTAAAAATAAGAGTAATCATACTTTTAGCACAAAGTAATCCTTATATCCTGCAGCCATTTAACAGTCGCTACAGGAACCAGAGCCACTGCTGCTCTCACTGTCGCTTTCCGAGTCACTGCTGTCGCTCGACGAGCCGGAACTGTCGGAGGACGATTCGGATGAACTGTCCGAGGAGGAGCCCTTATCAGAGCGATCTGAACAGTCCGATTCTTGTCGTTTCTTCTTGTTTGGAATCTTGCAAGAGCCATTGCTGAGAAAATAATAGTTTTTAGGTACTTTTATTCTGTAATATAATTATTTCTCTAGGTATGAGGGTAGATGTGAATTTTGTAATCTTGCATAACAAATGAATTTCAAGAAAATCAATAATGTTTTTTTGGAAATAAGTGAAATATTATCAGACTGCAAGTCTGCACTTCCTGCCAGATTCAGGCCAAATTTTAAAAAGCTAGATTTCCATATGATTTTTGTGACAATATGAGTAAACCAATTTTGATTAATTTTGCTACAGATTAGTTAGACCTTCAAGAAGAATGTAAGCAACAAGTATTTCTGAGATTCTTAATGAAATTCCATGCAGACCCAGAAGACCTAGAGAATAAGAACAAAATAAATGAGGTTGTGGTGCCTGTTATGCTGCATACCATTGAAATGGCAATAACCATTACGAAGATTTGGAACATTATGAAAAATAAATTCAAAGTTGTTTTACTGCCTACCCTCAATAAAGATGACCATTGCATAAAAAAAAACAGTTTATTCCCAGAATAACCCATAATAATGCTTAGCAATACTACTCCATATGTCGAATGCATTGTATTCCTAACTTTTTCGTATTTTAGGTATAAAATTATTCTTTTTATTAGTAAGGCAGTTATAGAGGGGGCTAACAATTAAGGAAAAGAACAACCCTGTATTGATTAAATTTATAAAATTAAAACTTGAGAATAACAGAATGTAGTAATCACAAATACATTTATTAGATTTTTCGCATTCACAATGCTATTTTTGCATTAAGATAAATAATATTGGAAAAAAAATCTAGAAAAATCAACTATTGCTATGGGTGAGTCATTTTACATTTTCTCGATTTAGAAATCGTTAGTAACTGTAAATTTGCTTGCTTATCTTAAACACATATTCCCTAAACCTGACTCTTTGACCCACATGTTTAGTTCAAAACTTAATATAAACCTCAAAAATTAAGGTTATAAAATGAAGGTAGGTGTAACTTTTTAAAATTGAAAATGCATACTAACCTGCATTGTCCTTCCTCTTTAGCCTTCAAATTCTTTTTGAGAACTTGAGTCCTTGACGGGCGCACTAGAATCTTGCGTTTTCCTTTGCATTCGTAGCTCCAGTGGCCATACTCGAGGCACTTCTGGCAACGGATTCCTTGAGGGAAAGCAGCCGCCAAGGCAGCTTGCCTGTGAAACAAAATAAGAAATTAACTCATCTGAAAACAAAAGTTACAGCAAAGCAGAAGAATGTTAGACCAAAAACCCACTTTTTCCTTTCAGCTTGATGTCTGTTGTACGTTCCCAAAGTCATGTTGAATTTGAAGATAAACGGCTGTTGCCAATTAAAAATTTTATTGAAGGTAGATGCACTTTTAACTTATTTTGAACTGTTACCAGCTGCAGTCGCTCTTCGAACACAAATGATTATAAATACGAAATTGCAAGTGATGATCGCAAATCCAAACACAAGATAAAAATATTTTTGACAGCCCTCCAGTGCTGCCAGTAGTAAATGGCAAAATTGGCAAAAAAAGGTATTTCATTTGGCCAATAGATTTTTTTCACATTTTTATCGTTTCGCCTAAACGTATCCATAATTTATTATTATCAAAACCACTAATGTTCAATGTCCTCAAATTTATTAAGGCTCGCGTTCACTAGGTGCGCCGACGCCGAAGCGAATCGAATCGAATCACATTCGCCTTCTATACATTTACTACGAAACTGCATCCATTGATAGACGAAGAGCCGCGGCTCGCCGAATAGAATTTACCACGCGAATCGCTCGACACTGTCGAGTCGACAGGCGAAATTCTTCGCCGATGCGATTTGATTCGACTTGGCGCGCCTCAGTCACAGTCAGTCGACACGGAGAAGCAGATGCGTGCCAACGTATTTTTATTATTTCTATAAGTAGGTACCTTTTAAAAAATGAATGAAGAACTATTGATTTAACTGGTCCAACAATATACAAAATTGTTTAAAACATCTCTTCATCCGAGGGCCTAGTACGATGATGGTCCCTATATACCATATTCGGCATTAAGGGTATTTTTGTAACATCTTGTATCATGACCTTGTATATACAAGGTGTTTTTTTTTTTCGCGATTTCAGAGTTGGCCCCATAGTAAAAGTTGATCAGTTTGATGGCCCCTATATGCCATATTCGGCATTAGGGGTATTTTTGGAACACCTTGTATATGTCTAAACGCTTATAAGAATATTATTCTTCTGAGTATATATTTGTCGCCCGTTCCAGTCCTATTGTCCCTGGAAGGAACCACAAGTATCTTTTTTCCCGTGGTTTCTTCAAGAAAATATAATACTTGGTTTGTTTTTTTTATCATTTGTTTTTTTAATGTTCATTTGTTTTTGGCATTCATTTGTTTTTTTGGTATTAGAATTTCTGATGCGCTCATGGTTCAAATGATTGAACCACGCGAAACAAAAATTTTGTTTCTATTCGTATAGTGGTTCAGGCGCATAAGGTTCCGTTCGCAAAAGGTTGCCAACAACAAATAAATTCCGAAAAAACAAATGAATGTTGAAAAAACAAATGAAAAACCAACAATCTCATATTTCAATAAGGTCACAAATCGCCTGACTAAGTACAATTTAATTCAGCAATATTATATTATATTTTTTGAAGGAACCACGGGCAAAAAAATACTCGTGGTCCCTTCCAGGAACAAAGGGATTAGGGCTCTATGGCTAAAACCATCGAAGTTCATGTTAACTCTGTTTTGACAGAAGAATGTGATACATTGCTACTTCGTTTTGGCACAAATAAAAACTTACCAAAGAAAAGTAGCAATGTATCACATACATCTGTCAAAACACAGTTTACATGAACTTCAATGGTTTTAGCCGATACCGCCGCAGGACCATGGGTGAAAAGAGGAACAGTCGGATGTCCTAACCTTGTCGGATGATGTGTAAAGACGATTTCATGCAACAAAATAAGGGATGGTCGGGTTGGATGGCAAGATGGTCGGAAGTGTGAACATCCCTTTAGAACGAATCGTCCGTCTCAAACTTAGAAGTGCGTTCCGTCGCTTTGGGTGTAGTTGTTTGGTTAAAATTTAACTTGAGTGCGCATCCGAGCGCGCTCGAGTGCACTCGAGCGAAGCGACGAAACGCACGCAAGGTCTCAAATGACATTTTGTATGGGAGTTTTTGGCGCCATTTTGTCGAGTTCGGTTTGGTTTCTATTTTAATTATTTTCAAATTGATTCATAGTGGATATTGTGTCTTAAAATTGGTGCAGTTATATGGTACAAGTGTCTACGCAACTGAACAATATGTGGGATAATTGAAATAGGCGCGATCTTGGTTGTGTGAAGCTGAGACTTTTATTGAAGTGGTGGCTTCCTCGGCAGAACTAACCGAGTTAACTGTCTTGATATACTTGGTGCCAAATGCTCCAAGCAGCATTGGAATGCGATGCACCCGCATTCTAATGAAGAATTAAACAATATCTACCACTGAACTATTTAACACTTGACACTGGCAAAAATTACTTCCAAGAGGAAAGTAGATTGCCATAACAAAAAAAAGAAGAAGAAGACATTTTGTATATCAACAATATCTATCTACCACTGAACTATTTAACACTTGACACTGGCAAAAATTACTTCCAAGAGGAAAGTAGATTGCCATAACAAAAAAAGAAGAAGAAGAAGACAGTGACAGTTCTGACTGACGTGGATTTACCAGAGGAGCTTTCATCTGTGGTTGTTTTTACGTGTTTTTTAGTACAGCCGTAATGCCCGTAATATTTTCAAAAGTTTCGTAAGAATAACAAATAAACACTAGACTTGAGTGAAGTTGAGATGTCCGGATCAAGTTTTGTTGCAGAAATAAAATGTCGGACTGGTATTGGAAGGTCATAGCTTTAAAAGCGGCTTTCGTTTTAACATGTTTTGCAAGTTATCTTCGTGCGGACGATAATGTACAGAAATTGCCGTTCTGTAATCCTCATATTAATGCAAACGGTGCTCCTATTGTTAATGAGTGAGTCCAATTTATTAATAACGTCTTTTAATTACATACAATAATGTAACTAAGATTCATAACATTTGTTTACATTTACACCTTAGAAGATTTTTTGATACATAGTACCTATTTAATAAAATAATGGAGATTGTTTTGAGTCAGTCAAATCAAGGTCCTCAATGATGACTCATATAGAAACAGGTTGATACATGACTTTCTTCGAAACTCTAAAGTCCTTGAGATTAAGATTTGGTATTTTTGTTATATTTTTTTATATTCTCAACTTAAACTTACAGTAGGTAAACTTCATTGGGCTATCAACTGATTATATTTCAAGAATTAAGAAAAAGTTGGGAAATATAAACTATGTGTTTAACACAAAATGTTTGGAAATACCTATGTTTACAATATATGTGCATGTATAACACAACATAACAGTTTGTAATCAACATTAACAAAAGATGTATTTAGTTTCTACTGCTTCATTATCTGGACTGCCATTTTTTATTAGCACTACTCTAATAGATCATTTTTGGATTTTGTGAACTGTGATCTGGCAATTTTTCTTTCAATCTTTAAACTTTCCAATTTTTTTTGCTGTTGGTCACCACAATGTTATGCCTGTTTGTTTTTGTTTTGACCTAAAAAGTACATAATTCTTCGTTTTCAATAACCATAAAGATTACCTCTTGTGAGGAGGCAACAACTTACAGTCACTGTACTGAACAGTGCTTGCAGTTGATTTTCTTGCATTTTAATGCAGTATAATGGTTTTTCTATCTTAACAAAACTATACCTATCTATTACTTATTTAAAAAGACTTATCTATATTATGTAAAATAAAAATTTCTGACTGACTGATATATCAACGCACAGCTCAAACCACTGGACCTAGAGACTTGAAATTTTGTAGATAGATACTTTATACAGTGTGCCTACACAGTATAAAGTATTAAAGTCCATCAGTAAGTAAAGTCTATCAGTTTAGAAGTTGGGATCTTAAAAATTTGTCTTTAGGCTAACAATTATTGAAAATGAATATTGACATGTCACAGCTTTTTTGATAATTCCACCATGGAAATCCATTTCATTCCATGGAAAATTTTCATTTTTATATTCTATAGTTTAATTAATTTCACCAAAAATCCGATCAGCCGTTTTTTCGTGATTTAAGTGGGTCCCCATCAAGCGAGCAGCCATCGTCCTGCCTCGCAAGGCGGCGCGTTTGGCGAGGACCCGCCTAATTATGCGTTATGCGTTACGTTTTAATATTAAAACCCGCGTAAAAACGTAAAGTCGTGTGTAAATTATAAATAATTGATTCATTAACTGATTTCAGCCTAGTTCTTGTGAGCACATTAGATGGAAAATTGACAGCATTTTCTACAAATAATGGCATTAAAGCTTGGGCTCTAGAAACAAAACCTCTTCTCTCTTCTAACCTACATCATGTAGAGGTGAGTCTTATTAAAATAGAATACAAAAGTAAAAAGTTCTTAGTGTTAGGAGAGAAATAATTCATATTAATTTCAGAGTACTGTAATAAATAAATATAGTTTCAGACTCATTTATTAAAAATAATATTAAAGTGGAAGTCAATATTATATATATAAAGACAATATTAAATTGAGGTCATGTCGGTCCCATGTTTTCATTTCAATAGCTTATCATGGGATTGCACATTTACCTTATAAATAATCACTATTATTATCATCAGCCGTATTGTATAGAAAGAAATAAAAATAAAATTAAAGCAAGTACTTTAATTTTGTCGTGTTGCCTTTAACACTGGTTCTCCTACCACATGCAACTCTTGTAAGCCTGTATTAAGTTGTTGTCTCTTTTAATATTCGAGTATCACAGTGCTTACTTTTCTTTTTTCAAAATTATACACTGAGTAAAACTATCTAACTTAAAACAATTGTTGGAAAATGTACTGATTCAATTGCAGCTGACATCTGGTGGCAAATGGGTGAGGCTAGTACCATCTCTACGGGGCACCCTGTACAGTCTCAGTGGCGATACAATCGAGCCATTGCCTTTCGACGCGGAACAGCTGCTTTCAGCGTCTTTCAAGTATTCCGATGATCTTGTCATAGCAGGCAAGTATTTTTTTTAAACAAAACAAATTAAGCATTTACTCTTTTACTTGCAATACCAAGAGATATAGTAATGCCAAACCTGGCCAAAAAATTATTACATCTGAAAGGCTTACTTACTACCAATTAAAATAAAAAATTATTACATACTTATCAGCACATATTAAATAGAAATTGGCTATATTGAAGAGAATTAAAATGTTAATTGGTGCATTTATCGTGCAGGTGCTCGTGAAACGCTATGGCTCGGCGTGGACGCAATAACTGGCAACGTCATTTACGAATGCGGCTCCAGCGGTTGCAACAACGAGCAACAGACGGCCGGAGTGGGGAAGGATGTGTTGGTTCTGAGACGGCACTCTAATACAGTGAGGGCTCTCGACCCGCGCTCGGGCAGTGAAAAGTAAGTCTTATAGTGTATTTCATAAGATGCAATTTTACATTAAAACGAATGCGACTTGGCTATTGACCAGTAACCGCCGTAGTACCAAGCTAACCGCGCATTTGTGTTTATTGATTGCGAATTTGAATTCTATTTATATGACTACAACATTAAAATTTAACTTACCGCTTAGACTGCAGAGTCACCGTGCAGTTTCATGTTTTTTTTCTGTCCTTTCTCCACAGTTCCTCTGCTGCGGCGCAAACATAAGAATATTTTAGCTAATATGCAGTATTATTTGTGTTATTAGATGGAACTTCAGTGTAGCCGAGCACCATTTGGCTCTGAGTCGTCGGGAGTGCGCGGGCGCGGGGCAGGGGCCCGCTACGGCCGTAGCCGTCGGCGTAGCGCTGCCTGAAGGCGTCGTAGCGGTGAGACGGCCTGGGGATTCTACACTATTGTGGAGACAGAAGGTAATTGACCGAGCGAGCACGAAGCGTCTCCGTTTCAGCTTGGGCAAAAATGCTTTCTTATGTCCGTTTGTTCTCCCTATTTCGCAGGTAGCATTTTAATCGATTCTCGTGAAATGTTGTGAGCAGGCTCTATAATTATATAGATTTTTTTGTTGATTCTGTTTTTCGAAGTTTTTCTAAATGGCGGAGAATACTTATGGGGAAAATAATATTTCAGCCGTTTCTAAAAAATGAGTTATTTCGTGAAGCGTGATCTAGGATATTCTTGATCGAAGATATTAGCAGAAAGACTACGCATCTAACCGTGCCCACACTCCGGACACTCCATACAAGCGCCCCCATTATAAACAGATGACGTCAGATGACGTTTTTCTACACGCGCAACTAGTCTAGGGCTACCACCGTGCATTTCGGCGTTCAATTCATAATTCGAACTTGTTGCACATAATAAATAATAGTACTGACGTACAGAATGACCACTCCCACCCTCCCTCCGATCGGCGGTGAGGTTGGTGAGTTAACTGTATCATTATTGAGGACCGTATGTGTTTTTCGCTCGACGCTCGACGCTCGGTTCGACAGTTGCAAAGAGTACTTTTGTGATATGACAGTAGATACAGACAATAATTGATAATTACGTAAAAGTTTTCATAACAATTAGCTTTTAAGCGAATGTTCAAAAAAGGTTAGGACTTAGAAATTGAGTCAATTAACTGGATATCAATCTCGGGTAGGTAACCCTGAATACTACCCACACATAGTGTGTTCAGATGTCATTCTGTTTATGTAACAGAAGTAGGAGATAAAACGAGACGTTTGCATGGAGTGTCCGGGGTGTGCTTGTTAGTAAATAAAGTTACGACGCATTACTTTGAATATCAAAATAAAGTTGACAGTTAACAAACACGACTAAACGAGCATACGAATCGGTCCATGAACTCGCGGGGAGGGGTGAGGCAACTGTTTCTAGGATAGGCGGGGAGTGTCCTTTCTGTACGTAGCTTGTATCATTCTGTGCCGTGCCTTCAGACATCATGTTGTTTCTATAAAGGTCATAGCTCATTAGACCCACCCGGCACAGGACCAGCATCGCCTCGTTCGGCGTCAACTCATTGTCGACAGGTGGTCCACGAGTGGACGACGCGTTGTTACTTGTGAACGTCTCGTGATCAACCAGTGAACCTCGCGTGGTCAACGAGTGGACCGCTCGTAGGCATTTGTCTTCGCGTGAATCATTCGCGGGCAGTGCGCGGTCCACTCGGGACCCGTGCGTTGTCAGTGCGCAGTCAACGCGAGGCAAGCATGCGAGCAGTGAGTTGTCACCGGTAGCGCTACTGTGGAGCAGTCGCAAACTATACGTTCCGTAATACGAATTTGTGTTTTGACAGCAATAATTGTACAATTAAGCGATTGCGACTGGTCGCTTGAAGATCGGTAATAAGCCTGCGGGTGGTCCACCCGACGTTCGCGCGTGGACCGCTTGCGAGCGAGGCGATCCGGAGTTGATGTAGTGAGCGCATATCCATAGAAGTCCAGATGAAGAATACTAACCGCTCGAGGCGACGTTTAGGCTCATTATCGCTTATATTGACTATATTTCTCAGTTGGATGCCCCAGTAGCCGGTATGTGGCGCTTACACGACGGCTCGCTACAAAACATAGACGTGTTGTGGGAGGCTACTCAGTCGCTCACGGAAGGCAGTGGCCCGGCCGCCCCGCCTTCACTCTACATAGGAATGCATGATACACAGGTGAGGTAAAACATACAATTATAAACTTTTCATCTGATTAATTTCTAATTAGAATGCTGATAAATCGTTCGGATGGTGTTAAAACTTGGTATAGTTTTAACTAATTAAAATTATTTTTATTATATTATTTATTAAACAACGTGTAACTATACAAAAAGAAGAGAAAAATAGATCATAGTATTAGAAATAAAACTCTTTTTATGAAATAATTCAGGTGTTATATTAGAATAATATTAGTTACGGATTACATCCGTGAAAAGTGTTTTATTTCTAATGAACTGTATAAAATGTATAAAGCTATACTATAGATAGATCATAATAGTTTCCCTATAAAGGCAAAGGTATTAATGATGTGCGGCTTCAGTGACATATTTTTTTTTTTCGATCAGTGATATAATTATGTATTATACTGTAATATACGACTCTTATGATAATAATCCTCTTTATGTATTCTTTATTTATTTAGCAATATCAGATCTATTGTACAAAAGCGGACTTAAAAGTCAATAGTGAACAAAATGACATAAATTGGTTACACATTAGCCTTATGTCTCTTTATAATGTTCGTCTTTTCAGTTGTACATCCAAGAAAGCTTATTCTACGCCCAAAAGCTAGAAACAGCGGTAGTCTCGAACCCTTCCCCTGTTCCTTGGAAGGTGCGTCATTCCCCACCGTTATTGGACAGCGATAAAAAGGACACCGCTTTGTCCGTACAAGACCTAGAAGCTAACACACTGTCGCTTATTACTCTGTACGGGAAGACGGAATACACTGGTAATGTTATTTAAATTTAAACATTGTTTTTTTTTCATTTCTTAAGACATAAAACAGTCATATCTAAAAGCATGCAGTATTCATTGTTGATGTAAATAACAAAAAGAACTAACTGTGGCAAAATCTAATGTTTACATAATTTTAAAGATTTAGATTGAATGGCGAATAATTTATGAATAAACGTAACATTTTTAAGTTTATCACGTAGTAAATAATTGATAACAGATTTTGCACTAATGAAATATATCAAGATCCTTAATCAAATGATTTATTTATTAAAAAATAACTGTTACAGTTGTTTTATGTCACGAATACCGTTTTGCTATGTTTTAATGTTGTAAGGCTTGCATATGCGCACGAGAGCGTGCTGACGCGCACATGCGCATGTGCACGTCTAACACATTCATAACAAAACGGTCTTCGTGGGATAGAACAAATATATTTATTTACCTACCTTATGGCCGAATACTCAAACGTCACTTAACTTTGAGAGGCTCTCAAACATCGTCCTGTCGCATCAAATATCAAAGATACGACAAAGAGAGCATGATGTTTGAGCGCCCCTCAAAGTTGAGTATCTTTTGAGTATTCGGCCATTAGCCATACAGTATTACAATTTTATTTTAGTATATTATATTTGAATGTTATTGTATTTATTTTGAAAGAAATACATTGAAATCTTTGGATTACTCTACTGTTTTAGTGAACAATAGCTTTAGGTACTTTGTTTTTAAAGGTAACCACGGTTTCTTCCTTTACCTACAAGACACTTGCGATCAAGCAGTACAAGTAACAGAAGAATCCATAGCCGGGCCAGATATCGTACTACCTAATGCCAGCGACGAGCACGATCACCATCATATACACGTGCACGTATACTCACTGTGGTTCTGGTGGAAAGAGGTGCGTATGTCTCAGTAATAAGTTTCAAAATTGTACATCGGGAATCTAAGAAAGTCTGATTTTAATGCTATAATAACCAAAACCATACATCTGTACGAATACTAGCTGTGGTTTTGCTGGAAAGCGGTGCGTATGTCATTGTAATAAGGTTCAAAATTGTACATATGAGTGTGGTATCTATGTTGAAAGTTCAGACATCAACGCCTAACGACACGACAGTAATATGCACATACTTTTTGTGCTTCTGTTGGGAAGATGTACCTTATACTAGAAAAAAATCGATATATAAATTTTCCCGTCCGACAATATGATCTTAGAGAATTTTTTCTAGTACTTATATTATTTAGCATTGTATAAAAATAGCATTGTAAATGCTAAAATCACAAAAAATATGTACCTTACTCAAAGCGGCATAAAGTTCAAATTGGGACAAATTTTTTTCTCCGCATATACGAGTATTTTTTAACAGATCTTTAATACCCAATGAAAATGCAGGTGTTGTTGATAGCCGTGAGCTCTGCGCTGCTCATGAATCTAATGATATGGCCGAGATTCTTCGCGCCCAAGTTACGGCCCTCTACGCCATTGCCTATCAATCAGGTAAGATTACTCTCACATAAATGTAAAGGTTTTTTGTGTATTCTATTCATAATAGAAAAGTAGTCTTTGTCTAAAACAGTGTTACCCAATTAGTGCTACGCGTACCCCTAGGGGTAACTGAAATGAAATGAAATAAATATTCTTTATTCAAATAAACTTAGATATTAAGTGCTGCTGAATGGTCTATATTTTCCTACCACCCATTCGAGACTTTTTTAGCTGACAAGAAGAATGGGCGCAAGAAACTTATCAGCTTTGCCAGAAATCAGAGTAACGATATTTACAAAGAAATTATATCGTTACCAAATACCGTAATTTTTCTACCGTCAACTTTCTTAGGTACCCCTGGGGGTACGCGTGGTTGCGTCAAGGGGCAGCAATCTCATCTATATGATATTATACATCTGATTTTATTATTTATTTATTATTCATGCAATAAGGGGTATGCGAGTTTGATGTCTTTCTTAGAGGGGTACGTAGAAAAAACTATTTGGGAATGGTTTAAAAATTATAAATGTTTTCAGTTAAGTACCTAATTATTTGTAAATAAAAAAACAGTCTCGGTTCTTTGATATTCATTAAATTTGTTATAATTGCAAATGATCTCTTTTGGAGTAACTTTTTTGCTACAAGCTGTTTTTTCACAAATCAGTGGAAGAGTTTAAAAAAACATAATATTTTTTTCTTCACAATCCAGCAGGAAAGCATAGTAGTAGAGAGGTACTACGAACGGCCAGTGACCTCCAGCGAATATTCCGGCCGATACGAGAACGACTTCACTCCTCTCCGGTGTCTGGGTAAAGGGGGTTTCGGGGTGGTTTTTGAGGCGAGAAACAATATAGACCACTGCTCGTATGCGGTTAAGAGAATCACCCTGCCTAGAAGGTAAGGAGTTTTTATTTTATAGTAAACACAGCGTTTTATAATGAGTTGTTATAATTTATTTCTAATGCCTATAGCCAGGGGGGCTCACTTCGCGCTTAATATTTTATATTAGCTTACTACTCTGCTCTTTGAGTGAGCCACTCAGTCGAGCCAGCGCACGAGGGATGTCGTGTGTCGGTGTCGGTAATAGGCACGCAACGCTATGCAAATTGAAATTGTACTTTATTGCCGTGCAGAGAGAGTAGCTTATTATTTGATTGTCCTCGCGCAGATGGACTTCTGTACGTTTATATTCTGTGCTACAGCCCACCATAAGTCACATAACACGCTAATATTAATTTTCTACAAACTTAAATTCATGACTACTATCTTCTTATCTTAAATAATAAATTGTTAAGTAATTTCTTCAATTTTGAACTTAGCTTCCAACACTTGAAAGTTAAAATTGAAAAAAAATATCAATTTGTAAAAATATTAAGATAAATAATATTAGTAAAAATCGACTCACCCGTAGCACCTCAGACGGGACTCAAACCCGCACCCTTGGGATTCCGGCCCAATGCACCGACCAATTATGCTACCGAGTCGCTAGTGGGAGCTGCGAAATTTTCTAGTACTTTTTAACTTCTTCGCTGCAAGCCAGCACAATTTCATCAATGTGAGGAAATACCCCCACATTCGAAAGAAACATCTTTCCAGATGTTTTGGCAATCGATAATATCGAGTATTTTTTCTAATATTATTTATCTTAATATAAAAATAGCATTGTGAATGCGAAAAATCAAAATTTAATAATAATATAGCTGTTTCATCTTTATCGATTGACAAAACATCTGGAAAGATGTTTCTTTCGAGTGTGGGGGTATTTCCTCACATTGATGAAATTGCGCTGGCTTGCAGCGAAGAAGTTAAAAAGTACTAGAAAATTTCGCCGCTCCCACTAGCGACTCGGTAGCATAATTGGTCGGTGCATTGGACCGGAATCCCAAGGGTGCGGGTTCGAGTCCCGTCTGAGGTGCTACGGGTGAGTCGATTTTTTCTAGTATTTTTTCTAATATTATTTATCTTAATATAAAAATAGCATTGTGAATGCGAAAAATCAAAATTTAATTGTAAAAATATTGTTCAAAAATATATTTTTTGTAGTTGGAATAAAGTAGATTTTACCCAAACTTCTTGATATTGATTAAAACACTTTTTGTAGGAAGTCTAAAAGAGAGCGAGTGTTACGAGAAGTGCGAGCGTTGGCCAAACTGGAGCACGAGAATATAGTGCGGTACTTTAATGCTTGGCTGGAGGAACCGCCGCCATTGTGGCAGCAGCAGCGAGACGCAGTGTGGATGAGGTGAGTAAGAAGTATCTCAATATTTATTATTGACCGTTTCAGATGTTTGTTTGTTTACATTCATGATCTTCTTTTTTTCTTTCATTGTTATTTTTATTGAGTTGATACTTCTACCTGTATTATGAGCGCGGCGTGCAAGCGATTTTAACCTTAAGCAGTGGTTAAGCGACGCTGTTGCCCATAGTACAGAAATAACAGAGGCTACGGTGACCGCTTATCATCGCACGACTTGTGTGGTATTCCTCTTTTCCTCCCCTGATAAATAAAGACATAGTGGTGTCGATTTGGTTGGCAGCGACTTAACTAAATTTGTAAATTTAGTTAAGTCTTGTAAAACTAAACAAAATTTACTTTCCATCCTTTTCTTTCTATATCGAAAAGACAAGAACAGAATGCTAAAATTAAATTTAGTCCTGTCAATTTAGTTAAGTCGTCCGACTGACACCAGCCCGTAGCACGACCATCGAAAGGCGATATGATATAGCGATTTATCGCGTTTAAATGTCAAAATGAATTTTGACAATTTAGTGGTGATAAAACGCTAAAAGTGATAATAATCACGCGATATATATCGTGTTTCGGTGGTCATAATAAGGGGCCAGTATCAATAAACAGATATATTTTAGAGAACTCGACGCAGCCGGTGTATCGTACATGACAGAGGACTACACGGCGACGTCTCCGCCGCATAAGTCGGTCCACAAGAGTGACAGCGTCACTCTGGACCTGCAGAAGTGTGACGAGTGCGTCGACGCGTTCGACTTCGAGAAGCAACTGGACGCTGACAAATCTAAAAGACAGAGGTATGTCTTTTTACTTTAATTAGGTACTTGTTGATGTACAGATGACCGTACATATCGACCTCGAGACCGACTTTATGCTCTACGCAATAAAAGCTGTTTTTGCAATTCAACTGTTTATATAACTCGATGTGCTGTCGTGTCATGATAAAATTGTCTCAGGCCGGGGACTTATACTAATATTAACTTTATATCTTTGCACATTTGCCCTATATCGTAGTAGATATTTATCTGGCATTGACGTTACAAAAATTTACTTTATCAACTTAATCGATTAAACGTCAGCCCGAATCGCTTCTTACTAATATAAAAACGCAAAAGTTATTGTTACTATGCAAATGTTAGCAAGACTGGCATAAGCGTCGAAGAGAAATATACGGAGTGTTTCATAATCACCCGCATTTTTATTTATTTGTATGAAAAAAAGCAAATTGACAACCAAAGACGCAAATAAACGATTATTTTCGATAATCAATCCCATTAATGGGCAAAAGCAAAACACAATTTAGGAGTAGGGCCGCCACTAAGCAGTTTAAAATGTAAAAAAATTATAGTTCATAATAATTTGTTATTCTATTTAGCTTGTCAAGACGTAGCAACTTCAACTTAGCATGATAATTTACATTACACCTTTTCAGTCACAGTTTCAGTTCAATTTGTTATAAAACTAGTAACACTTCCTTTTCGACAATTTACCTTAGATCGCTGAGCTGCAACGACTCATTCAGCATAGTATTCGATGAAAATGCTTCAAAGGATACTCCAGCATCAATAAAAGTTTCGACAGACCCTCACCAGTTCAACTCCGGCGACATTAGCCCAAACATACTATCGAAGAATTTGAGCGATTTGACAAAACACACCTTATCCAAACCGAAGAGTGATGACGATTCGTTTGTGGTCTTCGCTCACTCGCAAGACCTGCCGGAACAAAATCTGTCTGAAGCTAGAAGAAACTCTTCGATTGACAAAAGACTGGAAAGGGTAAAGGAAATGGACGGACTTACAAAGACTGACAGCTCTAAGTCAAGTAAGAAGAAAAAGGTAAGTTTCTTCAATGTTTTGGCTTACTTGTATTGTAATTCTTGTAATGTAACATTTTCGAGTTGTGAAGAATCAAAAATACAATTTATTTGCTGATACTCAACATTTAGTGAAACACAAAAACACTTTTTTAAATCTCACAGAGCAAATCTATTAAAATAATATCGTTTTTTAAAACAATTCAGTTTGACTATTCTCTCTCTACTTTGACACTATCTCTTTTGCCCATCACTATTAAATTGTATAAAACGTCTTATCCGTTTGTTCCCACAGAAAGGTCACCGTCGGCACTGGTCCCTAGATATGTGCGTGCGCAACGAAGACGCAGCGGCAGACACTAAGATGTATCTGTACATACAGATGCAACTGTGCCGACGCGATAGTTTGCATGATTGGTTGCGACACAACCGGACGCCTGCGGCTAGGGGCGACAAGGTAGGAAATACTAGGACATTTCATCCCTTTTTATTAGTCGAAGCCCTTTATTCAGTAGAATTTGTGTGTAGCTGTTTACGTAGTAATTTTGTGAAAGTTGAGTGGAAGTGTTTTCAAAGTTATCCGTGAGTTTCTGACTTGTTCTTATGATGTTCGTAAAAATGGATTTAATAAAATAATGTGATAAAATATAAGGGTTCCGTTTTTTCCTTTTGAGGTACGGAACCCTAAAAACAATAAACAAGTTATTTACTTCGTAGGTGAAAATCCTGTTCAGCCAAATTGTGTCAGCGGTAGAATACGTCCACCTGGCCGGACTTATCCATCGAGACTTAAAGCCCAGTAATATATTCTTCGCGCCCGACGGTAGGGTAAAAGTGGGGGACTTTGGCCTGGTCACCGCGATGGCCGACGGATCTCAAGACGGCGAGCCTACGGAGGATATAGATGCGCATGCCCGCCATACTTATAGAGTCGGTAAGTTAAAAAACATTTTTATTTACACAATTTTTCTTCAAGGAGGGATTTGATAATGACTATAATGAGACTGGAAAATAAGTACAGTCAACGGCACGTCAGACTAATGTTGACCTTGAGACCTTCTCTATGTCGTAGGTAATAAAAGCTGTTTTCGTAGTTCAACTGTGGAACTTACCGTGCTTTCGTGCGTCATAGTTAAGTATAGTTTAGTCATTTTATCAATAAAATGGCTTGGTGATTCGGCTGTCAGCGTTTATTATCTTTTTCGGTGGCATTTATGTTAACCACCACTATCATTTCACAATGCCTTTTCTTTTCTAGTATTTTAAAAACTTGCTTTGCTGTACGCAAAGCAAGTTTTTACAGTAAAATTTAAATAACAATAAACTTTTAACCTTGAATAATTTGAACTTTAAGTAATAAACAGTTAATGATAGACAAATAGACAATTATCCAAAAACACTCCCAGGCACCCACCTGTACATGTCCCCGGAGCAACTGCTGGGTCGTCCATACAGCTACAAGGTGGACATATACTCGCTCGGCCTCATTTTATTCGAGCTGCTGCAGCCGTTCGGGACGGAAGCGGAGCGAGTGGCGTGCTTACGGCGCGCGCGCGACTCGCTCTACCCGCAGCAGTTCAGCGACAAGCATCCCGAAGAGGTGAGACGTTTAGTTATAAAACTTTTTGCACACGAAATGTCAATATTATGGGTTTAAGTATAACAAAACGCGAATGTTCTAAAATTTTATGTACAAATGTTGAAACACTATGCTAATTAATGTCACATGTATTAAGTGAAAAAAATAAGTACTTATCGGCTAAGTTACAACGATTAATGTGGTCATTTCTGCTAACAAAAAAGGAGTCACTTTTAAGGTATTGCTTTAACGTTATAAGTGCATGACGTCGGTCATGGGAGGCTGTTGTCTTTCTCTGATCCAATAAATAATTTTTAAAACAGAAATAAATATACAACAGAAGTAAATAGACACAGTTGCAAGTAATATTCTATAAACCAACCTTTATCTGTGAGTTACGTTCCATTTGCAAAATAAGGATATTTTAAAGATAATTATTGTGTTTTTGCGATTTGTACTGTAACCACACTTCGGCTTGACCATAATTTTCTAACACACCCTGTATCAGCTACGGTATCTTGAGCTCGTCATATTTTTTTATAGACGGAAGTATTAAAGATGATGCTGAGCCAAGACCCTACGCAGCGCCCTACCGCTATGGGGGTGAAAGCGCGCGCCCCTCTATTCCAGGACACAGATGAAAGATGGCATTTCACTCTACCTGCGCTAGCCTGCTGAGGTAAGTGAGTAGATACCTAATTAAATAAGAAAGAATAGTTATATTTCAAGAGTAATAAATAATTTTGTTTTTTGCGTTTTATCTCTATACGTTCCCAAACCATTTTTCCATGGGGAAACTTTGATCAGTTGTTCTGAAAACGCCCGCGAAGACCTCCATGAGCTGTTATAAAAAAAATGTTTATGATGATATTAAGAGCACATATTCTGCTCACTAGCGGCGCCATTGGAAAAAAATATATAGTTCTTAAATAAATTGTGAATTATACTAGCGCCGCTATTGGAAAAAAATATTGTTCTTAAATAAATTGTGAATTATCTCTGTAGTGCACTCCGAGCTTTGTGGTACTTTATAATAACTGCTTCAATAATATTTTCACGTTTGTCTTTTAGTTTAATACTTTGCGTAAAGTTTTAGCCAAAATAATAACCAAAAATTTACCCCATCCCTAAGAACGTCTGCTCCCAAAATGTACTTCCAATAACGATGTCTATTGATATTTAATGTACCTACCCAAGAAATTAAAATAAAGCAATATTTGAAAACATAGAGTACTGAAAGAATATAGCTTAGTTGTGATAAAAAAAGTATTTTGCAAAAATTATAGATAAAAACATTAATATTTTTGTTACAGTTATAAATTGAATCCAGAACCCACATATGCAATAAACAAACGGTACTCCAACTTAATATTAAGTTATGAAATAATTATTTACAATTATATGGTAAAACTTTATACGATTAATCACAATTATTTTTGTGTTACCTTTATCTTATATTACTGTAAAGTATTAGTTTACTATAAATAAGTTGTGATGGTCTGCAATAATGTTATAGTTACCTAAATGCACCAGACAAATAAATACATTCCTTTGTGTATTTTAGTCGATATGTCAGGCTCAAAGACCGATAACGCTCATGTCGCTCACGTTGTGGATTTTTAGCAGTGACCACGACGCGATGTGAACGAGTTTTCGTTCATGGAGCGATTTCGGTCTTTGAGCAATAAAAAAGTGAGCACTTTCTTTTAATATAAGTAAAAACATTTTAATTTTTCCGTAACAGCTCGCTGTCATCATTTTAAAGCTTTTTAATATGCTTCCTGTTGTTCGAACGGTAACTGTTTATAGTTAATAGTTATAAGTGATATAACAAAAAAAACTCTCAATTTTACGTCGATATTCCTTTGTTACACTTTTATTACTTCTTATGACTTGTATTTGTTATTAAATCAAGTTATCCGACTAATCCGATTAATTCTATTTTTTTTTTCTGATATCGCAGACATTCGTTGTTGACACCCACACACCCACACCTACACCACAACATTACAAACAGTGCTAAACTTAATCAGATTTATAGCAAATGTAAGATATATTTTGTCATTGACTGAACTAAGCTGTATCTTCTACCTGTAGGCATAGCATGACGAACCCGACAAAAATGTCGTCTACATTGATATGTCATATTTGACAGATACCTAAACAAAATGTTTGTCTGCTTCGGGGTGATATTATAGACAAAATTATTTTTTTTGCGCGTTCGTCATGCTTCAGAGTCATGCTGCAGACTTCAGTTTTGTACATACAGCGCCAAAATGATTTGAACATTCAAACCTACCCAAAATACTTAATGATTTAACAAAAAACAACATTATCTCCAGATATTAAGGTGCACTTTCGTTTGTTCTCAGACAACAAATGAAAGTGCACCTTAATGTCTTGTGATAAGGTTGACTTTTGTTAAATGATTAGGTATTTTGGTAGGTTACATTTTGAAGGGAAACCAGAGTGGTATTTTGGTGGGTTTGAATGCTCAGATCATTTTGGCGCTGACTGTACAGTATTTTTCTTGTACATATTTTATTTAGTTCGTTAATTGATATTCTCTAGTTATTACGAAAAGTTAAGCTTGGACGAGAAATGCATAAAGTAGACATTACTCGTAATAAAGTAGAATCACTGCAGTCTTATCGCTAAGAGCCTAAGCAGACGACGGACTTTTTTCCGATCTATTCCTCGCATAAATCTTTACCAACACAATTTTTTGTTGAACTTGTCTGCATATAAAAATTTCGCAGAAAAATCAACCTTACTTACTAAATGATAAAGACTTTTCAGTTTGATTTTGAAATAATTGCAATTTTTCTACTTTGAATAGTGGTAACAAGGCACATTGATCAATTTTCTCGATCAAGCTTACAAGATTTTGTAAGCTGTTGACATACTATTACCTACTTCTGTATTTTCCTAGAACTTTTTGGCTTAAAACGTCGGACTGAAATTATCGTTAACTACTAATTACGTTTGCATTTTTGTGTATATAATAAAAAAATAAAAAGTTAGAAAAATTATAATAAAAGATTGGTATTTTGAGTATTTATTCTTTGTGTAATTTATAATAACAATCATATAAGTAATATGAAAGATATTTTAAATTCTAACCCAACCAGTAATGTTTTATCACAGTTTGCATATTTATTAAAGTGTTTATCTTAAAACCAGCTAATTAAGAAACTTAAGACAATATTGATAAGAACTTAGGTTAACAAGTACCTAGGTAAGCAATCATTAGATCTATTTTATGAATTGTAAGACTGTCAGGTATCGTATGCTGTTATGAACGGTATAACATACTTATCATTATGTAGTGCTAGGAATTTGTGCACTTATTGAACCAGTCACTTCGTTGTAAGTACACATAAGTATTTGCTTGAACATGTAAGTACAGTCGAGTTCATTAGTATGTTAGCACTTTTGACAGTTCATCAATCTTTATGGCTTTGTAATAAAAGTCTACATCCTGTCAAAAGTGCCAATATATTAATGAACTCAACTGTACCTACGTAAGAATAGTTACGGTCTTGGAGAACGTCCAAGGTTACGGTTAATTATTTTAAGTCAAGATTATGGAGATGAAATAAAGTTGTTTAATAATATTTTGACTGTTTTAATACTAATGGTTAAGTCATCTTATATTATTATAGCTAAAATTGATTTGAAAAAGTTTTTGTACTTTATGTGTGGGATTTACACGGGTCGATTTTAGCCGACTGTGACGGTCTTATTAGCCTACTAGCAAGTAAATTTGAGTCTACTAGCAAGTCGCTAGTAAAATCGCATCGCAAGTGACAGCTAGAAGTACAATGCGATTAAATTGACAATAGATAGTGATCCGCTGCAACTTCACTCAAGAATGTATGGCAAAGAGATACTTTACAGATTAAAATACGTCGTTTTGTACCACAAGCGCTCTGAAGTTAGCCACTTCTGTTGTACAGTCGACCCAACTGAATCATGATAGCTTTGCCGATAATTCCTTTGAAAACATAAAAATAGTTGGGTTTTCTTCTCTATCGTGAATATTGCACTGTACGTGTTAAATATGAATAAAAATGCATCATTACGGGTCACAGTTATTACTGCACTAGATATGTTTTAGAATAAAGCAGTCCTGATTTCAATTTAGAATTAGATATTAACTGTTTAATTATAATTTTTTAAATAAAATGACTTTACGACAGTGTGTCAGACTACTTGACGTAGTAGTCAGCCAATGAGAGAAAATATATCGTCACGTAAAACGAGACGCAGCCATTCATCACCATAAAAGTTGAAGTTGAATGGATGACACAGAGAGTAATAGCATTTCTCTGTTGTCACGAACGAGTATAGTCGAGTCTGTCCGATCTATGATAATTGATTATTCATAGCATAGTCGGTGACTGTTAGTGTCTAATAAAATGATAACAGGTTCATTACCAAGGTAATGTATGTTCAAGCAAATTTTAACTTACTTGTATTTGAATGATTGTTAGAAAATTACCTTGGGTGGGGTGGGTCATGATGATTCAATTTGGTCGAAAGTTCAAGATTAGTTAGTCTTTTGTTTCTTAGTGTTATTTTTAAACAGTCTTTTGAATAGTTTCTTTAGTGCAATATAGACTGCTAGGATCACAGCGACAAGGTCGAGATACATCTTCTGGTAAAAAGGTGTATCCAGCGCAGGCGAGCGCAGGTGCGGCGCCCCGCGAGTCTTCACCACGTGTTCCACCCAGTGGACCAGTTCGTCTCCAGGGGACGCCGGCCGGTCGTGAAAAACAAATGATAACTCCTGGGTTTTGAGGGTGTAGCTGAAATAGAAAAGGATTCTGGTTAACTCTGTCTGTGAATCGAATGAGCTGTAAATTTTTTGCATAAAAAGTACAGTGCCACATGACCATACCTTGGGTTGTTGATGATTTCTTCGATGGCTTCTTTAAGCGGTTCAGCCATGGTGTATGAAATGTCCACCCGCTTGGCGAAGCCGGTAGCCACGGCAGTGTCGACGTTCGCGAATTGATCACCGAAAATTGGTATTCCAATGATGGGCTTGGCGAAGGCGATCGTCTCAATCGTAGAGAGAAGACCTCCGTGTGTGATGAAGAGTATGCAGTTCGGGTGTGCTGCATCAAGTAAAATCATTCTTAGTGCACCCCTAGACCTCAATCTCTAGACCCAGCGGTTTAGGCTGTGCTTCGATTATGTCAGTCATTTAAATCTTTGAGTCAGTCTGTTTCTTCCTTTATACAACGTATTACAAAAATACCCCTAATGCCGAATATGGTATATAGGTACCATCAAACTGATCAACTTTTACTAAGGGACCAACTCTGAAATCGCGAAAAAAAAATCAGCTGTTTCGTACATTTTGATATTTTCGTAATTAATTTTTGTATGGAACAGCTGATTTTTTTTTTCGCGATTTCAAAGTTGGTCCCATAGTAAAAGTTGTTCAGTTTGATGGTCCCTATAGAGTTATAGACCATATTCGGCATTAGGGGTATTTTTGTAACACGTTGTATATGTAGAAATAAATAAAAAAAAGATAAGCAGCTATCGCATTCTTGGATTTCAAACATAGGAGTCACCCAAAATAGGTACTAAGGTTCCTCCTAAATTATTATGCATAATAATAATGATGCATGAACTAGGTACTTTATATTAGACCAATCGGCTTTCGGTTCGTTTGAACGCTAACGCTATCTTTAAGCTACTTATAGACGCTTATCTAATTGTAAGGAATTGACAAGCTTTAACAGAGTTACTTACCGAGTATACTAGGCTGGGGCGCCCACTGCATTATGTGCACGTTGCTGGGCAGCCCCGGCAGCACCTCCTCGAACTTCCACAGAACCGTCTGCTTCAGGCTGCCGAACATCTTCAGCAGACTCTGTTTCAACTCCATTGGTAAATCTTTGCTCTTCAAATTTGAGCCCATACTGAAGTATATCACTCCATTTTTAGCGCTGTCCATCAGTTTTTGCAAGTCCTGAGAATCCAAAAATGTTGATATTTAATGGCAGTCGTGTTTTTAATCATTTTTAGGGCTCCGTAGTCAACAAGGAACCCTTATCGTTTCGCCATGTCCGTCTGTCCGTCCCCAGCCTACCTCATATACTTTTAGTACTAGAAAACTGTTATTTGGCATGGATATACATATTAATTACGCCGACAAAGTGGTGAAGTAATAGAAAAATATTTTTTTTAGTGAAGTGGGGATGTAATTTTTTTTCTTTTCTAACCCATAATGTGGGGTGTCGTTGGATAGAAATTTTAAAAATATTGCGGATTTGTGGAAACAGTTTTTTGATTGAGGCATCCGTTTGTGAATTATTAAGCTTTAAAGTGCAAAATTAAGAGTTAGTGTGTGGGTAGTAAATGATCAACGTCTATATTTAGCAAACGAGCCCCTAGCCTACTACTTTTGTTACCAAATAAGTATTTTAATATCGATTGCACTCCTAAGTACGTCAATCAAGATATTATTTCTAGAATATGAAAAATAATTATTATTTAGAGAAGACTTCAAATACAATTTCCTACCTCTGGCAATGGTTTCACTTTCGTATCAACATGGTATCCTCCGATCGATTTGTAGCTCTGTGGTAAAGTGATGGGAGATCCTAAGGACACGTGAGAGTTGCCCAACATTAGAGAAGCGTTGTATCTTATTGAGTCGAAATCGGGCACCTGGTGGCCTCTCTGCTTAATAAGAGGGGCGAGTCCATTGTAGATTTCTTGCACCCTTGGTGCTACGAAGCTGAAATTAATATTCACATTTATGTTATTTCTCTTAATGTAATTTTGATGCTACGTCACGTTTTCCGCTAACCAAACGCCAGCACCATCGCAAAAGTAGGCAAACTAAACGTTTTCTAAACTAAGATTTCTATAAACACACAGGTAGTTACTTACATTTTTTCGAAGACCAGGAATTTAATTTGATAGTAAAGTTGTTCGACCCTCTCGTAGAAGGAGAAAGGAGGTAGCCTAGCCGGGCCCGTCATGTCTGCGGTATAAGCGGGGCTAGTGGCCTGGTCGATCAGCCTGAGCACTAACCAGTGTGGCTGTACTGTCGACACCCACACGTATGGGGCGGCAAATATAGCGGAGAATCTATACGTAAAGAATAAGTGTAGGTAAGCGTATGTTAAGACACGCGCAGGTAACGCAGACAGCGCAGGTGCTATCTGCGTGCCTGCCTCTCAACATACGCCTTCATCTGTGGCCCTACCATGAGTTGTTTTAAACATATGAGTTTCACATGAGCAATGGAGGTAGTAATTAAAAATTATATATAAAAATGAGAAATAGCTTTTATAAAAATCATAAATAGTTTACCAGTGAACGACCGCTCTTCTAAGGGGGGGCAGCTCCCCCTCCTCGCTACGCCCGTACCAGTTTGCATCAACTCAGGGTAGGGCCACAGGACTTGTGGAGTCTGTATCTACATTTTGTGGTGCCTGATGTCGGTTGCAATAAAATTACTTACTTTTGTTACTTAGTACCTATATTTGTTACCGCTAATATGCGTAAATCAGTTAGAGTTCAGATTAATAAGGTAGTTAATCTGCAGATAAACTGGTCGAGTCAGTTAAAGTGGAAAACTTGATTCAGTTCATATATTAACTAGTAGTAATCTGCAGACTAACGACCAAGCATCAGTTAAAGTTGATAAAACAGGTTATTTAAGTAGTTGAAAAAATAGAACGAGCGTGCCGCCGCGACAGAGGCCGGTAAAGCGCCAGAAACGACGTTTTTGTAACATATTCTACTATCAAACAGAGGTCTTTAACTTAAATTTCCTGAAGCCTTGGCCTTTTCGCACACTGTCTTCTACTATTTAACGGCGTAGCATCCGTAATCCGTTAATATACAGATTATATAACAGGTAAAGTGCAGAAATCTGCTATCTTAACCCGGTAATTTACAGATTACCTAGTTAATGCGCACATTAACGTATTCCGTACTCTAGCGGTAACATATGGATTCCTATAGGATCTTAATAAAAGCAAGTTTTGAAATATTTTACGGCATAGGTAATACGAAAAAAACGTAGTTATAGGCAGAAGTCACGAATAATGTAGTTTACCTTGAGTCTCTAATAGTCTCTATAAGTTAGACATCAACGTCAGCCATCTCGAATTAATTCTCAAAGATGCACTTACGTAGAATAAAGTTCGTTGAACATCCATTCGGCGACGATAACATCGAAGTGTTCCTTAGGGTCCCGTATCAGCTTCTGCACGTTTTCGTTGTGGAAGGTCATGTTGGGAACGTTAATCAAAAAATCGAAAATTGGCTTAAGATCTCTGGTATTCCCTTTCTTCAATATGTGACTTAGATCGACCATTTCGGCTGAAAAGCAATAATGCTTTAAATACAACGACAGTCTTTGTTTTAGGGATTTTCAATAAGCATTTTAGGTGTACCGCGATACGTCTATCACCCCTTAATTACTAACTACTAGAGTTTAGTAGCTTAGACGCATGTACAGTCACGTCTTTAAATATGTATACAGTTTAGAACTTTGTTACTCTAAGAGCTATTCTTTTCTGTGTACAGAAATCAATGACAAATGACAACTTCAACAAAGTGACATAGTTCTAAACTGTATACATATTTTTAGACGTGACTGTACTCGTGATTCAAATGTAATAGGTAAAATTAATAATGTATCTCAGCTATCAGCCTCGCTAGTAGCTATTAAGTTATCACTGCTAGTTATAGTACGAGTTGGTTTTTTCACTTTTCGAATAAGTAGTTAGCTATCGTTTTTTCTCTTTCACTCATTCACTCACATACATTGACTATGACCAGTATATCCGATAGTTAACAATGTGAGAAGTGAAAACTCCAACTCGTACTAGGCCCCTCTCTGGTATCATTTCTAATATTTATAAAACAGAATGACCAGGCAAAGTTATCCATGAGATGCTAAGGAAGGAACTTATACTTAGTAGATACCTAAGCCAGAATACTGTAAAGAAAACTATTTATAAGTAGATGGTTTAGGTACGTAGTACCTACGTATGTTCCTTTTTTTATTTACTTACCAGGAAGAGCTTGCCAGTTTTCGCTGACATCTATTTGTCGAAGATTAGGCGGCGATTCTTTCCTAATGATGGGCGTGATATAGGTAACCTGCAAAAATTAAAGGCCTGTATTCTATTACCCTAATTTAGGATAGTGTTTAAATGAATAGTGCCAAATTTCATCCTAATCCGTGAAGCCGTTTAGGCCTGCGGGAAGAGGTAACATGGTAGACAACTATGACTCGCTATTTAAATCCCTTCAGCATACTTAATTCATCTCGGTTAATTCACTTATATTTTTTATCCACAATGTGATAGCGCTTGGCCTTCACCTCGCCTTCATATAACCCTTAAACGAAAGATTTTTTATCTTTATGTTATGTGTTTCTCTACGAGACTTGGCGGCACCATTTTGCAATTAAGTGCGCAAGAGTGACCTTATAATTTTTTTTACTAGATGTCAATAGCATTCTCAACAATATACCTAGTGATGTTATTTTACTATCTATCTTTTACGGCTTTTTACGGCAATCTTACCCTTAAAACTGCCGGAACGTAACAATTTTTAAATTGTTGTTATGGCGTCAGACTTAGGTAAGATGTGGTGCTAGCTAGCCAGGCGGCCCTACCACCAACCAAACCGTGTAGACCACAGAGAAGGTTAAGATTTTTTTCATCGGAATTGGTTGCATAGCTCCGGCGTGCATTAAAGACTACTGTAAGTTTAAGTCATGAACGCACCTCATGTCCAGCATTGACGAGGTTCCTGACGACGCCGTCCCCGAGGATAGTATGGCTCTTGCCTGGCACCGGGAACACCACTAGCACACGCATTGCGTCTGATGCGCACGCGCATGCCAGCGCTACCATCATCCAGAGTAATCGTGCCATATCTGGAATGAGCACGAATCAAGTAGGTACCGTCGGTCTTCTACTTGCCAAGTTAAGTTCTTCAGAGTTCATGTGTTCATTTTTTATTATTCTGGGCTGAGACGTATTTCCTCAATACCAACGTTCTTTGCATGATAAATAATTATTAGCTAAATGTTTCTACTACTGGCACACTCATTTATTATCAAAGATGTTACATATGTCATTATTAACTATGTTAATTCTCAGCGTATTCATTTAAAACCACTCTAAACGAAAAAATGACAATAGAATCTGTAATTATAAACATCACAGTTAATAATATTCATTGATAAGATAATAAAGGCCGTTTAGTTGAGAAATTTATTTTTGAAACCTTCTTATTTTTGTTGTTCTATTGATATGAAAATCCGCTACCTACGCGTTTTTCGATTTTGATAATAATCAAATAATTCTACATTCAATACCTCACTCGATTCTAAAAAAATACTTATTTTAGAGTACCTACAAAATATCACAATAATAATGCAGAGAGACCTTAAGAACTGGCAAAAATAATCCCTCCGTCCACTTGGATCCACCGCCAGGCTCCACAGGTGGATCCATGGACACAATTTTCTCCTCTTCAATCCATCAACGAGGGGATCCAAATATTTATGCAGTCTGGTTTTTTCAACCAGTTTGACTTATTTCGTCATGAGAGGACAAACATTAAAGACTCTTTTGGGGGGATTTTTAAGTTTGATTATTTAAAAATCTCTTGGAGGTTCGAGGGCATCCGTATTTAAAACGATTAGTCTCTAAGTAGGTTTCTAATTAGTATTTAAAAACTTACCCGGATTTAACTTTTAAAACTAAACGTATCAGTCCAGTCAAAACACAAATAACGTTGATTGTACCAATGTAATTAATGGCTTTTATTTTAGACCAAAAACGTGATTTGGGACAGAAACGTGCAGACGCAAATACCTACGCATCGCTACTGAATAAAATACGTAACAGATAAACAGTTTGGAATGATGGAAATATCGTTTTCATTGTTATTGTAAAGCGATATTATTACACTAGCGGCCGCTCGCGACTTCGTTGACGTGGACCCTACCTTTGACCAGGTTAAAAAGTAGATTTTACTAGTGGGTAAAGATTTAAATAATAAATTATAGTCAGTGAGATAAAACCCAAAAAATTCAAAAATATCGAGTAGTCGTAACATCTGCCTAATCCCCGGGACCAGTTACCCCTGAAAACGTGCCAAAACGTTGGAAAATGAAAAATCAAACTAAAATCCATAAAAGTAATACATTATACAATCTATCTATCTCTATAGTTAAACTGTAACAGGTCCAATTCTGTTACATTGAAGATAATTATTTTGAAAATTTTTTTTAGAGGGCACTTTGTAATCGATGCCGGAGCCAAAACTGTAGGTAAGTATATTTTTTTTGTCTCTCTGTCTGTATCACGAATCACGAAAACTACTGAAATATTAAAACTGTACTTCTACTTATCAGGTCCAATTCCGTACAATAATGATTTATAATAATTTAAGAAAATATTGTTATTATAATATTATAGTATGATAGATATTTAACAACTCATTATTTAATCTTAAGTAGATAAAATTCTAAGTCAGAATGACATTGCATATTTGTAGAAGGATAATAATTATGAATGATTAATGCTTAATAAGCGAAATAAGGTCAAGTTATCATGACTAAGCAAAAATGTTGTAGGTAAGACTACACGATTTTAATCATTACTACGCAACGGTTATATATAGTTTCTGAACATGACCATCAGCCATTTTTTATGTCCCCACTTCTGGGGCACAGGCCTTCCTTATGGGTGGATAAGGTGGATGGGACATAACCCACCATGCGGGTCCGGTGCGGATTAGTGGATGTTAACTAGGTACTGCAAATGCACCCGGGTTGGTCCCGGGCTTAACGTGCCTTCTGAAACACGGAGGAGCTCGAGATAATAATAAATTTTTGGTCACCCATCCCATAACCGACCCTTGCGAAAGTTGCTTAACCTCCGCAATCGCTGGGCCAGGCGCTAAACCACTGTGCCATCGAGCTCCTCAGTCAGTTTCTAAACATAAGCACAGTATTTTATAACAATAAGTCTTTTATTGCAATTATTTGCTCACATTTAGATCAAAATCGATTAAGGTTAGTTTTATAAAGTTTTGAACCTGTGATATTATGATTCTTCATTGCTGACATTCAGACGGCTATACCCGCTTAGCTTTATTAATCAATTCATTTCACGCAGCTTGTTAGGCTTGTTGCTGAATAAAAAGAGCAAGAAATTATTCATCATTTATTAGACATGTAACACAATTTAATACAGCTAGACTAATTCTTTGCTATTTACAAACTAGGATATACATACATACAGTTTGCTTCAATTCAACCTTTAATCTTTTATATGTATATAAAAATTAAGGGTGACTGACATCAATTTTATTACGACCTCTTGAAACTTGCCAGTTTTCTGAATGGCTATCAATGCGTCTCTTTCATTTGTTATAAAGCGAAAAAGAGATGTAACTATAGCAATTCATAAACCTAGAAAGTTTTAAGGGGTTGTATAATACCCCAAGTCCTAGAGACTTGAAATGGGGGTTCAAATTTTCTATGGAAAAAATATTGAATAGACATTGCGCCTTGAAACTTCGTAGGTACTTCTAAAAACAAATAAGCAAACACGTATTTAGTAGTTTTCCGTAACTCAACCCCTTAGGGGATAAATGAACCGAAAAATCGATATGGATTTCGTTATTAAGGTTTTATGGGATGTTGATTGCGAAAATGGCATTTATTTTGAAATCCAACAGGGTAACAAGATTCAATCCCTAAAGGAGTTAAAAGGGGATTTAAATTTTGTATAGAAAAATAATACGAGAACGGGAACAGGAACGGGACCGTTCCCGTTTCCGAATAAAAAGAGCAAGAAGTGCAGAAGGACACAAGTCACGTTCCTGTTCCCGTGAACAGGAACGAGACGGATACGGGAACGGGGCAGGAACTGGATATGGATATTCTACTAATACCTACTTATTATTAATGTGAAAGTTTGGTTTACTAAGATATTTGGCTGTTTGTTACTCAATCACAAAAAAACGGCTGAACGGATTTATAATGGCACACAGATAGTTTTACTTCTTATCCCAGTCAAAGGTTCCTTAGGGATTTTCCGAATGTCCACGCGAAAGAAGTCGCGGGCGAAAGATAGTCAGATATATTATGCCTAGGTAGGAGTACGAGTACCTACTTACCTACTACCGAAATCAATGACAATGACAAACTTGATACAAGTCATTCCATTACAACTACCAACCTTAATTATATTATAATATTCTTTAAAAATTTAAATTAGCGAGTCTTTTGTTTCTTTAGCATCTTCTTCTTTGAGAACAGTCTTTTGATTATTTTCTTCAGTACTATGAAGACTGTTAAGATGAGTGCTACGAGGTCGAGGTAGTATTTCTGGTAGAAGGGGACGTCTATGGCGGGAGAGCGCAGGTGCGGCGCGCCCCGGGTCTTTGCTACGTGCTCCACCCAGTGCACCAGCTCCGCGCCAGGAGGGACCGTCCGATGGTGGTAAACGAAGGATAACTCCTGAACTTTGAGGGCAAAGCTGAAATGAAAGTGAAAAATTAAAACATATAACTAGATAAGGTTGGTAAACAAGCTAGGTATATTTCCGAAATTAACTTATTATTTAGACTGCTGTCTTCTGTAAGGCAAAGAGATAATAACCAGTTAAAATCAAAAAGGCTGAGCCTGTAGAGTAGAGTTTTGAGACTATTTAATTTAAATTCTGGATATTTTAAGACTTTTTAATTATGTTTTATAATAGATTTTGTTTTCTGGATAATACGAAAAAAAAACGAAATATACTATTTTTTAAATTAAAAGACTTAAGCCTTGTTATCAGATTCTGACCTAGGGTTGTTCAAGACCTCTTCAATCTCCACTTTGAGTTTCTCAGCCATAGAGTAAGATAGGTCAACTCTTCTAGCCAATCCGACTTTGACGGCGCGGTCAACGTTCACGAACTGATCACCGAATACTGGTATCCCAATGATCGGCTTCGCAAAATGAATACTCTCAGTTGTAGATAAAAGACCTCCGTGGGTGATGAAGAGCTTGCAATTTGGATGTTCTGAAATATTATAATGTCAAGATAAATTAGTTAGGCTAATAAAATGTCTAAAATGCATAGCCAAAGCTAAGAGGCTCACAATGAAATGTGAAATGAAATGAAATGTTTGTAAATTTTTCCCATCACAAATAAAAGTACTTAAGTGTAGCGGCAACTATAAGGTACACAATTCTCCGCTAACAAACAAAAAAATACTTTATTAACACTCAATTAAAGTTCCTATAACTTTTTCTGAAAAAAAGTTGCCGTCTAATAAGCTTCACCTAACCGTGTTTATGACAGACATTGCAATGGTGCTTTTGCGATGAGACTGACCTAGTATACTGGGCTGCGGCGCCCACTGCATTATGTGCACGTTGCTGGGCAGCCCCGGCAGCACCTCCTCGAACTTCCACAGAACCGTCTGCTTCAGGCTGCCGAACATCTTCAGCAGACTCTGAGTTACCTCCACTGGTAAGTCCTTACTATTCAGGTTAGATCCCATACTGAAGTATATCACTCCGTCTTTGGCATTGTTCATAATTTTTTGCAAGTCCTAAAGAGAACGAAAATACGATTTCAATTGCAATGCTATTTGGATCTGGGTTATCATAACAAACGAATCTGAACTCTTAGAAAACTTTGTGATGAAAGAGTATTCCTAAAACGATCCAATTTTGAGTAGTATTTTCAATCCTGGTACCTACACACAAAAAATACTGAAGCAGTTTATTACACTATCCTTTTTTTTATCTCGTAACGTAAATCATAAGCAAAGCAGTTTGAGTTCACTTTTTCTAACCGTTATAAAGTGGATCATACCAACAACGATTTCACTCTCAGATTTTTGACTGCTAAATTATTTCTCAATTTCATTGAATAGGAAAAGCTTATATTACCGCCGGCAGAGGTTTGAGGTCGGTGTCGATGTGATATCCTCCTACAGCCTTGTAGTTCTGTGGAAGCGCCGCAAAACTGCCCATAGACACATGTGAGTTGCCCAGCATCAAGGAGGCGTTGTATCTCAACTTGCTGAACTCGGGCACTGGTCTGCCTCTCTGTTTTATGTATGGGGCAAGACCGGCGTAGATTTCTTCTACTTTACCGTCTATGAATCTAAAAAAGAAATATACTTTAACAAGTATCAAGTTAAAGAAAAAAGAAATAAATGTTTAATAAAATACCTAAAATAAATTAGGAGAGCGACTTAATTGGTTGGTTCTATTGGTTGGTGTAAGAATAGGTCCGGGCTTTAAACATTACCCATATTATTTAAGTGCTAATCTTTTTCAACAATACACATCCTGGAGACGACAATATGACAATAAATTAAATGTCGTATAGCTGATAAACGCTCCCAGTCTGCATAACCCTTTTTTTTTATTTACGTATTGTTGTCTCCAGGTTGTATACCTACCTATCTACTTTGGGTGATGCTGACGCGTGATTTCCCCAATGTCCTGTCATACTCACAGTTTCTGCATAGTCGCTCCCACAATTTGGAAAGCCAGTTGCTGAACCCTTTCGTAAAAGGAGAAGGGTGGTACACTCGGTGACATGGTGTCTGCAGTGTACGCCGGGTTTGTCACCTCATCTATGAGCCTCAGGACCAACCAGTGCGGCTGCACTGTGGATACCCACACGAATGGGGTGCCGAAGATAGCCGAAAATCTGCAGAAAATTTACATGTGACGCTCACGATAGTAGAGGTAGGCTAAAAGACGAGTATTCTATCTTCTTTTAGTTTAAAAATAATTTAAAACATTTTTTTTTGTTTTAAATAGCTACTAGGAATGGAAGTAGGAGACTTGGTAAATTTTAGCATGCGTCTAACAACGAAAGAGGCCTCTTTGATTTAAATCCGTCAACTTTGGCTGGCCTAAACTGTTGGGTATACTCCGTTTATTAAATATCTTTTAACATAAATTAATCACTTTACGTGCTATAAAGTTCGTTAAACATCCACTCAGCAATGATGACATCGAACTGCTCCTTGGGGTCTCGGAGTAGCTTCTGCACATTTTCGTTGTGGAAGGTCATGTTGTGTACGATGAGGGTCATCTCAAAAACTTCCAAGATGGACATTGATTTCTCTTTATCCATAATAGACTTTAAGCTCAACAGGTCATCTGAAAAAAATTGAATACTCGTATTTTTTATAATTTCTTTTATCTAATTAAACTAAACTAAAATCAAAACAGTTACAGTATTATTAGGTATACATATACGAACATACTTTACATACTATTGCATCATCTGGCTTTTCTCAACCGACCCCACGCCTCTATCCCAACGTGGGGACCTTTGAGATTTTCAAAAACAATTCTGGCCCAACCGACCCCCTGCTAATAACATGGGGACGGTTGACATGTTATTAGCAGGGGCTCGGTAGGCTTGGTGGGAATAATCCAGTGTTTTTACAGTTAAGTTGTCTGATTTCTGTGACCTACGTACATTGCGCTAACTTTTTTTAAATTAATTATTCAAATCTGCTTGTAAGGAAGTACAAATGTAGAAAAGTAACAGACTATTTTAAGTGGGTGTAGATAAGATAATACTATTTACCTCGACCACTGAAAACATTGAAGTTGCTGCTGACATCTATTTGCCGGAGATTTGACGCCACGTTCTGTTTAATGAACGGCGTGATGTATGTGACCTTAAAAAATACCCATCAGCTAAAGATACAGCAGGTTTATAATTTGATAAACTATACACCTTACTTAGGTTTAGGTACAGTAATCCAAAGAAAATTGGATCAGACATAATAAATTCATTGATTTACAAATGAACAGCGACAAGACAAAATAACAATTCTGAAATTCGTTTGTTCCTATCTTACCTATTATCAGAGGATAAAAAACTGTTAACCGAGCGAACGCGAAGCGCGAGCAAAGCGCCTCTGTTTCAGCTTGGGCATTCGTATGTCCGGCTGACCTGGGGCCCTACCGGCTAACTTTTCGAGCTTCGGCGGGTCTGCCGAGCTTCAACTTAAAACGGATAAATCGAAGTAAGGAGTTTCGTTTTGTACTATTCGCCGAAGTTATTTTAGAAGATATCGATGTTCGTGTGACGAACGTCAATTGGTTCGCCATTTTGGCCCGATTGGGGCTAGATTTATCTGTTTTAATTTGAAGCCCGGTAGACTTTCCGAAGTTCGATGCGTTAGCCGGTACGGCCCCTGCTGTCCGTTAAAGTCCGGTTGTTCTCCTCTACAGGGGCCCTACCGGCTATCTTTTCGAACTTCGGCGGGTTTGCCGAGCTTCAACTTAAAACAGATAAATCTAAGTAAGGAGTTTCATATTATACTATTCGCCGAAGTTATTTAGAAGATATCAATGTTTGTGTGACATCATGAATTGGGGTACACCATTTTGGCCCATTTGGGTTTGATTTATCTGTTTTAGTTTGAAGCCCGGCAGACTTTCCGAAGATCGATGCGTTAGCCGGTACGGCCCCAGGTCGCATTTTTTAACCGATTCTCGTGAAATTTTGTGAGCAGGTTCGATAATTATATAGAATTTTTAGTCGATTCAGTTTTTAGATTTTTTTCAAAATGGCGGAGTTATAATAATATGTTAAAGCAAGGTCTACAGCTCACAGAGACACTAAGAAGTGGTTAATTTTAAGATAATTTACTTCCCGGCGGCGGCGGCGTCCTCGAGCACATAAGTTTATATGTACGATGTAAGTACGATTGCTATATGTATTTGCCTCATTGCCTGTGTTGACTCAAGCAATAGTAAGTATGACTTGGTAGTACCTGTACAGTGTGCCTCAAAATTAGCTGTACCTTTAGAAGGTATTAGGCTTGTTTTGTAAGTTGCATATGCAACGTTACTTTATGAACACAATCATTACTGCTAAATTATGAGGCCAACTGTACCATTACATCATAATCTCTGACAATAACTACCTACCCATTATAATATGCTTGAGACACGTATACTAATTTCAAGAAATAAGTTAAGTACTTATTTAACAAGAGTTTAAAAAGTAAGATAGTCGTGTTTATTCTAGTATAATAGGTATTTAGTATTATATAAAAGTAGGATTCGTTCAACACAAACATAACAAATATGTGTAAATTAATAAGATAATGAAAATTGTATTCTATTAAAAAAATATTTTATTTAAAAGAATAGATAATGGTTACTAAGTAGGTGTAACTATCACTAGCATACTTATCATTATCATTGATTTTATTTGAAATAACTTTTTTCCCGAGTCATGTTTGACTATTATCTTATCTTTGTACTAAACTAGAACCGTCATTGTTTCCGTAGCTACATAGTTCTAGCTTAAATACTTATGTAGTTAATTGCTGCGAGTAGTTTGGAATATGTAGTACGTCAGTACTATTATTAATTCTGTGTATACCTTATATGTAGGTAAGTATGTAAAACTTTCTTTGACGTTAGTCATTCACGAGCATAATATTAACTAATTAGTCCATGATCGGGTTTCCTCACGAGTGACGTGAAATACAGTATAAATTGTCCTTGTTGTTGGTAGTTAAAGGACTAATTAAGCACCTACCTACGCCGTCTAGTTTGGTATTAACCTAGGATAAACTTTTCAGTACCTGATTGTTATTATCTTGAATAAAAAGTCCTTAAATAATGTTTTTCTTATTACATTTAACATTCATCTCCCTTGATTTTATTTTAATAGATTTCATATTTTTCTTGTGATTGGTTTTAATATTGAATGAGGATTAGTGTCAATTTTTATTTAGTGACTTTTCCAATAGCCTATGATACTTAGAAGAATAACTGTGATGAATTTTTCACATTATATCTCAAACCTGTGAATCTATATGGACGAGAACACTGTTATTTTGGGGTTAATTATGACGTCATTATACACCCGTGAACCTTACGTAATACGTATTAAAGCATATATTTCAGTGCGCTTCGCATTTCCTTAAAACCCTTACAACGTAGGCATTTTCAAACGGATTTCAATAATCCTTTCACTAGTTTTCATAGCTATGAAAATGTGTTCACACCGTATCAATAAAACTACCTATATGGGACTCTACCACATGTCTGATCCTCGAATTAACACTGATGCTGATGCTGATCACACTTCGTCATAAAAACCTGAAAATAAAAACCATTACAGCTTTAAAATTATAGCTCTTAAAAGCAAGAAATAATATTCAAATCATTAGATACGCATAATATCAATTTTAATAAAAAAAATCTGTTGAAGTCGAGTAGTTGCAGCTGAAGGATTTTTTTTTAATTCTAAAAGCCCCACCCGTCTTCATTAGACGTTTTTTTATTAAAATTGTTATGCGTAAGTAGGTATCTAATAATTTGAATACGTTTTCTCGCTTTTTGAAGCTGTTAGTTTTGAAGCTCGTTTTTGTATTCACGCATGATGCAGCTTGCTGCGTGGTGGGGTAATGTAGATGTGAGATCCATGTGTAAGTAAGTAAACAGTGATTTTTGTTTTAATTTGATTCACCTGATGTCCAGCTTTGACGAGGTGCCGGACGACACCGTCCCCGAGGATCGTGTGGCTCTTGCCCGGGAAAGGGAACACCACCAGCACGCGGGTCGCGTCCACTGCGTACGCGCACGCTACCATAGCGATCACCACACATGGCAACTTCGACATTTTCTAAAAGAAAGATACTTTTTAAGGTTCCTCAAAGGAAAAAAACGGAACCCAAGGAAAAAAAAGGATCACTTTGTTGTCAGTATGTCTGTCTGTCTGTCCGTCTGTCTGTCAAGACCCTTTTTCTCGGGAACGTGTGGAGGGAGGTATCGAGTTGAAATTAACACTCATTTATACTCAGGTTTATAGCCACTTGAAGCTGTGAAAAAATCAAACTTCTAAGTTAACTAAAAAAAAGATACGGCCGTTTATGCCGCAAAAACGCATATTTCGACACTCAAGGGAATCAAAATTTATAGGGTACTTCCTGTTCGCCTAGAACTCACCTAGAAAGGTAATACTTTTCGTCTACGCTTTTACATTTCATAGTGACTTTTCTGCGCTTTGAAAATTGAATATGGATAACGGAACATTTATCAATGACTCGTTGTTTCTGTAGTGTTCCTATTTCAAAAAATATTCATTATAAAATTACTTTTTTTCTACAATTGTGCTAAAAATAAGACACAACTTGATCAATGTTTGATGTTTGACGACCTCCTTGGTCGAGTGGCTTTGTACACCGGTTTTGAAGGTGTCGCCATCTCTGCGAGGTCCCGGGTTCGAACCCCGGTTGGGTCAATTTAGAAAACGAACTTTTCTATATTGGCTCAGGTCTGGGTGTTTGTGATACCACCGTTGTCTCCGATTTCCATAACACAAGTGCTTTAGCTACTTACTTTGGAATCGGAGCAATGTATGTGATGTTGTCAAATATTTATTTGTTTATTTAATGTAGCAAATATTATTGGCTTTATTTTAAGACCACATTCAATCGTATACAAGTTACTTAAGCATTTTTTGTCAGACGACCTGACACCAGCAGCTAGACTGGTTGCGTAACCTTGATATAGAGCTATAATGATGTGAATTACCCTACAATTGCTTGTAATATGCCATACGATTAAATAAGTACTGCCTGCCAGTCATCTTTGATAATTTATAATCAAAGCAAGCCATATACACTTGTTAAAATACAGTAAATTATGATCACATCTATACCAAGGCAATGTTGATAATGTTATTGCCCGACATTGGAAAAGTTTAATGACATATCTATAAAGATAAGGTATGTATGTACTAAACGGTTTTGATTTTGTGTATCTACAAGTCGATAGTCGCTACTTTAACTTTTATAATAAAGATTTTGGATTTTTGTTTATCAATTATGACATAATAGGTATTTTGTTAACTATGGAAAAAACTTGCTGACCCTGACAGAGCTTTTTGTTGAAGTTAATCCAAATCCATCGAAGATTAGGTAAGTATTATTACAACTTCAGAATGTTTATCCTCCGTGGTCGAATAGCTCGGACAACGGTTTTCAAGATGTCGCCATATCTGAGGTCCCGGGTTCATCCCCGGTTAGGTCAATTTTGAAAACGAAAGTTTCTTTATTGACTCAGGGCTGGGTGTTTGTGACACCACCGTTGTCGCTGATTTCCATAACACAAGTACTTTAGCTTACTTTGGAATCGGAGCACTGTATGTGATGTTGTTAATTATTATTATTTATTTTATGTAAGAAGTAAATAATATTTAAAAGTTAAAAATGGATTCAATATCATGTATTGCATGTTTTACATAGGGCACTCTGAAAGTTTTGCGTAAGCATCTAGCTACTCACAAATATTTGAATATAGAATGTTATGTTTTTATAAACTCAAGAACTCATTCATGAAATTAAAACAGAATATTGTCAGGAAGTCGCAAGTCACATGTTTTTTATCACAATGCGAAGTTCGTTGAAAATCTGGGTGCAAGGCAGTGAACCTTAACTTGGGTTTGGATTAGACCAGATAAACAAAATTCTCGGGTAATGATGTCAATAGTGGACTTATTAAACATAAACAATTTCAATTGCTTAGCTCTTATACTTTAGATTTATTGATATTCAAAAAAATCCCCGATCTCGTCACTATGACTCACTCATTGATGAACATCAATATTCTTCTTCCTAAGTCCTAGAAAGCTGAAACTTGATATGTAAGCTAGTATTGGTACACAAAAAATAACAAAAATCTAAAACTTTAAAAGTTTACCCACCAACCCCTTAAACTAGGGGATGGAAGTTTGTATGAGACTTCCGCAAATGTTGATGCTAGAAGTCTGAAAATTGATATAGAGACTCCTTGTTAAGATTGAGAGTGGGCTATGAAAAAGGCACCTCTAATGTGCAAAAAATACACCCTAAAAAGAAAAAATAATCAAAATAAAAAAAATATTGTCATAAGCAATTTACAAAAGAAGTGAAATCCCACCAAAAACATTTTCATGTAAAATGTTGCCAAGACGAGACCATATGGCTCGCACTGTCAAAAAGTTATCAGTAAGACCTCATTTAGAGCCAAGCTTCTAACTCTACACGAACAAATTTCACAAACTCTACAGATTAGTCAAAATATGTGGCTTGGCCGTTTCGTTACTACAAGAACTACCTACCTATTGTATAACAGTAACATTTAGCGAGTCATTCCCAATACAAGTATCTTTAGATTACTTTCAGGGAAGTCTCAGCAATTTTTTGTATCTAAGATTACTGAAATAAATGGATTTTTTTTTTTTATTTAACAGAAAAGTAATGAACAGTGAATACATTTACACGCAATAAACATTATAGCTTTATAATACTTACTTATACTGATTTATTTATGAGTTTCGCAAAACTTTCAGAGTACCCCACATCTTATTCATCGTATTTCTATATTTATACAGTATTACTGCAGTTTTCTTATATTCATTGTTATGGACTTCTACTAGGTAACGACTGATACTATTAAAATGCATAAGAAATACAGCTAATACAACTAATAATATAGACTGTCTTTGAAATGAACTAAGAACTTTGCTTAAACTGTTAAGCTTTATTCTCGTCAGTTGCATGAGTACAGTGGTTACCTGTTTCCCTGGGAATTTCGGAAAAATGGGAATGATGAAACAATTTTTAAATTCGGTTCAGTAACCTTATACAAAAAGATAAAAGAAATATTCCCTTAAATTGAAAACAATTTAATGGAATTTGATAAGAATGGATACAAAATGTACTAAAAATATATATTTGTAGAAATAGTTTGACCACACTATTTTGTAGTTTTTTGAAGTATTTTAATTTTGTTCTCACAGATTTCAAACATACCTTATTATAAATAGCGCATAGGTATTTGATGTTTAATAATGCACATTAAAAAAAATACGGGTTGAATTGAGTACCTGCCTCCTTTTTAAGTCGTTAAAAACACTAATAAATCTAACTATCTTCATTATAATAACAATTAAACCCACCTTTTTATAATACTACTATGTATTTAACTAGGTATTATTATATTTTATCACTGTTGTAGTTCATTAACACACTTTATTTACACAGTCGATTGCACAACTTGGAATCACAAACGAACCACTAGATCACGACGACACTATACCGACCGAGTACTTAGGTATTATGAAATATCATTACGAATATGATTTAGACATAAGATGTTTGTAGTGCGTAGTGTGCCTATCTTGATGGAGGTAGCACTGATTAAAGTGATGAAAAAATTAGGTATTTATTTAAATAATAACTCGCTCCGACAGCTATAGACATTCAAGACTGGTTTTGAGATGCTATACGGTGTATACTATTACCTGTATGTGTATATTTATTATGTTCCACAGTTGCGCCATAAACGGATGTTGTCGTTCGAATCACAACTTTGTGATGGAAGTTCTTTTTTTTAACACACGTTTTTATTAGGTTGCTTTCTCGTTATTTGTTTGTTTGTCCACATTTTCCAACCGAATTTATACTAGCTTCCCGATGAGCTAGAGACTTGAAACTTTGAACAAAGGTCAAACTGGAAGACAATGCAATATTATTGTGATGGTTATTTAGGCTGTGGCTTTGTTCTTTAGTCTGTAAGTTTCTAAGCAACGGTTGTTATTTTTTTTTCCTGACTGTTCGTTCTTGTACAAAATTGCATTGCTACATTAAATCTCTAGAAAAGGCTGTGAATCGTTTTACTTCCGCGACAATTATGGTGACTTGCAAAGATTTCAATCGTGTCATGGAGCTGATTGAAACCATGCAATCCCATCGAGTTTGGGCTCGTTTGATTTGTCTTGACGATTACTCTGTTGGGAAAAAGTGTCCAGGGTCTGAATGATAAAGCTGGAAGAAGGCCACAGGAACTTTGTAATAAAACCATGCGACCCCATCAAGTTTGGGCTCGTTTAATTAGTTTTGACAAGTACTCTGCTGGGAAATAGTTTTCTGGGTCTGATGATGGAGCCGGAAGAAGGCCGCAGGAACTGTAATAAAACCATGCAACCCTATCGAGTTTGGGCTCGCTTGATTCGTTTTGAGTAATCTGTTGGGAAATAGTTTCCAAGGTCTGATCTCGGAGCCGGAAGAAGGCCACAGGAACTCTATAATAAAACCATGCAACCCCATCGAGATTGAGCTCGTTTGTATCGTCTTGACGAGTACTCTGTTGGCAAATAGTTTCCAGGGTCTGATGATGGAGCCGGAAGAAGGCCACAAGAAAAAAATAACACAGATATTATTAAGACTGAAAAGCAGAAAATAATTATTTCGTGAAAAAAAAAAAAATTTTTAAACTAAACCTACCTCTAAAAACAAATACAGAACGAAGTTAAAAATAATTTCTTCTGTAAACTATACAGAAATTTTAAACCTAAAAATGTGGGGTGCAAGCAAAAGATAATTATTGATGATAAATCTTAAAAAATGTGCCCCACGTTTTTAGGTTTAAAACTTCTGTATAGGGTTATATAAATCTTTACAGAAGACATTATTTTATTATTTTTAGTCCGTTCTTTATTTGTTTTAAGTCTAATTTTTATACATTTTAGGTAGTTTTAAAAACGTGGTTCTTTAAATTTTTTTTTTCTTTGTTTGTACGTATACTTACTTAAATATTTTTTTGCATGAGTTATCTTCGTGTACTCATCCTTTTTCCTTCAAAATGTTATGAAATCGCATAAATTGAAAAAGAAACGTGGCTCTCTGAAAAATGTATGAAAATACATTAAACAGCTGATTTTTTTTTCGCGATTTCAGATTTGGACCCATAGTAAAAGTTGTTCAGTTTGATGGTCCCTATCTACCATGTTCAGAATTAGGGGTATTTTTGTAACACGTTGTATAATAATTTACAAATAATTTTACACATTCTTTTTATTTAAATCGTTATTTTTACAAAACAGTTTTGTAAGGGCATATCTGATAAGTAACATAGACATTAGGATGAGCGCGGCGAGATCTAAGTAGTACTTCTGGTAGAAAGGTATGTCTATTGCGAGTGAGCGCAGGTGCGGCGCGCCGCGCGTGCGCACCACGTGTTCCACCCAGTGCACCAGCTCCGCGCCACACAGTGCGGCAGAATCCCAAAAAGCTGGTCAAAATGCGGGAAGTGTCGAAAATGATCTCAAATTCTCTTCTCGGGGGTTTTTGGGGTCGCTGAATACGAATCTGTTATCAGAATTACAATTTTCAAAATGGCGGACCCAAAATGGCGGACATAATTCAACCAATTAGTCAAATAATTCAGTAAAAAATACCCAATCATATTTCTTAAGGGTTTTTGGGATCGCTGATTACGAATTTGTTATAGGAATGTTAATTTTCAAAAAAGCAGACGCGATATATGGACGATTCCACCAAAATTTTCAATTTTTTAATATTTTTTAATAGAAAATGTTTTATAATATTTTTAGGCTTAAATGAGTAGAAAATCTCTTGAGCCATGTTTTTATTTATGAACAATTTCTTGAGTACAAAATTTGCAATAAATCAAATATCTGTTATTTACTTCTAGTAACAAAAATCGTGTATGTCATCTTCAATGTTGGAATCATTCGATTCGGATTCTGATGTTGACACACTTGTATCCAAATCGGAATCGTTCCTTGTCTCTTGTCTGGTGACTTCAGGTTGTTTTAACAATTCTATAGCTTCTTTATGTAAAAATTTCGCCGGTCTCTGGGGCAATTTCCTAATGCTTGAGAGAAATGGATCTGATGTTACTAAGAGCCTATTGAAAATGTCTCTCATATTCGATTCTCTAGAGCATTTTCTTGAATGATGTAATCTGTAGTTCTTAATGTCCTTATTGCGTGACTCTTGGGCCTCTTCAGAAAGTTGTCCGATCGGTAAAAGGGCATATTTTACAATTTCTGCTCCGTGCATCAACACTTTGTGCACAGATGTTGGCATGTAATACCATGGATATAAAGCAACGAATAAACGGGCAGTATTCACACAATAGTCTTTGAATTTTTCTTCGTCTATATCATACCCGCTAGAAATTACCTGCAAAATAACATGAAATCGGTGAATTAAATTTTCATCGACTCCTGTTATTTCAGCAGATATATTAGCATTTTCGAAAAAGCGGCGGGCGGTATTTCCATCGTTTGAGCTGCCATATCCTGGCTTTGGTCGATCAACGATAAGCCCCAGTGTTGTCTTAAATTGAGTCTGTATGTCTTCCTTGCGTATTTTCACAATCTTTTTCACTTCCTCTTCACGAGCTTGCCACTTTTGAGTTGTGAGCTTATACGACAAATGCAAACAGCACTCGAAAAAACGAATCCACGCATGCAATGTAGACATGCCAAATCTTAAATTATCTGTAGTAATATCCATTTTTATAATTTTGTCGATGTTATTAAAATCTTTAGAGGTGGCTTTGCACAGGAAGCAGCGTTGTGCAGAAGTGGTACCGGTTACAGCGTTACAGACTTTGCCGTCTATCATCGTAAAAGACATACAATAGGTTACTGAAATTGATTTTTCATTTTCTTCAGTAGTGTATGGTGCAAGACCCGCAATCTGCTGTTCAATGTCGGTAACTTCTTTCAATGTTGATTGTACATCTTCATGTACAAACTGCAATCGTATTGGTCTGCAGAATCGAGGAGATGAAGGTCTAGGATTTTTCCACACAATAGTTCCTTCATTCGTCTCGTGATTGTTGTGGATTAATTGCAAAGGTACCAGAGAAGTATAAAAAATGCTTTCATCAGATTTTCCATCCTCATCAAATTTTTGCTTATAAACACTTTGGCCGCTGCTTCCATCACATCCCCATTTACAGTGAAGTACTAATTTTTGCAAAATTTCGGAATTTAGAGTATCGATGACATCAGCCTGAAGTTGTATAATTCTGTATGTGGTATGATCAAGTAAAGCCTGTAGTTTAATTTGTGCGCACGACTCACTAATATTCATGTACACAACTGACGGATAACAACGATTTCTTGCTTTTTCTACTTCATGGTATGATGGGTATAATTTGCATTTACGTGCTCTAGCTGCATTTCTTGATAGCTGATAAGAGCGCTTTGATTCTCCTTTCTCGATCATCAAAGAAAGTGCTTCGTCTGGGGTTAAAGGTGTCTCATTTTTTGACCGAACAGCAGCTATATATTTTGAGGCTCTTGTTGGGCTGGTTAATGTGACATCTTTAAGAACTTGAGCAGCATGTACTTGACCAGAAGTCCTTAAACTCATTTGAGCAGCATACGTCAATTCTTCTGTAGATAAAGTAGAACGTATTTCTTCAGTCTTTCGCCTCTTAGATCTATCGCTGGATGAAGCAAAGGATTTCGAAGGTCGTCCAGATGTTCCTTTTTCATCATTCTTCACAATCTTCTCAGATGTTGATGTTGTGCATTCAGTATTGGATAATGTTGAAAAACATACGGTGCCATTCAACCATTCTTTATTATTTTTTAGAAACTTTTCTTTGCCTCTATTTGCTGCTTTCCATCTGGATCGAAAATTTGCAAATAACAGTCCTAATGACTTTTCATCCTCGTCTACTTGTATCACATGTTCGGTTTTCTTGAAAATTGCATCTTTCAAAACTCCAATAACGAATTTCTGTTCGTTTTTTAAACTGTCTTTCACCATGAAAAACACATCTTTTCTTGACAATTCCATGTTTGAAGATTTGGAAGACTCTGTAAAATACCAATAAAAACATGTACAAAATTGAATGACATTATTTTGAAATCATTTTGTACTTAACAAAACTATATACGGTGTTCTGACTCGAAATGTACTAAAATAATTTATTACTACTAAAAATGATTTTATATTTATAAAGAAAACGAATATTTATGATATAAATGCTGCACATGGGATAGCAACCTGCTGTTCAGAAAAAATATGGTTAATTTTCGAAAGATACATTGTTTGGAGAAAAAAATACACATAACAAATATATTTACATACATTCTGCACGAAAAAAAAAAACCGAAATTACATGAAATCTGTCTTTACGAGGATCACCTCTGTGTCCGTATAATAAAGATAGGTATAACAAAGCCTGAACAGCAGGCGGCTCCTTTCTTTCATACATGGCTGCTCTAGGAGCCCCTCGTCAGTCCTTGCCGAATCGCCGTCTACACTACGTATACACTACGTACGTATACACTAATACACCTTTACTGGCGAAAACCGTTACGCCGTACAAACATGGGGGAAACACAGTTCTAGCTACTGAGAATTCTTGCAGAAATATTTTATACAATTTTGAGATTTTCGTAAAGCGTACATTTAGAATAATAAATTACTGTATTAAAATTTAAATGATCTATGAATATTAATCAATAAATGAACATACTACAAATGGAATTGATAAATAAATATTAATCTATGTTAATAGACAGAAAATATACCAACGCGCTGTAACGTAATAATCAATGGATTACATTCACACGTCCGTTAATGTCGCGCCACATATTTCTCCCTAAAAATTAGTCTAACTATTCGTTGAGCACTCCTGAGCAGCCAGTTTTTTAGTATATTATATTTAATACTATACACTATCAGTTTCTTGTCGAAACAAGGTCGAGACTCGCAAAGACATTTTTAAAACTACTTTAGAAAATTGATTTTCGAAAAAAAATGTACAATTTTTTATGTTTACTTGTTGCAAAATTTAGATATTTCAAACATAAAATAAGCAATAACTATGCATAATTATATTTTCTACATACCTTCAGAAAGTTATTCAATTTTGCAGAATTAAAATTGAGACAGTTTCGTCCGTTTCACAGCACTTTGAAACAGGCAAGAATTTTTCGACGCGTACGCTTGTTTAATGCGTACCGAACGGCGGCTGAATGTCGACTGATGTCGAGGCGACCCTAGAGCAGGTATAAACCTGCCTGGTCCGGAATTTCATCCTAGGACTACTAGTAAACAAGATCTGAACGTATATAGACGAATATATACAACTCAAAAATTCGATTTTTGGCCAGCTTTTTGGGATTCTGCCCCACTGTGCGCCAGGAGGGACCGGCCGGTGGTTATACACAAAAGATAGTTCCTTCACTTTCTCTCGGTATCTGTAAGTATGTTCACTTTAAATGAATGACCATATTATATACCATAGTAGGGATGTCGGAAAAATATCGATATTTTTTTTCGATATGATGACATTAATTCTCGGACGATATTAATATCGTGTTCAGTGGCGTGCTCTCGGAGAGGCCTATGTTCAGCAGTGGACGATGATAGGCTGATGATGATATTAAATAAGCGATATATCGATAGATATTATCTAGTATCGTAAACGTATCAAAAGGATAAATGGGACTAGGGGCAGTTTGCTGTAGCGTTATTTATCAAATGATTTCAATCAAATTTGAGAGACAGACTAAGGACTTCACTCTACAATTTAAGCTATTAAAATTACTAAGTAATATTATGGTTAGGATAACGTGTAACCTTTATCATGTTTGGTCATGATGTGCAACTCTGTAGTAGTTAGGTAGCTAAAGTTTTCCTAAATTAAGTATTTTTTGTACAAGTTATTATAAAAAGCGGTTGAGTTTCTAAATAAATAAATAAAAATACACAAGAAGTTGCGAACATTTTTCCAAAAGGGGGGAGTGGAAGGGGAAAGAGGGGGGACGTGTACGACGACGACGACGATGTTATGTAATGAAATTAAATGAAATTTAATGTACCTACTGTTTATTTTCAATGTCTGCAAAGACTAATTTCAAGCAAATAAATGAATCTGAATTTGAATCTGACGTCAAAAAATTAAAACCTCTTTCGTGTCCCTTATACATTCTAAAGTATGTTAAAAGAAATGTGAAACAATTGACTATCATCGTAATAATGGTTGACACTGATTTTTCATGCTGAAAATACTGTTATTGTGCAAATTTTTGTACTTTTTTTGTCGATTCAGTTTAAAAAAAACATATTTCAGCCATTTCGAAAAATGATCAAAAATGTCACAAACGCTAGTCTACATCTCACAGAGCCACTGGTATGTATTCTGTCCTAAAACACTAGAAATGTAAAACTTATTTTTTCATATTAAGTACTGATATGTCGGAATCGGAATCTTTTGACGCGACCTTTGGAGTCCCACTCTAGAAAATAATAGAAAGATTTCGCCGATGCCACTACACTAGGCACCGCACTTCCAAAGATAGTGGTGGCACCGTTTGTCCCCCTCGGGTTAACCACCCTTTTTTTTTGTATCAAGAGGAGAATGCAATCTTTACGCATACCAAACGGCATGTTGGGGTCGGTCACCCCCCAGGTTATTACCTGGGGCATGTTCCTCGCCGCGCCCAGCCCTCCCGCCAAGCCTAATAGGCTGCGCGTCAGGGCTGGGTGGTTCTAACCCCTGCCCTAGTGGCAGGGGGAGGAAGCATTTTTCCGGCCTCCCATAAGGCTACCCACTCATGGTGGGCGGGCCAGATGGGGGGACGGGAGAATGCAGGTTTAACCCCTCCTAAAACTTGACAATACTCTTACAAAGTACCTTTTGTCTTCTATTATTTCTTCAATGGCACGTTTCAAGTGGCTAGGAGTGTCGTAACTAAAGGCAACTTTTTTTGCGAACCCTTTCTTGACAGCTCTGTCGATGTTAATAAACTGATCAGCAAACACAGGCATGCCAATTATCGGAACACGATTCTTCACAGCTTCCGTGGTCGATAGAAGGCCACCGTGGGTTATGAACAGAATACAGTTTGGATGAGCTGAAAAAGGAATAAGGGCTTTTCTAGAAAATTTAATTACTTCAACTTTTTTTCGCAAGGACATCATTCGAAGTATGTAGTTGATTTTTTTAGAAAAATGATCTTGTAAAACTTGATATTAAGAAAATCCTACATCAATAAGTTCATGAAATGGTGTGAAATAAGTTTTAAAACCTTTTCAATCGTCTTTACAAAAATAAACTTTTAAAAAATATTACCTAAAATGCTTCCTTGCGGTGCCCACTTCAATATGCGTACATTTTTCGGCATTTCTGGGAGGTCTTCCTCGAATTTCCATATAACAGTTTGCTTTAGACCACCGAACAACTTAAGAAAACCTTTCTTCAACACGTCGGGCATCGTCGAACTTTTTAAATTAGTACCCATGCTGAAGTATATAACACCATGTTTAGCGCCATCCATTATTTTTTGTATGTCCTACAACCATATCAGAATCCATTATGATCTTTTTGTTTTGCCAACCTACCTATAGATTAATTTTCTCTCCACAATAGATCATGAAAAATACTCGTAGTACGTAGGGACTTTCTGGATTTTTAGGTTTGAACACTAATGTCTGTGCAAATTAATTAACTATAACCACCTAAAGTTGACTAAACAAAAGTTCTTAATGATTTGGCGAGAATTTAGTTCTTAAGATGGACAATTTCGTAAAAAACTTTATCTTATCACTCATTCTTTATTACCTCTGGTAATGGTAATGGTTCAACATCTTCTATATGGTACCCAGCTATAGGGATATAGTTCGGTGGTAGCCGCACAGGATGTCCTATGGAAACGTGCGAGTTGCCCAACATCAATGAAGCATTATGTTTGAGGACCTGATAACTAGGCAACTGACGACCTCTCACCGCTACAGCCGGACCGTACGCCTCTTGAAATGCTTTGATTTCATAGTCTAATATCGTCCTGAAATATTCACTATTATATTTATTACAAGTTTGTAGATAATAACAGTACCCTCTATGAAAGAAGACAGGGAGAAGAAAAAGATCACTAGTTGAACATTTCGCGTTACAAAGGCTCTATTTCAATATTCAGAAGTGCTTTTTTACGTGCACATTCATCATAAAAGACGAATCTACAAAATTAACTTTTTTATTTATATAACTATAACATATTACCCTTAATTACTTCTCGAGATATTAGTGCGTTATATAAGAAACATACTGTGCTTATATACTTTTAAACTTTCGCGTTGCATTAACAGGTATTAAACGCGTTTGAACATATAAACATTCAGCCCATGATCACGGCGTTGAAACGTCGGGAAAAGGTAGGTTTTAGTTTAAACGCGTTTAATACCCGAGACACCTACTGGTGAAAATTTGTGTTCCTTCAAAACCCCATTCCAATAATGTCAACACATTTTTTTACTTGTAGACCCTGTCGTGTAAACTTTACTTCCCTCACACACATGTTATCCTTTTATATAATTAAACCCTATTTTTTGAGAGCACTCACCATTTCAAATACGCTGTGTAGACAATATTCCAAAGCCCTCTGAGCCTCTGTGAGAAAGTGAAAGGGGCTTCGGCGTCTGTCTTCAGAGTCGCCGTGTAAGCAGGGTTAGGCATCTCGTCGATGAGGGCCAGCACCAGTTCGTGTGGTTCCATGGAGGAAGACCAGATTAAGGGGCAATCGAAAACAGCAGCAAAACTGGAGAGATAAAGCAACTTTTTATGACATGCAAATGAACTTTAACCGTAGGGTAGACTATAATTTTGACCGAATATACCTGGCTAAAAAACACATAGGGTAGACTGGGGGCCAAAGTAACACTTTTTGTTTGACAGACTCTGGTGCAAAATCTATTTGTTTTTAAGATACTTTGTCTGTGGACTTAGGGACTAAGGTTATTCATCTACAATATTTTCTGCTAATATTGAACTTAACACATAAGAGAATCGTAAAAAAACAATTTATCCCGAACGAAGACGAGTGTTACAATTGTACCCATTATGTGGTCAATTGTAACAAAAGTTTTATATGAAATAAAACACCAGTAAGGTAATTAGAAAAACTTAAACTATTATTTATTTGCAGTCTCATAGGTAAGGAAACAGTCTTAAATCAAATTAACAAGTTACTTCCTAAAATATTAAAACTATACATAATAGTATTCATAAAAAATAACAAAGCTTCTCTAGCTTAACAAAATAAACAAAAATGACTTCTTTGTTTGACAAATGATAATTTTAAATCTTACATTAAATTTAAGCTTATTATTAGCATTAAATCTCTATTAAAATTCGAAATATTTAACAATTTTTATTTGTATGGTGTTACAATTGTCCACCGTTACAAATATCCCCAGCCACGTGACTCATATTATTTGGCATATCCACGTAATTAAAGTAAAGGAATACGTCTTTGGTTCCTCGTTCCGTCTTTCTTACTCTGTTCCGTGGCATCTGAAAGAAAATATATCAATTCAAAAGAGTTTCATATATTTAGTAAAACTTGCAACCGACCGACGGCGAAGACGGAGATTAACAGTTAACAAATAGTATTCGACTACATGCAGTATAGATAGATACCTACCCACTATGCAGGCCCCAGCTGACTGACCATCACATAATTTATAAAACAATTACATATATTTATTGCCAACAGACACGGGGACAATTGTAACACGAGGACGATTGTAACGTTACAATTGTCCCCATTGGCGGTGGTACAACTGTCCTTTACTAACAATCTATGGAAAAATGTAAATATCTTATAATTTACTGGATATTAATGGACCAAAACTTGGCTTTGTCAAGTCTGATAACTCTATAGTTGACTTAATAAAAAACCTGGAGAGAATATAGTGATTTTAAGGGAATGTCACACCGATAATAAGAACGAATAACTTACTTTGGTTCTGCAGAAAACGAAAATCCGTCGTCGACACCTCCGTTTCGCAGCTCGCGCGCTGCCGACTAGTGAGCAGGTCGGGACTCGTTCGGCGCATAGTCTTGCTGACGCACACACATATAAATGGCTTTGTAGTAGAAATATCGCCAATGTTACAATTGTCCACTGTTACTACTGCCCCCAGTCTACCCTACCTACAACTTTTTCAAAGAATAAGCAAATTGTTTGGCTTTTATTGTTTAATAACTCTAAAGTTGATTGATTGATTCATTAATTGTTGGGTTAGGCGTAGAGCCCTAACGGATAAAGGTAGAGACACATTTTTTTATGAATAACTCACCCCCCTAAGAGAATGAAATAGGGAATGAAAGTTTGTATGGGAATTTATGTAAATTGAAATGTGTGATAGAGCCCTACCGGCTGAAGGTAGAGACACCATTTTTGGAGGGTTGATACCTTTCATGGTGTAGGTGAGCACTAAGAAAGGGTATTGGAAAATTCCCGTTATACAGGATGCTACAGGATGTTCCAGTTTGAATATGATTTTTTGTAGGTATATTGGTAATCCGTGACCTTCAAAATAAGTGCACAACTATTCCTAATCACACAAACGAAGTCCCAGGCAAAAGCTAGTATTGTATAAAGATACAACAGTTGGTATCATTCTATATTTAAACCAATACCTATTTTATAAGTTGTTAACATCCTATTGTTTATTACATTATAACACCAGAGATAATAAACAGCGATTAAAGTCATAATCACTCTTGCATGCATTTGCATGCATTCAAGATTAAAACTAAACCACTTGTGTGATAAAAGAGAGAATTTTATTGGGCATGAATGACACTTAGTCACGGATAACAATATAATACCTATGTACTTAATTATGCTCTCATCCATTGCTCTAAAATTAGTCTTTGCTTCAAGGGGTTCGATTCTCAGTAAATATTCAGAACACCAGTGCCTATTGATCTTGTGTACTACACGTGTGCAGATTTTGCACAGATTTTGTGCAAGTGTACCTACTTACACAAAATCTGTTGTGTGAACACTGCAACTGCGCTTAAAAAAATGACATATTTTGCGCGTGTTTGCACAAAACACAACACACATGTGTTTGAAATATACAACGTGTTACATAAATAACCCTAATGCCGAATATGGTAGATAGGGACCATCAAACTGAACAACTTTTACTATGGTATCAACTTTGAAATCGCGAAAAAAAAGTCTGCTGTTTCATTCATTTTGATATTTTCGATTTTATTTTTGTACGCCGCCGAGCTACAGTGTCAGTGACCCGGTAGCTCGGCGGTCAGAGCATTGGACCGGATATTCAAAGGTCGCGGGTTCGATCCTGTCCGAGAACATGATCTGGTGCGAGTCGTATTTTTTCTGGTATAGTGTTTGGTATTGTTTAGGAATGGCATTGTAAATGCTAAAATCTCAAAATTTAAAAAATACTTTAGTGTTTTTCTTACAAATACCCTTAAGACAGCAATAAAACTATTATACCTACATTGGATTCTACTGAGCATCCCATTGTATAATAAACATTTCTTATTATTTGTTATGTAGTCTAACTTACCCGCAATATAATTCGCTATAGATCCACTCTGCTATGACCACATCAAATTGTTCCTTTGGATCCATCACCAGCCGACGCACGTTGGGGTTCCATAAAGTATGATTGGCTACGTTGTTAGAGCTGATGAAAGGTAGTAATGGATCTCCGAAACTAATTCCACCATTGAGATGTCTTTCTAAAGTAAAGATGTCTTCTACGAAAGAGAATACCATCACTAGACCTTGTCCAGATGACGCGATTTTATGCACGAGTTGGCATGCGTATCTATAAATTTTTCGCTTAGGATTCTGTCAGTAACACGTATATGCAATATTAACAGCAGTGTAACCAAAATCACGGAATCACGTTATCTGGATAAGATCTCAGCGAGTCATCAACATTAGCTGTGACACAAACGTTATGGGCCCTCCACATACACCAGGCCCCGGACTGCAGCCTCCTCAGGAGTCGGGACTGTAAGTAGAGGCCGATCTCCCCCTACACACGCTGAGATTTGGCTGGAAGGCCGCGGGAGGCCGTGCCTCTCCGTACGATCCTGCAGGCTGGCCTGTGCCTGTGGAGGGCCCATTAAACAGCTGCATTGTGCAAACTCACGATCTATACCCGATTGTAATACACACATTTAGGCCCCGAATCGTGAATGACAACTTCAGACTGCACATTATGTGCTTGTGCATGGTGTCTTAATTTTTAATACGTTTTTATTACGATGCTTTCTTGTTTATTTGTTTCTTTATTTCTTTGTTTGTCCTAATTTTTTTGCACAAAGTTAAATATATTTTCAAAAATCTAAATTAAATATAATTATCATGATTCAAATATTTTTATTGTTAGTAGCTACTTTAACAGAACCATTTATTTTAATTTTTAGAGCATAGATAAAAATCACTTGCAATATTGCACCTAATTATTATCTAATCCAGTACCTAGGTATAATCTAATCGTTTTACTGTTGACAGCCATGTCATAATGATTATGAAGTAAGTACCTAATTTTAATTTTATGTGTGGATGCACTTTTAAATAGTATGTAAAGCAAATTCAAATAATGTATTTTTTTTTAATTTAGCCATTCTTTTTTTAACGTAAAGAAAGATTTATGTCTTTATTTTTATTAAAAACAACTGAAAGATATTAATAACTTCATGATTGTAATCATGCCGACTGCAAGGTGACGACGGCTCCTGCGTTGGAAGGATTTGCCATGCTGGGCAGGAGCGTTGTGGATCGCTGTGTTGGACAGATTTTATAGGGAAACACTGTTGTCTACGGAGGAGGTACACTCGTGCTTTCATTTCCTTCAGTCTTTCCTTACAACAACGACAACTCTATGATGTTACTTACCCAATGAAAATTGCATATTAGGTGATACATCTATTTGACGCAACCGTTCAGATGCGTTTTTCATAATGTATGGAGTAATGTATGTGACCTGAAAACACCGTACGCTATGATTACTATTTTTAAGAATAATTATAATTAATACTATTTCTCTAAAGTCGAGGAGATAATTATATGGAAAAAATGTAAACAAAGAACTGTCAATGTCACAAGATGATTACATGGGTTAGAAACTTTTTGTAAATATATTTTTTTTAAACAACCAAAAGTTGAGGAGCTCGGTGGCGCTGTGGTATAGCGCCTGGCCTAGCGATTGCGTAGGTTAAGCAACTTTTGCAAGGGTCGGTCATGGGATGGGTGACCAGAAATTTATTATCTCGAGCTCCTTCTTGCTTCGGAAGCCATGTTAAGCCGTTGGCGTCGGCTGCGTTTGCAGTCGATAAGTCCGCAATGGGTCCGCGAGGTGGAATATGGCTCAGACTCCTTATCCACCCATAATAAGGCCTGTTCCCTAGCAGTGGTGACAAAAATTCGCTGATGCGCTTTGCGTTTTTTAGTCATTTAGTAGATGTAAAATCTTTACAGCACTTCTTATACTTATACGAACATTAGTAGATGGAAAAAGTCGGTGTGAAAAACTTAACTAAGTTAACTGAAAGGAGTAAAAGAGGAATTATAAAATACTTACATCATGACCAGCTCTTAAAAGGTTCCTCACAAATCCTTCTCCCAAAATTGCATGACTTTTACCGGGAAACGGGAAAACTAAAAGAATCTTATGCGCACATGAAAAACTTAGAATAAATATAATGAAACAAATACACTTAAACATTGTGCGCGATTGAATAATTGACACTCAACTGAACAATCTGACTGAACATCTTTATGTATGGCACGAATGCACGTTTGTGTAATAATCATACATAGATACCTACTTAATATTTATATGGATGAAATAATCTTTATTGTTGTATTTGCTTAATAGCAAGTTACAATGTTGTCATTTATTTACCTACTACAAATTATTGTTTCGTGACACCAACACGACAAATTATTCTAAGCGACTCGGCAAATTGTCTGAAGATTTCACAAATTTCGCGTTGAGAATCGGCAGTGACCAATCCAAAGTTTTCGTTCAATGAGCGATTTCGGTCTTTGAGCCTAACATTCAAGTCCTGGCTGACTGACTGACGCACCTCAGACTATACATGTTGACCTTGAGACTGCCTTTATGCCCTACGTAATAAGAGCTGTTTTCACAGTGTAACTATATAACCTGACGTGCTGTGTGTACAACAAAATAAACGCACAGCCTAAACCACTGGATCTAGAGACTTGAAATTTTGTACATAGATACTTTAATATCACTAAAAAAACAGTGTTTACAATGGTGCATAACTTGCCCGTATCAAATTATTTAGTAAAGAGTATCTAAAAACTTTTGGCATGCCCCTCGTATTGACGTGTCACAGCGTTTTTGATAATTCCACCCCTTAAGGGGTGAAAAGTGGGACGACGTTGTGTATAAAATCAATGAATTTTTTATTTAGGCGTATGGTTGGAAACTAAAACACATTCGAGTAAATTCGAGGAAATCTATGTCCCTAATCGATTTTTAAGATAGCTTGTTCATTGCCCTGTTGCGTTTTTGAATAAAATTAAATAAAACGAAAGTTTGTGCTTTTGAAAAGAAAATTCACTATTGACAAAACAAAAACAAAAGAAAAAATATGATCTAAAAAACAAACCATGGACAAATAAAAATCCTTCATGGTACAACACGGTATAACATTAAACATAGCTTCTTCAACTGCTATTACTGAAGGTTGGCCGTCAGCTTAGTGAACTTATCTCTGTCCTGCGCCAAGCGAAATAGTTTTAGTATACTTTTTCCATAGGGGGAAAAAAGTATTCCATGTTTTTTAACCAACTTCAAAAAAAAGAGGAGGTTATCAAGTCGACGGTATTTTTTTTATTTTTATGTATGTTTTAACATAACTTCACCAGTTGTTAACTGATTTCAATTATTCTTTTCATAATTACTATTCAAGTACCTACGCATATCTGATATTAAATTAAAAAACGTCTTTTGAAGTCGGGAGGGGCTAAAAGATATTTTCCTTTTTAAATTTATATAAACATTTATCGTGGTTTCTCTTTCTCAATTTGATTTTTGAATTCTTAAAGCCCCACCCGACTTCATTAGACGTTTTTTAATTTAATATCAGATATGCGTAGGTACTTGAATAGTAATTATGCAGATTTGAATATTATTTCTTGCTTTTTAGAGCTGTTGCTTTTTATTAAAGCTGTTTTTTTATAGTAATTTTTTTAAGGTTTTTTGAAGGAGGTTTTTCTTTTTAATTTTTAAAAGCTTTTTTATTTTTAACTTTTTTGTGGTAGGTATGTATAAGTAAATGTAAGCAGTGATATAAATATATTTTATTCATATTTCACACTTTTCAATGGTACTCGTATAATACTTCGAGTAACTCAATTTCCACTTTTGCGCTGTTAATTTTAGCAAGGGTCAGTCATGGGGTGGGTGACCAAAGTGTATTATCTCGAGCTCCTCCGTGCTTCAGAAGACACGTTAAGCCGTTAGTCCCAGCTACATTTACACTCATTAACACCCACCAATCCGCATTGGGCCCGCGTGGTGGGTTATGGTCCATCCTATTCATCAGCCCATAAGTAAGGCTTGTATCCCAGCCCCAGCAGTGACAATAAAAATGGCTGATGCGAAACCTTTCAATACCGTAGTGTAATTACTAATACACTATCCTACTTGATTTTGAAGAGTTCTCTTGTGTATCTTCGAAGTCCAAGGTCCAATGTGAAGGAAATTTAAATGAAAACACCCTTAAAGTATCCCCTTTCTAACAAAACAAAAATCATCTAAATCGGTTTATAAACAAAGAAGTTATGGCTGAAGATCCGTTAAAACTCGTTCAAAAGTTACCTAAAAAATTACAGTATTTTCAGGATTACTCGAAAACTACTGAACCGATTTAAAATTAAAAAAAATGGGACCAACTGGGGAACAAACCTGATAAAGTAACGTTTGAATCATGTCAATCGGTTCAGCCGTTCTTGAGTAATCGGTGGACATACATAAAAAAAAAAAAAAAATTAAATAAACAGACGAACATAGAACCTCCTCCTTTTTTTGAAGTCGGTTAAAAAAGGAGGAGGTTATCAAGTCGACGGTATTTTTTTTTTATTTTTATGTATGTTTTAACATAACTTCACCAGTTGTTAACCGATTTCAATTATTCTTTTTTTATTTGAAAGAACACAGTTCGTGTGTGGTCCCATAAAAAAGTTACAGTGATCTGGCTAGTAGTTTTTTCATAACCCTGAAAAATAACAATTATTTGGCTTACCATCGCATGAGTTTTTGCGAATTTTCAGGTATAACTTCTTTGTTTATGAACCGATTTCGATGATTCTTTTTTTGTTTGAAAGGGTATACCTCAAGAGTGGTCACATTTTAATTTCATTGGTATTGGACCTTGGATTTCGAAGATACACAAGGGAACTCCTCAAAGTCAAATAGGATATGTGTAGCGATTGAGATATTGGTAGGTTTATGACAATCCAAAACAAACCGAGCTATGCTCTGCGACGTTTAGGACTAGACTTGGACTACGAAGTACGAAGGCACAACGGAACTCCTTAAAAACAAACAGCGTGAATTTGGAAATTGAGTTATGGGCGTTGTACCATAGAAAATATTATATGAAGTTAAAAAATATTTACACGCGTACATACCTACCACTAAAAAGTTGAAAATAAAAAAGCTTTTTTAAAAAAAAGAAAAACCTCCTTCAAAAAACCCGAAAACAAAAACAAAAACAGCATTAAAATAAAATACCTTTAAAAAGCAAGAAATAATATTCAAATTATTAGTTACGCATATCCTATTATATCATATTAATATAACACGTCTAATGAAGTCGGGTGGGGCTCTTAGAATTAGAAATAAAAAGAAAAGCAGTTGTCCTCCCGCTCCACCCGACTTTAATAGACGTGTTATATTAATATGATATAATAGGATATGCGTAACTAATAATTTGAATATTATTTCTTGCTTTTTAAAGGTATTTTATTTTAATGCTGTTTTTGTTTTTGTTTTCGGGTTTTTTGAAGGAGGTTTTTAATTTAATCAAAATCCGATCAACTGTTTTTACATGATTAGGCGGTTCCCCACCAAACGAGCAGCCTCGTGCGAGGCTTACCGAACGCGGCAAACCTTCTGCCTCACGAGGCAGCGCGCTTGGTGGGGAGTGGGAATAAGTTCAGACAAACATTTGAAACAACAATAATTTGATAAATATTTACTTAGAACAATTTTTATTTATCTTGTTTCTAAGTAGTTATTTTGATATTCCTTAATTGATCTACCAGTGCTAAAATGTCTGGAGCATAGCATAGCCTTTTGTTTCTTTGCTTCTTTTTCGTGAACAGTGTCTTGATGAGTTTCTTGCGAACTATGAAGATGGTCAAGATAAATGCCGCGAGGTTGAGTTAGGAAAGACATGCCTATGTATGGCGGATGAGGTCCCTACAAAATAAAGTTTTCTTAAAAACAGTCATTCTTAGTTCTTCTTTTGCTTCTTTTCTGTGGTCTGCTTCTTCCTGAATATCCACTTGAAAACTATTTTCAGGATATAGTAGAAAGCTATGATGAGCGCGGCGAGATCAAGGTAGTACTTCTGGTATGCGGGTACGTGCAGCGCGGGCGAGCGCAGGTGCGGCGCGCCGCGCGTGCGCGCCACGTGCTCCACCCAGTGCACCAGCTCCGCGCCAGGAGGGACCGGCCGGTGGTGGTAGACGAATGAAACCTCTTTTACTGACTTACGGTATCTGGAATTAACACGACATCATATTAAACATAGATATAATAGTCATCTCTCTTGAAATTTTTAGATGATTCTCATAGCAATGAAAATGGGATTCTTGCGGCGCTGTTCTAAATCAGCGTCATATCATTTGATGGGATAGAAAATTAAACAGTGTGGGTTTTCAATTATTTAATCAGCCGTCGAATTTAATTACTATGATGAAGGCAAAAAATGGCGCTTGTAATTCAATTAAAATCTCATTCAAAGTCACTACACCTACCGCTGGTTCTCTAAATTTACCGAACTAAAGAGTTTAGTATAGGTATAATATAACCGCAGGGAGACATAATTTTAATTTTGGCACAAAATATACAGTGTCTCTGGTCTTGTACTAGTGATAATTTAAAGGCGTGAAATACATTCAATTTTATCAACTAAAACACCCACATGTCCATCTATCCCCTCTCCTGTTGGAATGGCCGCCATTTTAGTTTTGACTTTTTATGATAGATGACCCTGTCGAAAGACATTAATTTCTCCGAATTTAAAAGTCCTACAGTTATAATAAAAATACTATTCAAAAGCTAATAATACCACCCTCCGATCTTATGGTTATTCTTAGATGCTCTAAAGTTTACATACACATCACAGAACATTATACAATAACGTGGCTCTATCGGCTAAAGAGCTTATTAAACCTTCCTGAATTAAGGATCCGATATTCAGTCGCTCCTAAATTCAGAACAGTTTAATTGCATTCGGGAAGGTAGGATCGGATTAAGCATCCTTAATTCAGGATGAAATGTCTCCGCAATAACGGATGCTAAATTAAGGAGAGTGTAATCGCATTTAGGACGCTCCGCCACAGTAGTCATTTAAATAAATAGCGACTTTTACTCCTCCGGCACAATAAAGCGCAATTCAGATCGGACACCGCTACAGTTCATACGACGTCTCTTCTCTCTCTTTCTGACGACGCGCGACGCTAGGGTTTGTTTAAGAATTTAGCAAGTACCTTCTGTTTTTTTTGCAGTCGTTATCACCGGAATTTGTTTCTAATTACCATTAAGTAATTTTTTACATTTGTCTTTACCTGGAATCATGAACCATGTCTTCAATCGCATTTTTAAGATTCGTAACAAAGTCCCAATCTAGGCTGACTTTCTTCGCAAAGCCTTTCTTCACCACTCTGTCTACATTATGAAATTGATCAGCAAACATTGGAACACCTATCACAGGTACTCCAAAATGCACAGTCTCCGTCAGGGAAAGTAGACCTCCGTGTGTGATAAACAGGACACATTTAGAGTGGGCTGAAATTAAAAATATTGTTTGTTCTTCATACTTTAGAGAATTCTCAGGTCCCTACAGCAGCGTAGCAATTACTTTATAGTAGTTAGAAGTAGTCTGTTACGTGTTTTGTTTAGTTCAAGCCCGTAAATAAAAATGAGGAGTGGTTCGAATAAGGGAAATACTCTATCATATTGCACTAGAGGCCATGTAGAGCTAGCGCTGTGTTTGCTATTTCGGCGGTCAAAAGCAAGTTTCGCTAGAATCGGTACTGGATGAGTACCTAATCATTTTTCAAATTTGCCATATATCGATCTCCTCCGTGCTTTCGAAGGCACTTTAATTTAAGCCTGCTTTAAGCTGTTGGTAGTAAGCATCTATAAGACTAAAATAGCCCTTATCTTATCAATATCTTGTTCAGAAATAGCTGAGAAGTCTCACAGTTTAATACACCTACCCAATATGCTGTGCTGGGGCGCCCATTGCACAATATGGACGTTTCTCGGCAAGTCTGGCAATTCTTCTTCAAACTTCCATAGCACAGTCTGCTTCAGTCCTCCAAACATGATAAGAAGGTCTTTCTTCAGCTTTGTTGGCAACGTCTGGCTCTGCAGCATCGACCCCATGCTGAAGTAGATCACACCATGTTGCGCGTTGTCCATTATCTTCTGTATGTTCTGTAAAATTTGTTTCTCTTTATATGCGTGTGTGTTTGTGTGTGTACGTTTGTTACCCCTTCACGCCTAAATGGCTGGACAGATCTAGATGATATTTGGTAGGTAGAAAGATTAGGACCTGTAGGCCTATTACATAAAAAGAATCGCGGTAATCGAACGCAATTCTTCGTTCAATTTACTTGATATTGAACCTTATAGTGAGTGACTAACATCGTCCGCTTATCGCGTTTGTTTTTATGTAATAAGCCTGCTGGATTAACACTACTACATTTTAACCTGGTCAAAGGTTCCCTAGGCTCCACGCGGACGAAGTCGTGGGCGGCCGCTAGTGATTTATAAGTGCAACAGCATAGCATTCCCACATGTTTTGTAAGAATAAGAAAAATAAGATCGGGATAACTAGGTAAGTAGGTACAGTGGCGAAGGATCCATACAAGGCGATTCCCATCGGCTTAACTTTTAGAAATCCTACCCCACCGTTCCACTATGCAGATCATTACATTTTGTAGAACAGCTTACCTTCGCCATAATTTCACCCCTCGCCACTGGTAGGTACCATCATACCACACTATATTTGTACTACCTATTATGTTATGTACATATTCTGCGACTATATTTTTGTTTTTTCCAAATCTATATTTCTATGAGGCAAATTATATTTAGCACACATTTGAATTCAGACAAGTGATTATTATGCGTGTATTCAATAACATGATCAATCCCCAATACAATTAACGTACCATAACGTAATTTTTAGAGTTACTATTGAGTGGAATCTCTCCACAGACAGTACTTTTCAAAGCTCACCTCAGGTAGTGGTTCAATTTGCAATGGGATGTGGTATCCGAGAATAGTTTTGTAATTCTGCGGTAATTTGATTGGTTGTCCGAGCGACACGTGCGAGTTCCCCAGCATCAAGGAGCCGTTGAACATGATCTCCTCCAGTGGCGCTAACTTCTGACCCCTTTTAGCTGCCGATGGGCCGAATCCTGCATTGTATATGCTCGAGTCTTTTGCGCTTGTTGACCTGGAATTTAGTATAATAGTAATTTGGTAACTTCTGAATATTATTATTTATCACGATTAAAGTGTGAGTTTAGTGTTTGTTACTTTATCGTTATTGGTATTATTCATTCGGCACCCGTTTAAGGCGCTCCACCTTTTCGAAGTTTTCAGTATCTCAAAAACTTAACAAATTCCAAATAAAGGTATACATTGGTTACCCTTTTGAATATCGTATGGTGTAGTGGGTGTACTAATTAAATTAACTATTTATTCGACATCCGAAATGTAAAGGTTTGATTAAAATTCATATCTCAAATATGTACACACGACGGCACCTCAGACTATACATGTTGACCTTGAGACCGCCTTTATGCCCTACGTAAAAAGACTGTTTTCGTAGTTTAACTGTATAACCTGACGTGCTGTCGTGTTTACATACATCATCTCAAATTCTTATTTAGTTTTTAAGTGAATTAGGTACTTAATCGTTTAATAAGTTTAACTTAAGTACAATACTACGGCAAGCGACTTCACCAGCACTTACCAAATCATTATGATTCTGTCCATCATCATCATTAAACTATTAATTCTCTGCTGAAAGTTATAAGGTGGATTTTCAGAATCCATGTTGTCTGGTGTATAGGCTGGGTTTGGCATCTCGTCAATGAGCCGGAGCACCAAGTTGTGAGGGTCCATCGAGGAGGACCAAATCAGGGGTGAACCAAAAACTGAGGAGAAACTGATAAATAACTTTTATTATAGCGTGATACGCTAGTACTATTATTTACTCTGTGGTAGAATGTATGTATCCGAAGAAGAGGCGTCTTTCACCACTAAGAATTCCGTAAAATCGTTGTGGAAACCTATTTGCATATTGACAGCCTTCTTAAACAGACGAAACCGCGATTCACAATTGTACAGCGCCATCTAGTAGCCCCCTTCTTAAATAAATTTAAAATATTTTTTTATACTTTAGCTGGCTTTGGGTCGGCAAGGCACATCTTTGGTGCAAATATGGTGACTAACTTCAACGGTTAGCTGCTAGAGTTTTGTAACAGACGATGGACGGACGGACGGAGAGACGGACAGACGGACACATGAGAAAGCAATAGGGCCGTTTGGCCCCTTCGAAAACCGAACCCTAAAAAAAGAATATAACAGCCAATATAACTTTATGCGGACGAACCTATTTGTGGATGAGTAATTTAAACTAGGTACTCTTCTGTGTAAACTTTGTTGAAGAAAAACTTTTATTTTTATTTTTCCTTTCACATTCATTATTTTAATTTGCAAACTTATCATAAGTAACCGATTTCAATTCAACTAACATTGATAATCGCGTACTATCAAGTGTTAATTTATGATTGGTGACTTGCAATTTTATTACAATTAATTAATTAATTAGTATGTAGTCATATTCGTTATTTGCGTTATCTCTGAAGGTCAATATAGAAAAATAAATTATTCATTGCCTTGGTCTGACTATTTGTGAAGTATTGTTATCGTTTTCTGATGTCACAATACATCGTATCATAAAAATTTATCTACTTATTCGGCTTGAAAATGTTCAGTTTTTTTCAATTAAATAAATAACATAAAAACTATCATTGTTTGTTTGTTATGCCGATGGGCGATGCCGAATAGAGTTGCCCAACTATCGACATTTCAGATATCGATAGTTGATCTCGAAAATTAAATTAAACCGCTCTCGCTCATTGTGCCTTAGTTCTTTAGAATTAATAAGTTTTTATAAGTAATGTTATTATGAGATTTTTACGCACGTTTCTGCAAAAAAGAAGTGAAATTCCACCAAAAATATCCTGTAAAAAAGTAGCCCAGTCTCAATGAAGCTGCTTATTTCTCTATAAAAAGTGATGAAATCTCTAAGTAGCGCCAAGCCAAGTCTAAGGTTCCTTAGGGCAATTCTTTATTACTATAGTCAGATTTTATGTGACTAGGCCGTTGATCATTCTTTAAGCATTATAGGTGTGGATACAAGTTAACGGCCAAGTCAAATATAATCTGACTATAGTAATAAAGAATTGCCCTAAGGAACATTTTACTTGGCTTGGCGCTACTTAGAGATTTTATCACTTTTTATAGAGAAATAAGCAGTTTCATTGAGACTCGGCTACTTTTTTACAGGATGTTTTTGGTGGGATTATTATTTAAAGATATATCTACGTATCTAGGCAAAATATTTGCTTATTTACCCGGAATAAATTTCCGTGTACAGCCATTCTACTATAACGGCGTCGAATTTCTCCGCTGGATCATCCATGATTTTCTTCACATTTGGGTTCGTGATGGTTGCGTTGGCAATGTTAACCATTATCTCTTTAATGGCAGACATATTCGACAAGTCTATTTCTTTTTTCATCATTTTCCCAAGGTCTAGAAAAGCATCTGAAATGCCAGGGGCCTATTAGATAGTAAGTAAGCAAGTTGGAAAAAATGTGTTTTTATCTAGAACTTTACGTCCTAAAAATACACCTAAGTAGGAATGCAATTATATGATATTTATTCGTTTTTGATAGGAGGTTTCTAATTTACAGCAATATAAGAACGGGTACAAAAGTCGTAAAAAAATAAATAATCTCATGTGTTTTTCTTACTCATAGGCGACAATTTGTAGTTGGCTGAGACATCTATTTGGCGAAGATTCGGCGATGGTTTAAGTCGAGGGAGAGGTGTGATGTAAGTTACCTAGAGCAATGTTATTTTTCTATTAGAACAAATCTAATTCTTAAATTTTAGATTTTTCGCATTCACAATGCTATTTTTATATTAAGATAAATAATATTGGAAAAAATACTAGAAAAAGTCGACTCACCCGTAACAACCCATACGGGACTCGAACCCGCACCCTTGGGATTCCGGCTCAATGCACTGACCAATTGGTACCACTCGGTAGCATAATTAAATCTAAAATTTAATAATTATAATTATTAAAAGATCTTTATCGATTGTTAAAACATCTGGAAAGATGTTTCTTTCGAATGTAGGGGCATTTCCTTACATTGATGAAATTGCGCTGGCTTGCAGCGAATAAGTAAAAAATACTAGAAAAATTTCGCCGCTCCCACTGGCGACTCGGTAGCATAATTAGTTAGTGCATTGGGCCGGAATCCCAAAGGTGCGGGTTCGAGTCCCGTCTGAGGTGCTACCGGTGAGTCGATTTATTCTAGTATTTTTTTCAATATTATTTATCTTAAATCTAATTCTTCCACTAATTCTCTTTTTCCTAAGGCGAGAATCGAACGCGCCTTTCGCTATCCCTGCGACTAGGACTGCAAAGCCGCTAAGCTATCGAGACCGGGGTCCGGCACCGGGTGACATTATTAACTAAGTTTAATGATTTATTACATAATGATAATGATTATTTATAAAAACGTACCTCATGGCCAGCTCCCAGCAGATGCTTCACGTACCCTTCTCCCAATATGGCATGGCTACCACCAGGTATGGGGAACACCACCAGTATTTTGAACGCACAACACAACTGCAAAGTTGCTAATAGAAGCAACGGCTTCAACATATCTTTTACGTTATAAGATATTTTTAATTTAAGATGTTTTCTCGTGTGAAGATAAAATGTTTGTGTATAAGATGTGTGCTATGCTAACCGAACTTGTGAGTTGTGAGAACCGGAAATACACAGACTCACTAATTTGTGACGTACAACGTGTAGGCACGGGTATTGTGAATGTAGCAGTGTCATCGCATAATCAGTGGTTCTACTAGATAACCTCTAGATTCGGATAGATAGATAATGTTTACAGTTATTCTTATATCCCTCGGGAACAGCCCATATTAACATTCAAAATGTTTATCGGATCGTTTTCGTGAGGAAGTGTAATTCGGCTATATTTCCGAAAGTTATAAATATACCCCTATACCCTAGTTTATGGGCCATAAACTTATTTGTCAGACTGAACCTAACTTACACGTTAGGTAATTGTGCGATTTATGTTTTTGATACTGTAATAAATAAGCTATTTTCAAATGAAGAATTAAATTGTAGTTATTCATTCATTGCAAAAAAATATCACTGACTTCTTGTTGATTGTACATTATGAGAGCCTACTCCAAAGACCGAACCACGGTAATCGGACGACGACGATTGACGACTACATATCGCAAGCCAATGTCAAAAAACTGTTGTAATTTTGTAGGTTCAAAATTAACAAAGACATGTAATTTTATATTTAGGTACCTAGGTACCTAATTGCTTTTTAGGGTTCCGTACCAAAATGGTAAAAAGGAACCCTTAAAGTGCGACTCAGTCTGTCACAGCTGGATATCTCGAGAACTACTAATGATATTAACTTGTTTTAGATGACGTTTGCCCAACTAATTTGCAAATAAGAGAGAAATAAAAATATTTGTATTTTTTTTGCAACAGGGACTGAAAGGGGGTCTTAAAAATTCGAAGTGAGACTACTAGGCATATGAGGTATCATATGAAAGAGCGCTGCTTGCACATTCTCAAATTTTTATTTTTATTTTATTAGGCCGCATACTTTTTGACTTTTGATGAAAAATGTAAAAAAATACCGTTCCCCTTATCTCCGAAGTTTGCATAGAGAAAATGTGAAATTATTTTGTGTGATAGAAGTTTATGTAAAGATTATAGGAAAAATATAACGCGACGTCCCTAAATAGTAAACATTTTCAGAATGATGGTACGGAACCCTCGGTGCGCAAGTCCGACTCGCTCTTGACCGTTTTTTTATTATTTATTTTTAAACTAGCGACCGCCCGTGACTTTGTTACGTATCCTAGTGAACCTTTGACCAGGATTAAAAGTAACCTATATGGTAATCCAGGTCCTAATCTGTCTTAGTATTATATTATCTGTGGTATAAATTTCATCCAAATCCGTCCAGCTGTTTAGGCGTGAAGAGGTAACAAACACACACACACACATAACCACTTTCGCATTTGCAATATTATAAGTAATAGGATTAGCGTTGGCGTTTGAATAGGAAGACATGAATAAATAAAGAATTATTTGACAACATCACATACATTGCTCCGATTCCAAAGTAAGTAGCTAAAGTACCTGTGTTATGGAAATCAGAGACAACGGTGGTATCACAAACACCCAGACTTGAGCCAATATAGAAAAGTTCGTTTTCTAAATTGACATAACCGAGGATCGAACCCGGGACAGATATGACATCACCTTGAAAATCGGTGTACAAAGCCACTCGACCACGGAGTTCGTCGAATGAAATGAATAAGTCCTAAATTAATGCGTCCCCCTGACTGGCGCAGTCAGCGTACCTACAGGGGGACGCTTTAGTAAAACGATTTAAATCTCTGATTCGAACGACAAACACGAACACGTCTCACTATCGTGTATTTATTTTCGTAGTAGATTCCCTGGTTCTGTAATTTCAATTTAAATGTTGCCAAGGTCTAGCCTCGTCCGTAGTACAGAGTGTCAGCCACTGTTGACAGGTCTGAGGTCCCGCCAGGGTTAACACATTTAATAGTGATTTTGGTACTTTGGCTTTTTCTACTCGCTAGCTACGAGTATAATGTAGTGTTTGTTTTAGTAGGTTGTGGTTCTGATAACTAGAGGCATAAGATTGTCGTTACGTTAGTGCCAATTCAGTATCCTTCATCAAGTAATTGAGTATTTTTGTAACAATTTTTTCTTCGGTGTTATGATAGTGAAACTAAACCTGTTTAGTGAATTAATCGCATCTATTTTCAATGGTGAAATCGGGTCAGTGGTTAAGAATTCCGGGCGAAGTCACTGAATTAATATTTGTACATTTTATCTCAATAGGCGAAGTGGGTTTACAGTTTTTAGCCTTAGTGAAATGCTTCCCCGTGTTAAAGTAAAAAACAAACAACTAAAAAAGTCTATATAATTATCGAACCTGCTTACAAAATTACACGAAAATAGGTTGAGAAATGCGACCAGTAGAGGAGAATAAACGGACACCGGAAGGACATACAAAAGCATTTTTGCCCAAGCCACAGAATTATTAGTATAGTACTGACGCCCAAGCTGAAAAAAGAGTTATATCTCAATTTTAATTTATTTATTATTCATAGAAACCTATTGTTCCTAAATAATTTTCTTATTTTACTTTTCCTTGTTCAGTAATTGATTTCCGTTGACGTACCCCACGTATGCAATATGTCAACATTAGGAGAGCAACACGGAATAAAACGATAAAATTATTTTTTACTCTTTAATTTCTGCACGCAGCTTTCTTTTCGCTCTATCATTTGATTATTAATGATTGATTGTTTACACTCAGAAACATATTTTTAATGTCTAGTTTATACTTCAAAAAACACATTATAAAAGTTTTCTGGTAAACAGTCGTTCTTAGTTCTTTTTCTTCTTATTTTCCGTGGTCTTCTTCTTCCTGCATATCCTCTTGAAAACTATTTTCAGGATGTAATAGAAAGCTATGATGAGCGCGACCAGGTCGAGGTAGTATTTCTGGTACGCGGGCACGTGCAGCGCGGGCGAGCGCAGGTGCGGCGCGCCGCGCGTGCGCACCACATGCTCCACCCAGTGCACCAGCTCCGCGCCAGGAGGGACCGGCCGGTGGTGGTACACGAACGACAATTCCTTGGCCTTAGCGGCATACCTGCAATAACACAGTCCATGATTCGTCAAAAAAATGTGTGAAAGAAGCAAAACAATGAGTCTGCCAGAGCAATCATAGTAATGGGCATCCCTAAGGGATCAATGTTAGGCCCATATTGTCTTAATAAAAAAAAAGGTTTAATACGGTATAAGTAATGACTAAACAGGTATTAAAGGAAGATTGCAGGTATTCTAATGACGCAAACCATGCCCCTTTTAAAGGCAGTGCATTGGTTCACAATCACAACAGTTTTTTAGCTAATGTGAAAAAGATAATATTATCCACCTATGTATTTATTATTATCCATATATTATTATTTCAAGTTTATTATGATACCAAGAAAAAGTTTGTAATTATGTTTTTACGTTTACCTTGGATTGTGGAGCATTTCCTCAAGAGCCACTCTTAAATCATTAGTCATATCGAGGGCAAGGTCGACTTTCAGGGCCATGCCCAAATTAATGGCCATGCCGATATTAGTGAACTGGTCTCCGAAAACAGGGATACCAATGATTGGCTTCCCGAAGTGGACAGCTTCGGTGGTAGATAGCCCTCCGCCATGAGTTATGAAGAGAATGCAGTTGGGATGAGCTGAAATTGATGATAGATTAGAGCTTTTAACATATACTTACTTAAATCATGTAAAACAAAGCATTTCAAAATGAAAATTCAAAATTCCAAACTCATTAATTCAGTCTAGGCTGTTACAAGCACTTGTGAATGTCAAAGAAGCTACACCAACCGGCAAGAAACTCGTCAAGGGCTGCTTTTTTCTCCCTGTATATTTCATACAGAGTCGTCAAAATTTGAAAAATGAGGTCAGCATTTAAAGTGTCGTCATTTTCAGTGAAAAGAGTCAGACCATGCGAACCAGAGAATATCGACGAGTTGTATAGGTTTATTTTACGCGGCAAATTCCAAAACTAACTAGCAAGTTTCGTTCGACAGCACAAAAACTGTTATGTTTAAACAAACTCTGATAAGAGCTAAAAATTCCGGTGGTACAGAGGGGATATTAGCGTAAGTTATAAACATTTTATTGTAATCAATGTGCAAAAATCTTACCAAGTATACTTTGCTGAGGCGCCCACTGCACAATGTGCACGTTGCTGGGCAGGTTTGGGAGTGTTTCTTCAAACTTCCACAATACCGTCTGTTTTAGGGTACTAAATACTTTCAAAAGGTCCCTTTTCATTTCTTTGGGCATGTATTTGCTCTTCAAATTTGAACCCATACTAAAGTATATCAACCCGTTCTTAGCATTATCTAACAGTCTTTTTAGATCCTGAAATGATAAACAAAAAGTATTGCCACATAATTAAGGACGCAAGTCGATTTTTATACAAACGAGGTAAGCTTGAAGCCTTGGTTCTCCGCCAAGGATTGATCGAACTGATAATGGCTATGCCAGGGAGTGAATGAAGAAGATCTAGATGGCTATACACACCCAACTGATCTACTGTACAGGGTAGGGTTATAAATCTTACGGGAGAAATTATTTTTTACTTTTTAGTCCGTTTTAAAAACGTGTTTTCTTATCAAAATATTTGTTTTTTTTTTCAGAACTTTTTTATTGAATCCGCTTCAATTCCCTATAAAATTAGGCCATCGCTTCGGTCTGTCAGTTTATAGAGACAATTTCACTAATTAGAAAAATAAACTTTAAACAAAGTTATACCTCTGGCAGGGGCTTCACTTCAGGATCGATGTGGTATCCTCTAACTGGCTTATAGTTCTGCGGCAGCCTCGTCGGCAGACCCAGTGATACGTGAGAGTTGCCCAACACCAACGACGCGTTGTACTTAAGTTCTGAGAATGGGGGAACTGGCCTCCCCTTTTTTGTTATTACTTGTCCAATATATTTTTCATATACTTGGTTTTCAGCTGAGTCAAACATACTGGAAACAGCAAAATAGATTATAATATTAATTCCGCTAAACATAAATATCTTTACTCTTAATATGTTTGCAGGAGTATAGCTACAGTCATGTGAAGCTTTTTATTCAGGAATCTTTTGAATTTACAACTCATCTTAGAAAAAATTCAGGGAACATAATACAAGGTGTTACAAAAATACCCCTAATGCCGAATATGGTAAATAGAGACCATCAAACTGAACAACTTTTACTATGGGACCAACTCTGAAATCGCGAAAAAAATATCAGCTGTTTCATACAAAAATTAAAATTGAAAATATCAAAATGTATGAAACAGCTGTTTTTTTTGCGATTTCAGAGTTGGCCCCATAGTAAAAGTTGTTCAGTTTGATGGTCCCTATATACCATATTCGGCATTAGGGGTATTTTTGTAACACCTTGTATAATACCTACCAAATCTTATTCTTTCCAATAGTTATTTGTCGTGATAATAAGTTAATAAGCAAAAGCAGACGCCTATCGTAGCATGATAATTAACTTACAATATTTTTAAAGCATTAGATATTATTTGGAATCCCAGCTCTTCCAAGCGCTGTAAAAAACTGAATGGTGGTAGCGAGGCGGATATGATGGTCGGGTTGTAGGACGGGTTCAAGCTTTCGTCTATCAAGCTTAGGATGTTGGAGTGGGGCTCTATGCTAGATAGCCAGATGTAAGGGCAGTCGTACACAGCTGCGAACCTGGAAAATATTAAGAATTTACGCACATGTCAATCATAAATATTTTGGTCCCTACAGAAAATACTCAGAATACTAACATATACGAAACGTTAAGCAAGACAAATAATAATAATATTTTTCCAGATATGGTTCCTAGTTCCTACAGAAAATACAATACCTACTTATAATTAAGATTAAATCTACTTAATTTATAAATCATTGAGCTGTTCCACATGTTTTGGGAAATTCACAAAATTCGATATCGCTTTATATATCACTCACTCACAATTCAAGTACAGTGTTGACAAAAACCATACTATTGAATTTGGGAGCCCCTGTTCAAACTAGAGATGGGAAAGTATTTCTGCCCGGGCGGGAAAATTGGAAAAGAACCCAGTTGCTTTGGGAATAAAGTTCGTTTGTCCTTACTTGTCCTATTTAGTCAACAGCTTTTGACAGTTGTCATACATCTTTAAATATAAATCATGATTTTAAAAATATGTTGTCGTATTATTTAATCAAATTGTCACTAATAATTAGTAATTTATTTCGTAATCTATGGTTATATTCCCGCTAGGGCGCTTATTGGTTATATATTCCCAATCTGCCAAAAATACCTGCAATTTCCCCATCACTACTTCGAACGTATTTGATCTCAAATCCAATCTAATCACTTAATGAACGCTCAATCAAATCAATATTAGTTGATTTGGTGTTGCTGGAGTCATAACTATTAATGTCATAGGTTGAAATCAGCAGTAAACATACCCTGCACTCAATTCGCTGAACATCCATTCGACCACCGCCACATCGAAGGTCTGCTTCGGATCATTAAACATAGCCTGGACATTTTTATGTGTAACTACTTCCACGTGTATATTAGTTGTCGTATTAAAAAAATGCCTTAAATCCGTCATGGATTGTTCCTTATATAATACTGCTGTTATATTCGTCTCTGTAAAAGATAACATGTTTAGGCGAATTTAGTTGCGATTGTCGTTTCTAGATAATCTCGACACTATACATCTATATATATAAAAGGGAAAATCACTCACTCACTCACTCACTCACTGATCACGAAATCTTAGAAACTACAAGTGCTAGGAGTCTCAAATTGTGCATGGGGGCTCCTTTTAGGGCGTCGGTGCTCACTAAGACGGGATTTTGCGAAATTCAACCCCTTCAGGGGTGAAACACGGTGGCAAAGTTTGTATGGGAGGACGCGATTCCTTGGCCCGATTGACTTGAAATTTGGCATAGACATTCTTTCACAAAATTAATTGAACACGTGTTTCGTATTTTTTTAATATTTATCACCTAACAGGGTTAAAAAGTGATATGAAGCTAATTTTGCTGTGATTGACTTCGACGTCGGAATTGAAACTTTTTTGTGCATTTGATTGATTAATTAAGAAAAATAAATTTCATTTGTCATCTCAACGTAGTATTACATTCTCTTTGGTCATTTCCCCTGAGAGTAGGTAGAATGCATTTCATTGAATAGTACCTATGGCGTTATGTTGGCAGTGCTGTCATTTTTTCCTTATTGCGTTGTAATAAGGTGCAACATTATTTCATCTAATTATCAGTTTAATTTTAAAAGAATACAATATTCGGTAAAGTCGCCTATGCTATGACAATTAATAAAGCACAGGGACAAAGTTTAAGGCTGGTGTAGATCTGTTTCTCCCATGGCCAGCTCTAATGTCGCCTGCTCGAGAGTCAGCTCGCCGAATAGACTTTTTATTTTGCAACCGGATAACATGACAAGAAATGTGGTAGGTATAGAACATGTTACAAAAATACTCCTAATGCCGAATATGGTATATAGGGACCATCAAACTGAACAACTTTTAACTATTGGGACCAACTCTCAAATCGCGAAAAAATAATCAGCAAAAATTCAAATCGAAAATATCAAAACGTACGAAACACATTTTGATATTTTCGATTTGAATTTTTGTATGAAACAGCTGATTTTTATTATAGATAAGTGTTGGATGATCGAGATTGAGAATCCTGTTAATGCACAACATATTTTTATTTAGAACTAGCTGCACCCGGCATGCGTATATTGCAATTCTCCGTTTTTTTAACCAGGGACTTTCTCGGTCGTAAGCAGAAGAACTCGCCAAAGTTTCATCATAATTGAATCAATGGTTTAGGAGTCCCGCCGTCTGTACACTTAGATCTTTTAAACTATGCATAAAAAACCGCATCAAAATCGGTCTATAAGTTTGGGAGCTAGGTTGCCTCAGACAGACAGACACACACAAGTCAAACTTATAACACCCCTTGCGTATGTTGTGTACGTCGTATATACATATAGTGGTGGCCACATAATTGAGGACACAAGTCGATTTTCATACAAACGAGGTAATTTTGAAGTCTTGGTTTTCCGCTAGGGATTGAACTAGCTGTGATCTGATGATGGCCATCCAGGGAGTGAATGGAGAAGATTCAGATAGTAATACACACCCAACTGATCTGGTCAGCATTCTAAGAGATGTAAGCATAAGAATTTACATTGCAAGTTTTCATACATTTCTATACTATATTCGCGGTTTTTTTTAAACATATCCTTACATCTCTTAAAATGCTGGTCAGATCACTTGGGTGTGTATAGAAATCTGGATCTCCTCCATTCACTCCCTGGATGGCCATCACCAGATCACCGCTCGGTCAATCCCTGGCGGAGAAGCAATGCTTAAAAGTTACTTCGTTTGTATGAAAATCGACTGGCGTCCTTAATTTTGTGGCCACTACTATACCTATATAGATATCCTGTAGTATAGTATAAAAACTTCACACTCACCACATTAGTAACTACATTGTACCCGTGCGAAGCCGGGGCGGGCCACTAGTACTACCATAAAGAGAATATAATTGTTTGAAACAAAGCATACAAAGCTTAAATATTTGGGTATTTATGGTCATTGCAATAGTAGCAGTTTTATTGATGTAAGTTTTATGTAAACATGCGCATGCAAACATTAGATGTCATTATAGGTACGTCTTTATAAGTGCAAAAGAGGTTCTTTTTTATAACAAGCTTTAATATAATTTCTCCTGTCCGGTGTTGACGACTTGAGTGGTGCAGTGGTGAACATGCCGGTCTACCACGCAAGAGGTCCCGGGTTCGACTCCCGACCGGGCAGAAATTTAAATGATGAATTTTAATTTCTGTGACGGGTCTGGGTGTTACTATGTATATTAAGTATATATTTAAAAAGTATGTAAGTAGTATATGCTGTCTAGCACCCATATTACAAGCTCTGTTTAGTTTGGGGCTAGATGGCGCTGTGTGAAATTGTCTAAGCATTTATTTATTTATTATTTATTTGTTTGTCTGTCTAATATTGTCCGTCCGTGGCTTAGCTCAGACGCCCTTAGTAAGCTGTAATTTGGCATGAATGGAAGGTTAGGGTACTTATCAACTTATAGACGATAATGAAACTCCTTAATCATCCCATATCTTTATTGTAAAAGGTAATAATAATATGGGACGTTATATTTCTGAAACTTCATAATCTTTGTGTATATATCGGTCACAAGTTTAGTCAAAATTTTAACAGCAAGAAAGAAAAAAAGGGTGCAACACGCTTTTGTTTTGAAAACTTGTGACCGCCATAACTACACGAAGATCATTCATGATGTTTCAAAGTTTAAAAATGTAACATATCATTGTTATACTTTTTAAATTTGAGATCACAATGCTGTTTTTATACAATACTAAATAATATACTAGAAAAAATTCAACTCGTCACCAGCCTCCCTAGCATGGCCGACGAATCACGATATACAACATGTTACAAAAATACCCCTAATGCCGAATATGGTATATAGTATAGGGACTATCAAACTGAACAACTTTTACTATGGGACCAACTCTGAAATCAGGAATAAAAATCAGCTGTTTAATACAAAAATTAAAATCGTAAATATCAAAATGTATGAAACAGCTGTTTTTTTTTTCGCGATTAGAGAGTTGGTTCAGTTCAAGTTGTTCAGTTTGATGGTCCCCATATACCATATTCGGCATTAGGGGTATATTTGTAACATGTTGTATATCGCGTGATATAGCGTTTTATCGACACTCAACTGTCAAAATCAACTATCTTTTGTCAGTTAAACGTGATAAATCGCTATATTATATTTTTAAGCGTTTCGGTGGTCATGCTAGGGGGCTTGACAATTCAAGCCCCCCTGACAACAACCCTGACCCCTGAGACAATTCTCAGGTGGGAATCGAACCCGCGAACTGTAAATCCAGTCTTGCTTCATGCTCTAACCGCTGAGCTACTGAGTCACTAGTGGCATCTTCGAAATTAATTAATTTTGTTTTTACTAAAGTGTTTAAATTTTTACTTATTTTTTGACTGACGTGTGCTTAAGTAATAAGAGCTTGTTTTTAAAAAAAATAGCTAGGAAATTGCTTAAAAAATCGTCGATAGGATAAATAAAATAATAAAAGAAAATCACATTTTACCCGGCATAATATCCATAGTTGAAGATACCTCAATTTGTCGTACATTAGGATGAGTATTTTGAGCCGGAAAAGGAGTTATATATGTGACCTGTAACATAATTTAATAATGTTAATAATTATTGTTATTTTTATCTGTTTTTATAATGTAACTCCACCCTCACTTCGCGTCATTATTGTGTTTTTGTTGCTACCTGTATAAAAACCGATACTAGTTACTCTCATACAAAAAGTCTCTCCCCATTTCCACTCACAAATTGTGAAAAACTAAACAAACCTGAAAGGCTTCATGAATTATTTCCTTTCGTATCGGAAGGACATTTAAGTAAAACGTCCTATGAGCACAATGCCCTTAGGCTGGCCCCAGACCTACCGGTTTCATTTCTTTGCTTTGCTGTTCTAGTAGAACAGGGGGCCGTACCGGCTAACGCATAAAACTTCGGAAAGTCTGCCGGGCTTCAACTTATAACAGATAAATCGAAGTAAGAAGTTTCGTATTGTATTTAGAAGATATCGATGTTCGTGTGACATTCTAAATTAGGGTTCGCCATTTTGGCCCGATTGGGGCTCGATTTATCTATTTTAATTTGAAGCCCGGCAGACTTTCCGAAATTCGATGCGTTAGCTGGTAGCCCCTGTTCAACTAAAACAGCAAAGCAAAGAAATGAAACCGGTAGGTCTGGGGCCAGACTTATGCTAAGTAGTTGTAATTTCAAATTTTCCAGTTTTTTACATCAATCAATGAAAGAAGAATATTTTTTTTTTATATTCACCTCATGTCCTCTGTTTGCCAGGAGTCGTACTACCCCTTCACCGAGAATGCCGTGGCTTCTACTTGGGAAAGGAAACACAACGAGGACCTTGAACGCCTCACTTTTCAAGAAAAAGGTCAGTAGGCCGACTATTAACAAAATCTTTGCCATATTATCTGAAAAAAATCAAAAAAAGGATCTCAGTGAAAAAATACTACACAGGGTCTCCAGCCACAAAGCAAACAGGGTTTGCCAGGAAATAAAACATAATAATTAACAATCGTGTAGTGTAGATGGCACCGGAAATCAACGGAAACTTGACCGTAGCCTGGACGAAGTTCAACCTTTTACACATGTACTTATTTACCGGTAAACTGGGTGATTAGCAACTGCGGGGTGAATAACAACATTTTCGAGAAAAAATAAACAAACATTCAAAACGACCTTTTTTATCGTGTTTATTGCAAAAAAAAATATATTCATTTAATATCAATAAAAAAATCTTGGTTTTTAAAATATTAAAAATATTTTTAAATTCAAATTAAAATATAATTAAATTAAATTAAATATTATAAAATTAATTAAAATTAACTCCATCTTGCCAAGAAGGAACAATTTCTTTTGAAAAAAAAATGCATCGGGTGACAGTATGACTCGATGCAAATTTTCATTCTCATCTAGTCACACTGGTTTGTGTATAATGTGACACGTTCGGTATAAAAATTCGCATCGGTTAACAGTGAGACTCGATGCGAATTTTTATTATCATCTAGTAAAATTTGTTAGTAAATATTTATTATTAATAATTCATGTTTTTCTTGGAGGAGATACCTAGCACCGTTACTTAAAGACAAAAAAGTGAAGAAATATTTTCACGCTCAGATGATGAAGAAAGAGAACAATAAATATAAACCTTGCGCTGGCTTGCAGCGTAAGAGTTGATATACTAGGAGAAATTCGACGTTCCCACTAGTGACTCGGTAGCTCAGCGGTCAGAGCATTGGACCGGATATCCAAAGGTCGCGGGTTCGATTCCCGTCCGAGAACATGATCTGGTGCGAGTCGTATTTTTTCTAGTATATTATTTGGTATAAATATAAACCATTTACTTACCAAGTGTTCACAACTAAGTATACACAAACCAGTGTTACTAAACGAAAATGAAAATTCGCATCGAGTCACACTGTTACCCCATGAGAATTTTTTTTCAAACGTGTCAAACTATACATGAACCAGTGTTACTAGATGAGAATAAAAATTTGCATCGAGTCACACCTGTTAATCGTTGCGAATTTTTTTCTCAACCAATCACAGTGTGACACGATTCAGTGTGACTCGCTGAGAATAAAGGAAAAAATCCACCATGAAGCATGTAGGTTTAATTAAATACTTACACTAATTATTAATCTACTAACTTTTTGCCAGCGGCTATGATAACAAACACTTAAAAAAAGGTTCTCTAAATCCTGATAGTTGTAATAATATTACTGTAATTATTACAGTCCACTCTCTCTCCACGCGTTATCTAAACTAAACCACTGCTTAGTGCTCAGATTGCCACGTTACGTAGATAGTCATTTATCATAAAAATGCTTACTAATCAAACAATGCTATCAAATTCGAGTACCAAATCTAAAATTACTTATCTATGGTAATCTTAAGCCGGGTCACTTTAAGGTAATAATCATGTTTATTCCCAAAACCTGGGTCCACAATTATATGTATTCTGTGCCTCCATAGTCCCTATACATATTATGTATTCTGTGCCTCCATAGTCCCAATATACAAGGTGTTACAAAAATACCCCTAATGCCGAATATGGTATATAGGGACCATCAAACTGAACAACTTTTACTATGGGGCCAACTCTGAAATCGCGAAAAAGTTTTTGGCAGTTTAACTGTATAACCTGAGGTGCTTTCGTGTGTACCTAGTTACCTACTTTTAATTGGCCTAATGTTTTTCGTTACGAAAGGTTTTACTATGGGGCCAACTCTGAAATCGCGAAAAAGTTTTTGGCAGTTTAACTGTATAACCTGAGGTGCTTTCGTGTGTACCTAGTTACCTACTTTTAATTGGCCTAATGTTTTTCGTTACGAAAGGTAACCACAATGCGGACAATGCCTCATCTCATCAACTGAATGGACGCTCAAATCTTAGAACAAATGTAATAATGCGTCCACTTTTTTGTATGACGTCATAACAAACAGACGGACTTTATAATAATCTAAGAACAGGTTTTGTCAAAATTGTTTATTATTTTCAATTTAAGTTGGGCAGTGTAGCAGCATTGGTACTTACTTAAAAAGGACTCTAGAAGTAACGTAGAATAATACCTAAGTAGGTACTTACTTTGATCTAATAATCTATAGACACGGCAATAAATTAATGTAACATCTATTACCGTGCTATTGAAATTGTTAATCAGTATAATACGATAAAAACACAGCACTACATAGGTACCTAAAACAAACATAACACTTCATTAATCTTACGCAATGTGGGTGTTAATAATTTTCTGTAAGTACGATAGTTGTTGAGTGTAGCTTGATCGGTCATTTATTTGTCCCATAATGTTGATAGCTATACTGACTTCTACTTTATATCAACAATACTCGTACGTAGTTTTCTAATAATCTTATAGAACCTTTAATACAGATACATACCTTGTTTTGTATTCCTACAATTTTTTAACATCACATTTACACGTCTACACTTAGTTCAAGTTCCTTGATTGTTTGTTTTGTTGAGATTTTTCCCATTGATACAACTTTAATTATAGTATTATGGGTATCACACACACACACAACCGACGAATAGCATGGTCGGAGACCTTATGATATGAAGGTCGTTTTAATTTAATCTACCAAGTTCGATACTACTATGATGAGACGAATGAGTGCAATGAAACTTGTTATTAAACTTTTTAGTTCGTTTTTGGCAGGGCATTCGTGTTTTTAATTTTTTTTATTTATTTTTTTTATGTTAAGGAAAGAGAATCAGAAATATATTTATTGGCCGTCATGTCATGATTATAATTTGAAATAATAAAAACAAGCAACTGGGGAATCTTTAACACCATAGAAAATATGTCAGTCTCTGTGTGTGAGAAAAAATGGCAATGTCATACTTTAACCCCTATTTTAAGGTAATTGGTCCTGTTGCCATTGTCCAATGAGTTGAAGGAACACCCCGGGGTTTTTGGTGGCTATGGCTACACCACATAACCACTCCCGTGTTCCCACGTGGGGGTGGTATACGAAGGCATTTGCCCCGGGAGAAAAAAGGTACTACATTAACTAAACTTACCCTAGTATAAATTCTTCCTAAAATGTTTACTGCTTTTCATATAAATCTAAGTTTTTTGTTTTCATTTTTTAATTTGCTAGTTTTATCAAGATGCATAATAAACTATTAAATTTAATTCAAATCTTAAAAATAGTTCCAGTAGGTACCAAGTTTTAAAATTTCCCTGAGCATAGTTAAACTCCTTTACTTCTATAATTTATTAATTATACCTACTAATAATTTAATAATTTTTTAAACTGATTTTAGATAAGGTTTAAAAGGTAATCGTCAATAAGTATTGTTTCCATAAAATTATTTACTTACTTACTTAAATTTATTTCTACATTTAATAAAGAGCGATGACAAGAAAGACGCATCGCATAGATCGCAGCGATCTGAGATGAGATCAGAATCTCATGACCGGAACGCATCCGGTGTGTTTGAGCTCTAAGAGCGAGGCCCCATTAGTGCGTTGCGCTGCGTTGCGTCGTCGCGTCTTCGCAACGGCACAACGCATTATATGCCACACCTGCGTTGCGTTGACGCTCCTCTAGCAGTGGATCACTGGCCGTCAGCTGCCACGACGCAGCGCATCACCCTTCCTCCCGCTTCGTCTCTTGTCCGTCGATCCGTTGAAACTTCGCGCGCGACGACGCAACGGTCTAATGGGGCATGTCAATTATGACATGCCATTGAGTCGTCGCTGCGTCGTTTTCCATATATTAATATGGAAAACGACGCAGCGACGACTCAACGCAGCGCAACGCACTAATGGGGCCTCGCTCTTAAGGCCACAAAACTACACAGCTCTAGCGTTAGTTTGTCTTTTGTTTCTTGGACCGGTTGTGATCCGTGAACTTCTTGAATATCCTTTTGAAGAGTAACTTCAAGGTATAGAAAAGTACTATAATGATCGCGGCGAGATCGAGGTAGTGTTTCTGGTAGAAGGGTACGAGAAGCGCAGGTGAGCGAAGGTGTGGCGCGCCTCGGGTTTTAACCACATGCTCCACCCAGTGAACTACTTCCGTGCTTGGTGACGCCGGCCGGTGGTGGTACACGAAGGACAACTCCTGCGCCTTGGTTGTGTACCTTAAACAATAAATAAACTCGCGCTACAATGGCCAATCTAGCCCAAGACTTCTAATCATGGTCACGTTCAGTTCACATTATTTGTCTGCCGTCTTCGATCAATATCGAATAACTTAGACTTCTTTTGTTCGGCAAACAATTTTGAAGAAACAAAAGGAATGAAATAAAAATTAAACTAAATGAAACTAATAAGATGTCAAAGTCTACATTCTTCAAGACGGCTCTTAAATTCAAATTGTAAATCGGCCTTTTTTCACTTACACATACAAACGAACAATCCAAACAAGCTATGCTACTTTCCGATAATATAGGATAAAAAATATTGTTCACCTTCGATTGCTGAAGAATTCTTGAAGGGCCACATTTAGGTCATCCGCGACATCGTAGGAAAACTCCACTTTCAAGCCCATGCCCAAACTAACGACCATGGCCACGTTAGTGAACTGGTCTCCGAAGACTGGCACACCGATAATGGGCTTTCCAAAATATACCGCTTCGGTGGTGGACAGCCCACCGCCATGAGTTATGAAGAGCTTGCAATTGGGATGTGCTGGAAAAATACGCATTTAAACCTCTACAGAGCTAATTTTATATCTGCCTAAAATCTTGTCATTTAACATGAACAACTTTCTTAAAGAAACAATGGATCCAAAAAAATGCGCATTTAAACCTCTACAGAGCTAATTTTATATCTGCTTAAAATCTTGTCAATTAACATGAACAACTTTCTCAAAGAAACAATGGATCCAAAAAATGCGCATTTAAACCTCTACAGAGCTAATTTTATGTCTGCCTAAAATCTTGTCATTTAACCTGAACAACTTTCTCAAAGAAACAATGGATCCAAAAAAATGCGCCTTTAAACCTCTACAGAGCTAATTTTATGTCTGCCTAAAATCTTGTCATTTAACACTGATCAACTTTCTCAAAGAAACAATGGATCGAATTATATCTAAAAATCGTGCACCCTTTACTTAATCCATACTTAGTGGATTGATACTTAGTGAAGAAATCAAATTTGAAGTTGTAACGATAGAAAATTATCAAGAATAATACTTCACTTACCGAGTATACTCTGCTGCGGCGCCCACCGCACAATATGCACGTTGCTGGGTAGGTTCGGCAGGGGTTCTTCAAACTTCCACAACACTGTCTGCTTCAGCCCACCGAATACTTTCAAAAAGTCCCTTTTCAGTTTCTCGGGCATAGAATCCGTTTTTACTGTAGAACCCATACTGAAGTATATCAAGCCATTTTTGGCATCATCCAGTAGTTTTTTAATGTCCTGTAAGCATATTAGTAGAAAATTACAGACTTAACCTTCGTAGATTTCTTATTTCAACATCAAAAAATATAATAAAACCGCGTTAGTATCCAAATGTTATTTCAGTGTAAGTCTTAATAGTAGGTCTCGTGTGACTCGGGGAAAATAATTTCATTATTATCTCTAAAAATAAGAGCGCGTTGTGTTTACTGCCAAAAATCCGAAATCCGAAATTACAATATTACAGAAAGATTACAAAGAAAACAAATTGTCAAAATCATAAGGTATACGTTTTGAATTTCACCAATGTATTTTGAATTTCTTTGGTTAAAATAAAATTATAAGTACTGACTAGCCTATTATTAGATTTATCATATTTATATTACCACAAGATAAAGAGAAGAGTTAAGAGAGTCAAGAGTTGTTTTTTTTTATTCAAATAAACTTAATACTTAATTAAGCACTTTTTAAAACAGAAGGCAAGCTACCTACTACGATCGCAACAGCTCTCACCGACCGACGACACTGCGTCACGCACTCGAAGGACTCGAACTCATTTTGAGATTGGTCTGAGATTCAGGTTATTCCGATCATTTGCGATTGTCAATTTTTCCGCCAATGTCATTGTTAGAGCAATTGACAATCGCTTCAATTGCACATGTAAACGATAAATTTTCGCGTCAATGAGCGTCAATCAGGTAAAAATTGTCAATCGCAAATGATCGTTACACTTGGTATTACGTAACGTAGAAAGTACATACCCAAATAAAGTTTCCATGCAGTTGTAATCAATAAGTACGTATTGATGTAATTTAGTATTGATTATCACCGGAAGATGGTCTCAATTAAAGATTTATATAAATAATGCACTTTTATTTCATTTTAAAAATGTCCGCGGCGGCGTGCACAGTATAATTGTAAATTTTGGCACCTCTGTCACAGATTACAACCAATTTCTGAAACCCCCTTCTCCTTCTAATTAGTAAAACTTATGCGGGGTAACAAAAAGTGAAAAGGGAATTAAGCTTTCAGTGTACGCAGAAATTGGCAGTGAGACCAACAAGACGAGAATGTAGACTTATGGGGAACTAGTGGATCCTGTAAACTTCGTATCACCTATAATTTAATGATTATCAATTTTAAACTGAGAACCAGCGCCATCTTTTAATTAGTAAGTTTATAACAAAGCAGCTGAATACTAAAAGGAAAGCAACACTATGGTCCCTTTATCATTACTAAGATCATTATTCGGACTAAAACCTCTTTATCAAAAGTTAGCTGTCAAAAGTAACCCGAAATGGCGATTCCCCCATGCAAAATTTGAGACTCCTAGCACTTGGAGTTTCTGAGATTTCGTGAAGAGTGAGTGAGTGATTTTCTCTTTTATATATATATATATACCTAGATTAAAAGAGAGGAAATAATACCAACTTACGTTCGGCACTGGTTTGACTTCCAGGTCTATATGGAATCCTCGGACGGGCATGTAGTTCTGCGGCAGCCTGGTGGGCCGGCCCAGGGACACGTGCGAGTTGCCTAGGACAATGGAGGCGTTGAACCTCAACTCAGAATATAGGGGGAGTGGCCTACCCCTCTTTTTTAGCACCGGTCCAAATGCTTTTTCATATATTTCACTCTCTACACCTTCGTAGTAACTGTAAAAATTGTTGTTATGGCATGTAATGTTTGTCTTCTGGTGGTAACAAAACCGTGCTTCATCTTAATTGTGTAGGGTAGGTAGGTAGAGGAGAAGATGACTGAATCATAGAAGTTTGTAGCAGCAGAAGTAAATGATCCTTATAAATGCGAAAGTCCGTTTGATTGTTTGTTACGCCTTCATTTCTTAACTACTGAACCGATCATCATGAAATTTTGCGTACACGTTGTCAGTGGTACAGAGAAGGACATAGGGTACCTTTCATCCCGAAAAAAATATTGTTCCCGAGGGATAGCAAAAAAACTTGCACACAGACGAAGTCGCGGGCGGTCGCTAGAGTTTTTTATAAGAGTAGGTAAGTTAAATCCCGTAAGGTTTATTTTTCCTGCGGGTACAGTGCTAACCGCAGGATTCTTGATGAAAATAATATTTTTTGTTCGGTCATCCGCCCAATAAAAGACCGCAGTCAATACATACAACTTTTCGATGTCTTTACTGTCCGTGAGAGTTTTCAGAAACTTTAAGAAAAAAAAACATTATAATGCTTATAATATTATACTCATATGCAATTGGAAATTGATTTTTTATGTGGACAAATATGTAATACTTATTAAATTGAGATTTTTCGCATTCACAAGGCTATTTTTATATTAACATAAATAATATAAATATATTAGAAAAAATACTAGTATATATATTCTTTTACTAGTAATTAATTACTTGTTATAGATAACGAGTGTAAGAGGGTTGAAAAGAGTTGTTGATGCGTCTGATGCGCTTGCACATCGGCTGCGATGTCTGTTCAAGCATACCATTCACGTTGACGTAACCGTATTGAATTCGTCCCCTCTTCGCACCCAATTCCGGACACTTTTGGAAATCAAAATATGTCGCGGAAGCGTATCGATTTCAGCCCCATCAGGGTGCGTAGTGCGAGTATTTTACCTACTCGACCGCGTTAACGTAAACTTCATTTTGTATAGGATTTGTGGCCCGACATCTGGCGGAATACGCGATGAACTTCATCTACGCCATACAAAATTCTAACGCGCTCACGATCGAGCGTGAGGTAAAAAAACTCGCACTAAGCACTCTGTAGACAAAATCAATACAGTTTTATGCATTTATTTGTATGAAAAAATATCTATCTGATAGCTGAGATTTTTTGTGGCTGAGGTGTCATAATGTCTAAGCCCGCTTACGCGATAAATATTTTGATTAAAAAAAACATTCTGAATTGGTCGCGACGAAGGGACGAACTTCGACGAATCCGGACGAATTTCTGAAGGGAAATCCGCATACCACTTTTTGCCACCCTTGTTACTTATATAAAAGAAAAACAACGCTCACAATATTCACAACGTAGAACCCTAATTCCTTCACGCGCTGCACAAAGTTGTATGGAGGAATCACAGTCGTTAAGATGCTGGGATTGTACGCTGGGTTCAGACTCTCATCTATCAGACTTAGTACGTTGGAGTGAGGCTCGATACTGGACAGCCAGATATATGGGCAGTCGTAAACAGCTGCGAACCTGTAATTATTTATAATTTTAAGTCTATATAAAAATAATTTTTCACAAGGTTTAAATACTGCAATAATACAGCCTGAATTTAGCTTAGGGTTTCAATAATACATTAAATAACTAGTTAGGTAGGTTACAGTTGCTAGTTATACCCAGCCAGCACCTCGTTGATCATCCAGTCGACCACCACCACATCGAACGTCTGTTGCCGATCGTTGAACATATCCTGGACATTCTTGTGCGATACCGTCGACGCATGCACTCCCAACGTAACGTTGAAGAATACTCTGATATCGGAAAAGCCGTCCTCCTTGTTCAATATGGCGGTCAAATTGGCGGCTGAAAAACATAAGGATTGTTTCAGAAGTTCCTTTTTACTTACTTGCACAGGCAGCACAGACCATTGAACAAATACTTTGGCAGAAATTTTGACCGGAATTTTGATTCGGAATTCCGAAACGGAATCATTCTGAACGCAGCTACTTAATACATACAAATCTATGGAACTACCACACACATGCGGTATTTTTCCGTTCGAAATTTTTATACATTTCGATATTCCGTTTCGGAATTCCAAATGACATATGTGGCCAGCCTTGATGCCTAACCGTGGACTGTTTTCTAGAGGTATTTCACAGTCCACTATATGCACTAGTAATGTATTTACTATCGAACAATGATTAGTACCTAATAGACGTATCGTACTATATCTATTCTGTGTTTAACAGTTAAAATGGTCACGCAAATTAGTGCCACAAAAATAAATAGTTAACTATTTGAATAAAATTGATTGAAATTAAAAGAAATCATACTTGGCATGACATCGGCGTTTGACGAGACATCGATATAACGAATATTTGGTCGAGGATTTTTGACCGGATATGGTGTTATGTATGTGACCTGTGGATAAATCAATGCATTACAATTTTTTCTAGGAATGAAGGCTAGATGCTAGGTTTCGACTGTAATTCTTTTGATTGGGCAATGTTATATCTAAATGGTGAAAAACCTAGTTAAGGTATCGGTAACTAATTAATAAAGCTCTATTCAGTATCAAACAGATATGTTAATAAACACTTTTTTTATTAGGTTTACGTTGAAACCCAAAGCTCTCGTAGAAAGAAAAATACAGAACCATTTTCGAAAGTCAGTCAAAAATAAATATCTTATACAACGTGTTACAAAAATACCCCTAATGCCGAATATGGTAGATAGGAACCATCAAACTGAAAAACTTTTACTATGGGACCAACTTAGATAAATAATATTAGAAAAAATACTAGAAAAAAACGACTCACCCGTAGCACCTCAGACGGGACTCGAACCCGCACCCTTGGGATTCCGGCCCAATGCACTTTTAAAACGCGAAAAAAAATCAGCTGTTTCATACATTTTGATATTTTTGATTTTAATTTTGTATGAAACAGCTGATTTCTTTTCGCGATTTCAGAGTTGATCCTATAGTAAAAGTTGATCAGTTTGATGGTAACTACATATATACCATATTCGGCATTAGGGGTATTTTTGTAACACCTTGTATACACCTAATCCACTTTCTTAATTAATTAGTCCAGTACCTCATGTCCTTTGTCGGCCAAAAGCCGCACTACTCCATGACCTAGGATGTCGTGGCTCCTACTCGGGAACGGAAACACTACCAATACTTTGTATGCATCGCATGTAGTATTTGCAGCAGCTGCCAATGCGCATAGTATTACCAAATAATTGGGCATTTTCTGGAAGAAAAGGAAATAGGTTATTTAAGTTCACAAAGCATCTACTGTATTAGCCAATGAAATTATTAAAACTTCTTAAATTTCACGACTGATTGTTAGTGTTCGGTATTTTAACACTTAAATATTCATGGACTATTTGTAGATGGATAGGCAGATATTTGGTAATTATGTCAAGCAGCTATCCAGAATTTCCTTCATATACTTAGTAAGCGCGCTTCGCATGCCGCGACTAAGCTTTTACACAAGTGCGTATAAAGATATAGCCACCTTTCAAAAAGCAACTTGTAGAATTTAAATTAAAAAAACTGTTTTTAAGACTGATACCAATTAGTTTACTAGTTGATAGGGGGCCCACCAGGCGTGGATTGCTCAGTTAGGGCATCAAGGAGTCAATCCGGCACTGGTCAGATGTCTAGATGAATATTCCTGACTAATGGACCCTGTGAACTTTGTATCACCTACAATTCTTAATGCTCTAAGCCTACAATTTAATGATTATCAATTTTACCTTGAGAACCAGCGCCATCTTTTTAATTAGTAAGTTAATAACAAAGCAGCTGAATACTAAAACGAAAGCAACACTACGGTCCTTTTATCATTACTAAGATCATTATTCAGACTGAAACCTCTTTATCAAGAGTTAGCTGTTAAAAGTAATCCGAAATGGCGATTCCCATACAAAATAGCCAATGTTCATAGTACGTTTCATTGAATATTCGCTATTCAATGAAACTGTTTCTACTCAATCCGGCACTGGTCAGATGTCTAGATGAATATTCCTGATAGCAAAACTTTGTTGAATAATATTTAATTAAACTGTGACTTAACATTATACACATCACTAAAATACGATTATTCTAAAATTTGTTTATCGCAGAAAATGCTATAAAAATATGATAAGAAATAATTAATAAAATCATGTTATTGAAACATAAATGTACTTACTCATAGTACCTAAGTTGTACACGTTCATCATTATCAATCTATAAAAACTTACTGTAATCACTATCGTAATTTTAAAAACCTGTACAAGTGCCATACAAGTTGGAACTTACGTTAACTAAGACAACTTACAAAAGATTTACAGATTTTATATTTTTTCGAGTATTTAAAAGACTTGTGTAGGCCTTCCTAGTGCCTAGTGCCTTCCCGCTGCCTAGTGCCTTCCTAGTGCCTAGTGCCTTCCCACTGCCTAGTGCCTTCCTAGTGCCTAGTGCCTTTCTAGTGCCTAGTGCATTTCTACTGCCTAGTGCCTTCCTAGTGCCTAGTACCTTTCTTGTGCCTCTTGGCAAGTTTTATGTTTTTCCGAGTAGAAATATGCATCATAAATGGCCGTATCTTTTGATTTATTTGACATAGAAGCTGGTTTTCACAACTTCAGAGGACCATAATATAAACTACCTCCATTCCACCTGATCCCTGATTATTTAACTTTGTTGCAATCAACTCTGACAGAAATCGCAGTTACATTGCTGCTTTAGTAAGAACCAATGTGACAACTATCTTACTTAAAGCAGCAATGTAACTGCGGTTTCAATCGATTTCAATCGAGAATTGCTAGCAACAGAGTTACGTAATCAGCCCCCTGCTCCTGTGATAATATAAAGCGTCTGACAAACAGACTAGGCAAACAGACGAATAACCAAGTGATCCTGTATAGCTTAGGGTCTAAACTAAAGGTTCCGTTTCTCCTTTTTAACCGACTACAAGAAAAGGGGAGTTTCTATTTTCGTCTGTTTATTTGTTTTTTAGCTATGTGGGAAGTGGGAACCATAAAAATCGCGTGATAACATCACAATACAAATCGCCCTATTCGGTCGTATCGTGCTTGTCTGATTTAAAGTCCATTTATTGTAACTAATGACTTCATCTTCATAAATACACCATTATAAAGTGTCATAATTTACTTGGATTGGAAGTACCTACTTAAGTATACAGCTATACCTACCTAGGTAGGTAGAACATTTTAGGGCCTGTTTCACTAGTTCCGTATTGATCCTATCTTTTAGTTTTAATAAAAAATTAAACAGAATTTGTATATAAATTTATCTACCAGTTCAGCTAATTACAACATATCTGGAACCTGTAAAACTTAACCTAAAACGCTTAAATTCACTTCTAAACATAAATATTAAACCTATCTTGATTAATAAATATTTACCTAGAAAATTCAACAGGTGCGAGTATCAGTCCCTATGTATTTCCACGCCTACGTCTAGTTCACAACTGCGTGATAGTTACGAGTATCAAGACTGATTTAAAAATATAGGTTGAAGACCTATATTTTACAAAGCCAGTTTATTTTAGCTTCTAGCTCCTCTCACCACCTTCTCACCCCACTAAAATGATAATATTGATAAATTAGTGGTTACCTACAACATGTTACGAAAATACCCCTAATCCCGAATATGGTATATAGGGACCATCAAACTGAACAACTTTTACTATGGGACGCGATTTCAGAGTTGTTCCCATAGTAACAGTTGATCAGTTTGATGGTCCTTATATACCATATTCGGCATTAGGGGTATTTTTGTAACATGTTGTATATTGATTTATTTATTCCTTTTCGATGAAGTAATAATACACGCTGCTAAACAACAGCAGTGTAGTCAAGGCCATCGAACGATAACGTCCGACCCTAGCGATGGCGTGGAGCACGGAATGACGTGAGAGATCAAATAATCAAAAGATAATAATAATATAATACCTATAAACAAAATTAGTCATTTTATCCAACCAATTTTATTAGCAGTATTTATAACTACTTTCATTTGTCAATATCTCGGAAAATCTCGAGTGTGTCATTTGGATGGAATCAAATAATCTTTTCGTCCGTTTAGCAAGCTTTAAAATGAGCAATAACTAATAGCAATAAAATAACTTGCAAATAAGTGATTTATTCCAAAAACCGACTTTTTTCAAGCTAAGGTTGCGTAAGCGTATAATCTATTAGGAAGTTGGCAATTTGAATAGGGGGCTGAAGATAAAGAGTTTTTTTAGAATCTACGACTGTTAAATTTATCTTATACGACAAGTAACAACCACATCTAGCCGTTTTATGTCAAGATTTTTGTCATACTTACACAACTTGTGTTAACGGAAGCGTCAAATTTCGTTGGGTAGCTATTACTTTTATGTGGTGTAATCCAATACGACACTGATTATTGGATTATGAAAAGCGACAAGTCAGGGCGGGTGAACCGCGAAACCTGTACTGCCTGAAGGTCAAGACCATGATGTTATGAACGTTACGTATTCTACGTATACATAGACGTTTAGTAGTATTATATATTCTGTAGCATAGACATACTGACGAGCTGCCCTCGCTTGGCTTCGGTGTATTGTTTTTGAACATAATATATAGACATAAGAGAACCAATTACGTAAAAACCGTGTGTGGGCTCACAAATAAATCATAACCAACTTTTAGACACAGCATTTATTATTATTCTTAAAAATTTTATGCTATAGAGACAGAGACAAAGACAGAGACTCATATTCAGATTGACATGGCCTCGATTATTTTGTTACTTACACATAATTATTTACGATCTATTACAGCTGTGAGCCTATTACACTTCTAAAACTTCAGCGCGTAAAGTTCATTAGAAATAAAACACTTTTTACGGATAACAGCGCGCATATTATTAATTCGGTGTTATTTTAGAATTATTTAGTTTAGATTTATTGGTTTTTTGAATTCCCGACGTTTCGATTTGGTCACGGGAGGAGCTGTGAGCCTGTTAAAAATATACAGCAAACCGCATATTAAGACTTGCCTTTAAAAGCTGGAACATAAGGAACTAGAAAAAAGTTTTCTGTCTGTTGCCTTTTTACGCCTGAACCATTGTGGTATAGAGAAACATTGGAGAAGAACATACGAGTAGGCTTTTGTCGTGAAATGTATACTAAAGGATACATATTTCAGTAACAGGGAAGTTCGTATGGAACCTGGAACAAAGTCCATGCGAAGTCGCGGGCGACCGCTAGTAAAATATAAAACATTGCAACAGTATGTGTCCTTAACATTAACACGTCCTTTTACAATGCCCATTGATACCATCCCCCTAGCATGACCACCGAAACACGATACATATCGCGTGATACAGCGTTTTATTGACACTCAACTGTCAAAATCCATTGTCTTTTGACAGTTAAACGTGATAAATAGCTATATCTTATCGCGTATCAGTGGTCATGCTAGGTTCACATATTGGTTTTTGGTCGGCAAGCCCAATAATGAAAAATAATTATTTCCCCAAATCAAGTGCTTATCCTATTTAATTAAGTCCTTCAATGCAACTGATCTCATTCCAATGAAAACTTATCTCAAGTGTCCTATAATTAATTCGAAATGCTATAAAAAGCGAATCACCCACATATATTGACCATTCTGACAACGTTTTGCTATTACTAATATAACTATTACCATTCTACAAATATTTAAAATGAAAGTATATGTTCTTATTGTCGTAATTTCTTTTGTTTATTACAAAAGTGTGGCTGCACGACCGCAAACCCATGGTATGTGTCTATACTCTATATAGTACATAACTCAGGTGACTTTAAAAATATAAGAAGAACGTGTGTAAGACAAGTTTTTTTTATATAAATAAATATTTGACAAAATCACATTTGCTCCGATTCCAAATTAAGTAGCTAAAGCACTTGTGTTATGGAAATCAGAGACAACGGTGGTATCACAAACACCCAGACCTGAGCCAATATAGAAAAGTTCGTTTTGTAAATTGACCCAACCGGGGATCGAACCCAGGACCTCAGAGATGGTGACCCTTGAATACCGGTGTACAAAGCCACTCGACCATAGAGTTCTTCAACCAAAGTTAAAAACAATATGTGTACATAAAATTTAAAACGATGTTAATAACAGCCGTTCACCTCCAAGCTTCTACTTGTCCCCGCAACATGATTTAATCGATACGTAACTGTCGAAATACAATGGTTTTGACTGTCGAGTATCGATAAAATGGCGGTGGTCATCTTCTACTTTAGCGGAGACCAAGTCGAAGAAAATTGATGACGAAAGTCACATTGATTTTTGACATGAATAACGTCTTTTCTTAAAAACTTTTATGTAAAACTAGGATTCCTAGGATTAAAACGTAGTGATTACTGGCTCAGTGACTAGGATTTTGCACGCTCAGATACTCGATTTGGTAGCTTTTTAGAATCGCTAGGAAGTAGACGTACCCCAAACCATACATTTTAATTTTTTTACCTATATTTACTTTGCAAGTTTGCAACATAAAAAAGTCTAACATAATTCATGACTCAAAAGGTGTGCGTTGATGTCTTTTGTAATGGAGAGTAAAACTTATTTATTTTAAATTATTTTACTTTTGTATCGTTACTTTATACAACATTTGTTCAATCTAACTGTACACTATTTCTTTTATTCTTTGCATGGGTATTAAATCATACAAATTGAAATCGTATCGTGCAAACATATTTTGCTTATTTTGCTCTGAAAACAAAGGATACCGGATATAAGTAGTTGTTCTATCCCATGAAGACCGTTTTGCTATGAAGGCGTGCGTGCGCATGCACATTATGAGCAAGCTTGCAGACGACGCACACTATAACTATGTGCATGTGCACGCCTAACAAACATAGCAAAACGGTCTTCGTGAGATAGAAGACCGATACCATAAAATAAATTATTCAAAAGTTGTGCGTTGATGTCTTTTGTATCGGAGAGAAGAACTTCCAAACTTATTTCTTTTAAATTATTTTACCTTTGTATTGTTAGCTCTAAACAACAGTTATTCAAACTTTACACTCTTTCTTTTATTATTGCATACCTATTAAACCATAAACTACAATTAGCAATATCCTGCAAAAAGTATTTTGCTTCGGCTTTTCCGAAGAATTTAAACAAAATTATCACTTCACTTCAAAATAAATGCACTGCTAGAAATGAAATTTTTGATATATTTTTAGCTGAGATCGTGTTATAAGTAAGTTTACATAAAAATATGTAGAATCATAAATTCTAAAACTATTTATTTATACATTTTACGGGAGTTTACATGCTACCAATGACTGTCAATTTCTCAAAGGCGAGACAAGAACACTTGAAGCCTTAATTTAAATACGCGCGAAAAACATGACGATTTCCTTGCAGCCGGGTAAAAACAAAAAATGGCCATCAAGAATAGTCTCGTGTTCCCAGAATTCGTGTTACTTTTGTTTCATAAACTCTTGCAACGCCTATTATGCTAAGGATTGATTTAACTCTCTTGAATATAGTAATTTTATTATCAATAGGTTTTTCCGGCATGCGTTGCGTCAACATGTGGGACGAAGGCTGCATCAACGGGCAGATTAACGGGGCCGGTAATTTAACGAATGAACGAATTCATAAGGTGTTTGGTAATCCTATAATCCCGAATATGGCAGAAAGGGATATGCATGGAAAATTATTACAAAACCTGAGAACCACCACATGGCTGAGAAATTTTGTTCTTTATTTCTATGGAAAACGGTAAAGTAATCTAAGACACAGATTAACTATTGTTTTTGATAATAACATAACAAAAGGTTGCAGCACTACTTATGTACCTACTCTTCAGTTTTTCATAAAAAGAAACAAACAAAGTTTTTCAGTCAAGAAGTGGTTTTCTCGGGCTTTATAACAATTTTCCGGGGTTGTATTCCTACTTTTCATGATACACTATATGTACCATATTCGGGATTATAGATAATTTACCAAACACCTTGTAAATCATACATTATACTCAATTTGTTTGTACACCTACTTACGTAAACTTTTTATCGGATTCAAAATACAGACCCTTTTTATAGGAAATGATGACAACTTCCTGAATGGTGGGTTCAATCCCGGCAAACGGTGCGTCAACATGTGGGATGAGGGCTGCATCAACGGACAGATCAACGGGGCCGGTAATAATATTATTTTAACAATAACATTAGGAAGTTATTTTTTAAGGAGCAACATTCAATACATCACGGTAACACTAAATACCTATCGATAACTTTTGTGGCAACACAGCAATATTATGATAACTTATTACCCATTGCTGCCTTCTAACATTAAGAAACGCTGCACTACAAAATGTAAATGTAACTACGGTTTGCATGGATGCACCATCTCGTTTGATGCTGATGAGCAGTGATGTAAGGAGGTGGCTCTGTACGCTACTTTAGCGGACTCAACTTATGTTTTAA